>JANIWT010000015.1:0-310355 GCA_030705125.1 Zygoascus bituminiphila | reverse complement strand
ACAGAGGACCATGAGGATGGATATCCTAGCGATCAGTCTACCTGGTAAAAACTTACATAGACTTTAAACTCCGAAATTGAATTGAATGAAATTGAATTAAATGTGCATAGAGCAGCCTTCTTGTTAAACACTAATGAAGGAAAAACAGATCTACCACCCAGCAAAAGCAACGAAAGAATAAGTCATGTAGTTTTTTTAGAGAGGAGCGCTAGTGAGAAAAATGACTGAAGACGAACTAAGCATGCGGTCAGCTCCTTCGATCGAGCGCCGCTACACTTATTAATGTGGACCCGTAAGTGCAAGGACCATATCAGTGGGTAGCGTGGCGTGTGACGTTGGGCGCTTGTTCTCGTTCTTCGTGTTCTTGTAAATGTGCTTGTTCACTTCTTCTCTTGTTGCCAAGTACGAGCCATCATTTTTCTACCTGCCATATCTAGACGTACGTACATGATGCGTTGAACAGCACAACGCTGTCTGCTATAGTGTATTGAATAATTGAATTGTGTTCCAGCGGTAAGCCAGCTTGCTGGCTGCTCAACTTACTTCTTCTGAAACAGCTCGAAATGAGCCCTCTCTCGTATTAAAAGCTAAGGAGACCAATACCTCCTCTGAGGGCCTCCTAAAGTGACACAGACTAAAATAAAAATATTTTGACCCTCATGCATTTACCTACATTGAAACAGTCTTTAAATTATTACCGTGTTTGACGGAAAAGTCAGTAACAAAGACCATCATCCCCACTAGTTCAGCACTAAGCCGGCAATGCCAAGTCCACCATACTTGTGTGCCCGCAGTAACTCATATTAAATCTCAGGTGATAAACTGTGATAATTGTTGGGCACTGGCATGCTGCCTGTACACTCCCTGGGATGAAAATGCCTCTGGAAACGGAGAATTCGGTGTTAATGTCGGAAGAAAAGACATGGCAAGACGACATTCGTGCACTCGTCATCCCGATCGCCCGATCGCTGCGCCAAATCAAGATCAAATTTTCCGCCGTTATTAAAGACACCCAAGTTGGCAAGATTGCACATGTCGATTTCATTTAGAGTGCTTGGAGAGCCCCTTCCATATCTCTCTGTGTCATCTTCATTATTTTTAGCCGATCTTTCTCTGTTATCGATTGCTCAGTGACACATCATCGTATGTTGATCTTCCCCTACTCCATAGGTGATTCTTGCCGATAACTGCGAAGGAGATGTTGATCATTGTTACTTTTTCCTGCATGACATACTAACCCTGCGCCGCAGTACTGTGTCAGTGAGTTTGCTGGTGAGAAATGGAAACTATGGCCAACTCATTTACTTGGCAATAATAATCGAATAATCGATTATAGACTGGACTCTTTTCAGCTGGCTTATCTGCAGCTGTTATGAGGTTTTCACACTCGGTTCCCTATCTCTCAAACAGTAGTTGTAGTCTACCCCAGGTAATAACGGGGCATTGTTTGCTAGCGCAGACGATCCTCGGTCTCTCTCTACACCTTCATCGCACGGCGAAATACTACATCAGAATCTAGAATGCGATCGGAGATTTCTAGTCAAACTATGCTAGCTCAGTACTATCTCAATTAGACAAGGAAGACAGTTCTCCACGTAGGGAAGACAGGAGTAGGACAGGATTTTTCGATGTGTGGCTTACCTTTTAGGAACTAGCTCGTAAACTCGCACGCAGTGCATCGGTGCAATCAAAGGAAGCGTCTGTTAGTATGCATACGCGGGCGATAAGGAAAAGTCCTGTAGGATATGTTGATTCTTATTACCGATTCCCCTGTCCTTCACATACATTTTACCTTGCGGAGCGTGCAGTTATGCCCCTTTGTTTGCTGCTATATCTGAATAGGGTATATCCCAAAGTGTATTTTGCATGGATCGGTGGTGCATTTTTACTCTTACTGGCCCCGTGATCTTCTCTGGGTACCTGGCTAAACACGATTTCATGTCGATCGATAACAAAGTTTAAGAGTGTTCAAGATGGGCCTTGTGATGTAATACATATCGCATACCGCGTGTAATCTAGAGGATTTTTTCAATATTTCTTTGTAGTCGTACGCTGCTTTACTAACCTGTGCCCAGCCTTATCTGTTCCGTAGGAGTCGAGTCGTCTGCTCGTCTACCTTTTTGGATTAGCCTTGCCCCCCCTTGGCGCGACAAGAACTCGGCGTCTCGACGCGACATGTTGACGTTCGTGCCTTGGAAAAAGAATACTATCAAGAATAAGCTTAGCTATATGTACGGTGAATTCTATTTTGCTGCATTACTCCAGATAGCAGGTTTTGTTGGCGAATATATTATAAGTTGCACAAGTTTTGAGCTACGGTGCTGTTAGGTCCTGTGTTACCCGGACAACCCTTCACCTTATGAGACCGAACGAACTTCACCATATCAACCGATACAGCGTTCCATTACACCTTTACCTATATCTGGACATCACAGCTGAGCAAGCAACATGACGGTAAATGCGCCAGATCTGTATTGTAGTGCAACCATCAAAATTAGTGTCTCTGATGATGGCACTCAAGTCGGCTGTTCGGCGGTTTTCTTGAGTTTTAAGGATGACTTGGGGCCGGCCATACTTTTGTCATCTTCCCCCGCATTATGTGATTTGCCGAAAGGCTACGAAATACATGTCACAGTTGCAGACCTCATAGATCAAGACAACGTTCCTTGGTATCCGGCTGAGATCCAAAGCAGAACTCCTTTATCAAGTACTAACTCTTTTCTGGCTCCATTTGGTCAATATAGTCTCGAACCGACAGGGCAATCCACCAAGAATGCCTGCTCCTTGACAGTATTGAAGTCCAAACTTTCATTTAACCTCCCCCGTAAGGTCTGGAAGGATCTGACGATGGTTGGTGTCGATGGAAGTGCTGCTCTCGCCGTGAAACCTGGAGCTCCTCTTACTGTGCATAGTAATCCCTATGCGTTAGTCAATCCTGCATTATTCAGTGGCTACGTTTCCACTGGAGCTTTGGGCCATGTCTCGGGAGGGGTGTATTTGGCTGATATTCGCTATCTTGACGGAATGGATGGTGGTATTGTTTTTCTAGGATCATCTTTTCTGAGTCTGGGGCTTGTATGCGGAGGGTTGACCAAGCTTTCAGTCGATGGGAAAGGCAATGATGGCGGAGCTAGCGGCGTTCTGGTAATAAGCCCTTGGACGGATATTGCTAAAACTATTGCAGGAGTGGTGCGAGGCAGTAGAAAGGGAGGATTTCTGACCAATAAGAAGATCTTGACTAGGCTTCTTCCTATGAGCACGAACAATTTGGAAAGCACAGCTGTTCCTGCCAAGTCGCAATATTCACTGCCGATAGTGTACCTTGTTGTCAGTACAACAGGTCGCGGACTCACATCTTGGGGATCAGGAATTGTTGTAGCACCAGGCATTATTGCTACTAATGCTCACGTCATTGCAAACTATAAGACCATTACAGCATACAGTGGTACGCAAAATACACAAGTGGAGTTATTTTCGGAACCGATAAGCGGGCTGGATATGGTGTTTTTGTCCGATCGGACAAGTATGCTTGATGTCCCTGTCATTGAATTTCGTAAAGATCCCGTGACAAGAGGAACGGCAGTCCAATCTCTTGGATATGGACTTTTTTACCCTGGAACCTCCGGCGTCTCTTCAGCATCTCCCTTGTTTTCATCTGGAGTAGTTAATAGCGTGTTGGATCTGCAAGTGACAGTCGAGGCGAAAAAAGTACTACCTGCGCTTCTCATATGCTCGTCCAAGTGCTGGAATGGCTCCTCTGGAGGTGCAGTGATCGATGCCTCGACCAAAGAACTGGTGGGTATGATGAGTAGCAACGGGCGTAATATGGCGTCAGGCAAGCAAATCCCCGAAATGGCTTTTGTCATTCCTGCTCCAGTGATTGCATATGGACTGTCTCTGGCACTGGCTGGCAAACAGGAAACACTCACCAGTCGATCTGAAGATTTATGGCTTTTACGCAATACTCACGAGCAGCGTGAGATCAAATTATAGAAAGTTAGCATAGCATGAGGGTTTTCCCGAAATTTTTTCTTTTCATCTTGCTTTTATTTATTAATGATATTTCAACCTAACCGACCGACCTTTTGTACGAACTTATCCATGCGCACGAGTTATTGGGAAGCCGCCGCGGCATTTTCCACTATCCCACATACCGCTATTATCACGGCATGAGTACAGATTTGGAGAAATCATTGGATGAAATCATCCAGGACAAAGGGGTAAGTATTGTTATACTTTTTTACTGGAAGATCTACTATAAACCAGGTTTCTTTAAGATTACCAGAAATTAACAGACAGTCCAGCACCCGTCGTCCAAGAGAGGCTCGAGGCGGACGAATCGAAAAAGTAAGCAGACCATAAAGAATATCAATATCGGCCATCATGTGATAATTCACCTATTAAACAGAATGAGAAATCAAGGCTTATTAGCTATATCAAGGTTGTTCATACCTGCAAAACACCGGCATGCTAACGTTCGAAAACAGGACCGGCGATCTCGACCAAGACCACCATATCGACAAGATAATAGAGACGACCCTCGAGAACGACGATCACGTTACGAAAGAGATTCATATCGACAGCCATCAGGGCACTGCACGCTTCTAGTATCTAATTTATTTTACGGTATTACCGAGGAGGATCTACATGTAAGTTGACGCTGTTAGTGTGAAAAACAAAGGCTCAAGCCTAATCTGTTAGGAATTGTTTGGAAAAATCGGAAGAGTGGTATCAGTACAACTTCAGTATGACCGTGCAGGTCGATCAGAAGGCATTGGCCACGTCACTTACGAGTCGTTTGAAGATGGTCTTGAAGCAGTCAGAGTTTACAATGGCAAGCGAGCTGCAGGTCAGCAGATGGTTCTGACTATTGAAAATGACGTTGCTCCTTTGCGGGAACGAATAAGGCCTTCTCCAGACTATAGGGAAGAACGATGGTCACGAGGCGGGCGACCTGAACCCGCTTTCCGCTCTGCAGATGCAGGTTCTCGGCGCCGACGATCAGGAAAGCGGGATCCTAAGGAACCCAAAGCGCCTCGTCAAAGAGCTACAGCTGAAGAATTGGATGCTGAACTTGACGCCTATATGGGCATCAATGCAGAAAGTACACCTGTTCCTGAATCGGGCATCTGAGACACAGCTCAGGTGACTAGTGTTGTCATACTATAGGACTAATGTCATCTGACATGCTCGACTTCAAGGCGCTTCAACGCTCTTTATTCTTTGCTCATTATATATTTGAGCATAGGTTTCGATGTATTGGTGTGTAGATTTTTACTAGTGAAATATTGAAGTATTGTAGCATGTAGTACAGCTGTGTTCTATTATGGTAATATGAACTGAACAGCTATAACATAACATTCTAGTACCGGAGTAGTCGTATTTCACTATTGTAAAGCTGTTATAATCTAACTCTGTAATTATGTGATCCTCTAATACTCTATTACGGTTGAAGAATATTGCTATTTTTGAATTTGTATTGGACACAGTGCCTGTCGATCGGATTCTCAGTTTGAACGAACCACCGTATAATTCCGCCTTAATCTTTTCCTAAGAGCGTATAAAACAAAGCACACGTTTCTAGATATAGAAAATTCTCTCCAGCGGCTATCCTACAATGACCAGCCAACCATCTATCGGTTGATCGATCATTCCCCCTTTGTCGCCAAAATGTCAAGTCATTAAGCCGCTCGACGTGTCGTCGTTGATACTTTGCGCGCCACACCACCAACTTCCCATACTGCCACCATGTTGAAAGGCTTGGGGTTTTCAGCGCCTCCACTGACGCGAGCTGTCGTTATAGGATATACTGTGCTTTCATTAACTGTGGCATTTCTAAGATATGGTGCTTTTTCTGCCGCTATTGAAGGCAGCGCGGGAAACAACGCGGAATTGGACATTAAGGAGATCTTTGTTCCTTACCTAGTTTTAGTCCCGGGGTTATCAGGATTGTTTCCATGGGTTCTTCTCACTACTTCGTTTGTTGAGCAGAGCGTTTTTTCGTTCCTACTAACTGGAGCCGTTCTTTTTTTCTGCGGTCGATATGTCGAACGTATCTGGGGCAGTAAAGAGTTGGGGATTTTCCTGCTGGCTCAAGCAGTGATTCCTACTCTGATCACAGTTTTCAATGTATTTTTCATTGTGGGAATATTTCATTACGAGGGACTGATGATGCAGAGAATCAATGGCGGATATGCTTTCCAAACTGGGTTTCTGGTTGCGTTGAAGCAGCTAGTGCCTGAGCACTCCATTGTGCTTTTTTCTGGTACTTTCAAAGTCCAATTCAAGTTCTTGGTCATTCCAGCTCTTGCTGCCTATGTGATTTTTGGAATATTTCATGCGCTGCCTGTAGCAATTCTTGCCACATCTGGCTTTCTGACTGCATGGATCTATCTTAGATTTGTCAAAGTGGTGTACATTGAGACACTTCCTACTTCGCTGACCGAAGGGTCCAGTCAGCAGGCAATCCGAGGCGATGCCAGTGATACATTTGCACTGGCCAAGTTTTTCTATCCTGCACCATTGAGTGATTTTGTTGCTGCAATATCTGACCCAATTTACAACCTTTTCGTCAAATCTGGAATTCTCAAACCTTTCAATGTCGATGAGATCGAGGCTGGTAACCTTCAGGCTAGTATTCGAAGTCAAGGACTTCATAATAACCAACAGCAAAGACTGGCTCAGGCTGATAGCGACCGAAGAAGGACTCTCGCTCTCAAGGCTCTCGAAGAACGATTAGCCACTTGATCAACATTGATATATTGTAGAAAAAAACTGACCCAACTAATCTGGAGATGTAGTCAGTAGAGTCGGTTTGATCAAGAAATGGTCAGTGTATTTGCTGTATAGGCAGGAGCAGTCAAGTTAGTGATTTTTTATTGCAGAGCTTGATTCCAAACTGGAATAGCGTTTGTGTTTAATGCATATAGGGGCAGCTAAGTGCCCAGTTTTTATATAAACTGGTGAATGACAGTCATGGATAACTATTTATGAACTACCGGTTTAACTCAATCGGTATTTTTCTGGAACTCGTCTCCGTCCTGCCCAGAAAGCTTCAAATCTCGAAAGGCATTGCGTCTCCACGCGACAATCAAATGAACAGATGAAATCACCCTCGGTGTATAGCAACTCTGCCATGTTACTTGCTGACATTGAAGCAAGGATTTTAGCTGGCAATACTGCCATTTTTTTAAGGAATGCGCTGTGCTTTTGGGCCATGTGGTTCAATGCCGATGATTCAGCTCTATCGAAACCATAATACTTTTTGTACTGAGAATCATTCCAGTACTCTAGGAAAGTGATTGCAAGAGGATCATTTGCAAATGCAAACGTATTTGTCGATAGTCCAATTTCGTCCTGTGAAAATATTAGCTTGATATCGGTGGAAGGCACATTCTTATATGTTGAAACTGCTTCGCCTGGATCTCCAGCTCTAACCACTGGAGTATCTCTAAGCATGAGCTTTTGCAGTCTTTCAGGTCGAATGATATCTCTGTATATGTCAACATCTGTGTTCATGATGATACCCGAGGCATCTATGTACCAGAAATACTTTGCTCTAGGAAACGCAGCCATTGCAGCACGACAGATGGCTATCTTCGCCCAAGAGCTTTTTTTCTCTTTTGCATCTGCGTATTCGGACTTGAAATCCTGGACTACCCGAATATACACGCCATATTTGTATGCTTGTGCGTACTCCACTCTGTTTTCTATGATCTTCTCAAGATAATCTTTGCCGTATGCCACGTAATCGAGTCCTGTGATTAGTATAATATCAGGCGAATCAGCCGAAGGGTTGAACTGATATGTTTTCACAGGTTTTGGAGCTTTGGGGGCTTTTGGTGGTTTAAGGGCCTTTGGCTTGGTGACATCTTTTCCTCTACTCAAAGCTTGCTGATTACCCCTGTCTGCCGGTGATTTAATGGAAGGCATTTTATCATCAGGAGAGTTTACAACACTTTCTTCTCTGCTGTAGAAAGAAACTTCAGCCAAGTTAGGAATGATGTAAGGGACGTCAGTTATCTCTACAATTTCATTCAGTCGGCCCTTGACAGTGAGTGGGTGCGGACGATAACTAGTAAGACCAAAAATATAGATGCTGAGAAGTAAAAATGTCGCAATTAATCCGACACTGATACGACGATCCGACCAAAGTCTTGAAATGATCGAATGTGCAGTAATGGCCTTGTCGGTCAAGTAGAATTCCTGCTCATCTGAGATCCGTGACTGAGCCGCACAGGGAGGATCTTTGCGTGAAAAAGGCAAAAGTGCAGGCGATGACGATTTGCTGGAAGAGAATCTTGGGGGCATTTTTGTGGGGATTTTCTAGAAGAAGAAGAATCTACTGATATAAAGAAAGAATGCAAATGGGTGTTGGTCGCCTGTTCTTGTTATTTGTGCTATTTTCGCCTTGTTATGGCTTGTCTCTGGTTCGTGGGCGGTTACTATTTCAGGAACGAGCAGTAGAATGATGAATTGCAGATAAATGAGAAGAACAGTGAAACACCAAGAAAGACAATGCTATCACGAGACTGGCGGAGGTTTTTAGGCCTGGTCAGCCAATATTATAGGTAATGAAAGTAAAAGACTTGGAGAAATTAATGTCCTTGCATTGGCCCACCTGTTGCTTGTGTAAGACAGAATATTATTGTGCGGGCTGCGCTCTGAAAAATGAACAACGGCGGTGGGTCCACTGCAGATCTGAACACAAGACACAATAGACAACCCTGATAACATGAGGGGAAAATCAGGTAGAGATGTTTCCAAGTGATTAGCAGTGGAATTAATAAGCGAATAATTTACTAGATCTCAGAACTATGCGAGAACCAGGTGGTTATTGATCAACCATCCGAGATCCTTCGTAGGTTGGAGTAGCGATCTGTCCATACATGTGAGATGAACCGGGTAGATACGAGGTGAAGAATACAACCGGGGGTAGAGTACGACATATACATATATCAAGTCCGACAGCTTATGACAGCAGCAGATTTTATTGAGATTTTTTATATTTTATTATTGGTGGGGTATTTTATTATTCACATGCTGTGTTTGCTTCGTTTGATTTCGAGTTGTTCCCAGGCTAATTTTAACTATAAATGTATCCAACATGTCCCTCCAAGGCTGATATAATTGCGCGACATATCGACGCCTGCCAGTTTGGACGGATAAACTTACTCAGTTTTTCTATTTTTATAAATATCACGTTTATTCCCTGCAATAATAATATTGACCGAAAATGGACCGATATTTGTGCGTCGAAATTCCACTCTTCTACCTTGTTCTGAACTTTTTTCAGCCGTGCCTTGTTCATCGATTTGTAATGTTGGCCCAGCTATAACTATTCATCGACCAACAATTCACTATGTTTGCCAAAGCACTCACGGTTGTGCTTGTATTTCTCAGTATCACTGCTGTTACTGCTAAAGTCATTGAGGCCTATGATTCCACTCTCAAAGCCCTACTGAATAATGGCAAATACACTGTATTGGATATCTACGCCCCATGGTGTGGACATTGCAAGCGTCTGGAACCCGTGTTCGACGAGCTAAGTGAACTATTTGCCAAGGATGAAGACAAAGTCCAATTCATCAAGATTGATGGTGACTCCAACCGAATTGCAGCCAAGAAGTTCCAGGTCGAGTATTTCCCCACCGTCAAGTTTTTAAACCCCGGTCAATACAAGAACAAGGAGATTGGTGAAGATATGGAAGCTCGAGATCTTGATGATCTGGCAAAACTGGTTAGAGAGAAAACCGGAATCCAAGTCCAGAAACCCAAGGAAAAGGTATCTCAGGTTGTTTCGCTCAACGATGGAAACTTTGATCAGCTCATTGAAGGCAAGAATGCTCTGGTCGCGTTTACTGCTTCGTGGTGTGGTCACTGTAAGACGCTGAAACCGGAGTTTGAGAAGCTTGCCGACCTGCACAAGCGGGATGGCGAATCTCTCGTCATTGGACTTGTCGACTGTACTGGAGAAGCAACTTCTGTTTTGGCTTCCAAATATGATGTCAAGGCTTATCCTACGGTATTGTACTTTAGCAAGGACCGAGCTGATAACACTGAGTTTGAAGCCTACTCTCTGGGACGAACTCTGGGAGCTTTCACGAACTTCCTTAATGGCAAGGCTGCTTCATTCCGAAACGAACTTGGTCGATTGAACCCGTTGGCCGGACGAGTCACCAATATTGATAAGCTTATTTCCGAGCAAGCTGAGTTGACCGCCGACAAGATCACGGAATTGGCAGGTTCTGCCAAGGACTCTGCTGCTCTGTATATTCGATACTCCGCCAAGGTAGCCGAGAAGGGTCAAGAATATGTGCAGAAGGAGTTGACCAGATTGGGAAAGTTGATTTCCAGTGACAAGATAAGCGAGGAGAAGTTGGATGAACTACAAACCAAGTTTAACGTATTGGGTGCCTTCGATGTTGGTAATAAGGTCAAGGAAGACTTGTAAACTGAGGTTCCGGTTCTAAGCATCGCTAGTAATCAGACTTGAAAGTAGTACTTATATGGTATGGAGATGTTTATTTGTAGACATGTACTTAGGTAGAATGATTATTATAGATATGCTGTGAGATTAGTCTTCGCGAGATGGGCCCGTAGAACAAGAGTCGACTACAAGACCTAATAGACCGAAACAAAGATCTACAAAAAAGGGATAAAAGTTTATTGGATTATCTAGTTGTATGTTAAGAACTGGCATTACCCATGTTTATAAATCAATCAGACGTTTGTAGTCCAGATATCGAACTGAAATGTACTTTTCCAATCTCAATCACGTGTGAGACAAAATTATCAGATTAGATCAAGATAACACTAAGTGGAATCAAGTCAAAGCGTCGAATATTACAAAGAGCGGACGAAGGTAGAAAAAAATGTAATTGAAGATTTCACTGAAACAAGCTGTAATTATTCTCAGCTCTATTACTCTAATTCTCACGATTCTAAATCTAAAATACCTGGAAAATCAAATGTTGATTCAAGTAGCATTCTAACTACCACTTGATAGCCTGTCGAACCAGACTGGAAAAGACAACCTTATTGCCAATAACAGTTTCCTCGACAATACCCTTGACATGAATAGGACTACACCGAGCCATCCAGATGGCGTGATCACGAGTATAAATAAACACATTAGCCGAGAACTTGTGACCACCTACATGATTGATATAGATAACTCCGACCCCCCCTGGGCGGTCGTCACCAACGCTATCTCGGTACAGATCGTGGTGACGTAGTTCGATATCAAACTGCTTCTTCATAATTGGAGCAGTTATACCACACCGCTTATCTCTGGTTCGATGAGAACACATAAGAATGTAACCCTTTGCTATGTCGTCCTCTATGTTTGGGTCTGCCGTGTCACCAACAATAGCAGCGCATATTTTCTTTACAGCATCGGCAGCAGTAACGTTGACTCGCTTAAACAGCGGCAAAATGAGAATGGGACTGGTTCCATCCTCATTAACGGGCAAGGAAGAGTTACTGAGTTTGATTTTGCAGCCATGACGTTTGTATTTGTCTGGAAGGGCATGCTCGATTTTGGATAATTTCGAGTCCACAATAGCAGCAATACTGTCTGAAACCGACGTGATACTATGAGCCCAGTCGCTCTTGCCAGTGCCGATAATTATATGCAAATCCCAAGGAGCTGTCTTTCCCCACATGGGTTTTCCATCGTCTTCTACCTTGACGGAGTTAGGAAATTTCCCGCAGGCATCGCAGTCCTCCGGAGCACAGTGTGAGACTTCAAAACCCTCCTGAGCAACTATAGCGTCGACATCGTTCTCAGAACCAGGCCCTATGATGGACGAGATCTTTCCAAGCAGGCCCATCTTGAGACAAGTAGTATCGTGATATAGGGGAAGAGAAAAAATGGGATCCGTAGAGTTAAGTACAGATATTTCGAGCCAGCCGTACCGGTACGAACAACTTCCCATTCCTTGAGGCTGAACAGTGAAACTTTGAGTTTCCGGAAAAAAACACACCAAAATTCTCGGAGTGCGATAGATCAAAACCGTAATGATTGGTTAAATTTAGTCAGCAATTCCTTAGAGTGGACGATAAGAAAGTACACGAGAATGGCTGGGGGTGCGCTTTCAGGTACTGTAAAGATAAAGGCAAAAATAGGTGATTTGCTTTATTCTTGGAATTGGCTTAACAAACCTGGAAACTTGAACGGACAATCGTCATTGTGTAGAGATCTGCTCCAAAGTTTAGCTCTTACCATGATATGATGGCTATCGTTGTCAGACTTCCTTTAAAGTGTAACGTAGTATTCAGTACTTGCCGTGCAATCTACCATATCACGACAAATCTAGGATCTGTAAGAAAATCTCAATATCACAAGATTGCCCGATATCTGTTGCCTAAATAGCAATGCAAATCTATACGTGTAAAAGTCGTCAATGGATTCAACGACAATATCATTATTTTACCAGGTTTTGTGCGGCAAGTCCTTGAATTCAAGAACTAGTAACTATATCTCTTGAATTGCTTGTCCACTGCTCAAAAAGATAGTCATTATTTACCTTTCTTGTATTACAAGTCCGTGATTCAATGATCGATATTACCAGCTTCTCTCTGTATTGAACTTGGTCGACTCGAGGAACAACAATCATCATATACCACTTTTTAATGCTAAGTCCGTGATTCAATAAGCCATGATCATTATTTACCGTTCTCGTACTGCTAGTCCGTGTATTAAAGGAAGAATAGTCATAGTAACCACTATTTCGTGCAAGTTCGCCGATTATCAACAAGAGCTATTAATTCCTTTGTTCGTATCAAAAATCCGCATTTTTATGGAAAATAGTCACTATATGCCTTTTTCGTATTGAAATCTCTTCTTTTGGCGGATCGCTGAAAACTCCCTTTTCATTGAAAATCGTATAAAAGTCTGCTTTTGGCACCGAAATACTTCCTCTCTTGGCATATCAATCTATGAGTCGACCTGTCTTGGCATATCAATCTTTTTGACCATTCAACAATAACACCACCTACCCTATTATGCCTGCTATTATACGTAAACCATGTAAAATAGACAAATCCCATTTATCCATATAACCTTGAGTAGAAAACAAATTGAATAAAGATTTTCAGGTAGTAGAGTCATATCATTATCATCAAGTAGTATATACCGCAGACATGGCATAGCACTTCTAGAGATGCTTTTCACTGTCCCTTGTCCGTAAGTGCCTCTGCCCATGAACCCTTTCGCATTCCTCGCTTCTGAATGAACGATACGAATACTGCCATTTAACCTTTCGTTTTCATCTCTAGTAACACCACTAATTGGTTTTGGCAAAATCACAGTTCATACTCATTGATGGTGTCGAGCTGACAATTACGTATGTACATGTAATATAACCCCAAGACCACCACCTAGGTTCCACTGCAAAACTGCCAAAATCAACTTCTACAGAGTGAAAATAGTTTCCATGTATTTCAATTGAGTCGTATAGCCGGTCTCCAAGTGCCGACTGCCATCGTAAATGTCGTTTCGCGTAATAGCGCTTTTCGACAAACTTTCCGCCTATTCACGCTCACATACAGTGTGCGGCTTGACGGCTGGGCTGACGTATGCGTGTACGTCACCTCGGTATTTACTTATATTTTCCTTCTTGCTTTCTTCATCTTCTTTTCTAATCTCTCTATCTGTTTCGAGAATGAATTTACAATCTGCTATTTATGCGTTTATGGTTGTAGCTGCTGCTGCACGACCTGTTTGGCATACTTCCGATAGTCATGTCGGCTTAGAATCACGCGAGACTTTGGAGGAGGCAGCGGGCCACTTGAGATCTCTTGTGTATAACTCGAATTTGCTGAGTCTCAACACTATTGACGACCAAGGATATCCCGTTGGTCAGGTGGAATACTATGCTGACTGTGGACTGGAAAATGCCGAACTGACGTTCATCCGTCTCAACATCTCATCTGCCTATAGAAACATCGCCGGTGGCTCTTTGTCTTCAGTGTCTATCCGGCTGGGTGACGTGAGTCCCCATGGCCGTGTACCTTACAGTCCTGCTTCTCAGCCTAGAGCTAGTCTGTATGGCTCATTTTCCCCAGTACGAGATGAGGACGAAATTGAAAAGCTTACAAAGTGTTTCCTTAAGCAGCATCCCGATGCTGAGGCCTGGCTACCCGGTAATCAGATCCACGATGGTGACTGGGTCAAGTACGACATCAACAAAATCTACTATATTGGAGGCTTCGGAAATGTTGCATATATTGGAGACATTCCCATTGATCTTTACAAGCAGCAGAAGGCTAAGAAGCTGCATTTTCAGCATTCTAAGCACGGCAAGGGTCATCATGGCAGAAAGCATCATGGCAGAAGACCACATGGTCGTCGTCCTCCCACCTCTTCTTCTGAAGATCTTCCCGGGCAATATTCTGGTTTCACCCATCGATTCCTGGATCATTTCAATTGCGGAGGCCATAATAGTGATCATCAGGGATCTTCGTGGGTTTCCCGGTTGATCTCGTTTGATTTTGCCAGAAAATTCCTCGGATCAGTTGAAGACGAGGACCATCACCGAAATTCATCCCCCCACAATGGCAATACTAAGCCTCATAAGCCTCACGCTGGCCGACCTAATGCCGACAAGTTTACTGAATCTTATGCTGAGACCGAGACCGATGTTGAATCTGAGGTAGATCAAGACTCGCGATCCAAATCTAACCAGCTTCTTGTCCAGGACTCTACGTCATTTCTTGAAATGCTCAGGAATGGTTTCAGTTGGTAGTCATTAATCTGAAAACCGGTATTCAATGATGTTATTTATGGTTTGTAGGTTGGGATGGGCTTTAATTGTTGGAAGGGTTGTCGTAGTATTATCCTCGCTGTAGAAAATGTAACCTGTATTTTCATCAAGATATTTCTCTCCTCTTACCGAAATATCAAATATTGGAAAATCCACCGTAATTTTGTAAACCCTCGGTTGCACTCTAATAAATTTGCAGTTATAAGTGCGGCCCAAATTGGCGAATCTGGCTAATGCAGGGACGTCCTTATGGTGTGCCGGCATTCAAACTCTGTTGCAAGTTTTATGCTTACCAGATAGCAACACAACTCAAGAACAGATACAATACCAGAATTAATGGATTAAAATATGGCATCAATATATATCTCAGCTCGCTCGCATACTAAATACCCATTTCAGCATGTCCAGCCAACCGGTCGACATCGACATGGACGACTATCTGAAAATAGCAGATGAAAACCTCCTTGATTCCTCCATTCTGTTTGGATTGGATCTCAGCGATAATATGCTGTGTCAATCTCTGTCTAGTCAGGACTTGGGCGATGTGCTGAACCAGGAGTTTACGTATCTCCAAGTATACCGGGGTCGCCAAACTGCCCAGTCAATGGCTCCAGTGGAGAGATTGGACGGTAATAACTTTCCTACACCTCAGACTCTACTTTGCTGTGATAACTCTACATTTATAGAAGAAGGAGGAATGCTATCTACAAAACCAGAGTCTCCTACTAATCTCAGGCCGTCTGCTCCACAGAATCTGTGGAGAGATGGGCCTTCTTCGTCCATATTCCTGAATCCCCGAATAGGCACATGCACTCCAGATTTCTTGACAAATCAAGAGTCTGAGTCGTTTAAGACTCCGAGTGACATGTTTGACCATCTTGATGATGCAGACCCAGACAACTATGTTTTCATGCCTGAAGTCCCTGCTTTTCTTCCAAAGTCTTCGTTTAACCCCACCAAGAAGAGAATATATAACCTCAGTCCTCCGTCTCTGGAAAACACGTCCTTTAATCCTTCTTCTGGAGGATCCGTAAATAGCTCATGGACCAGTTCGTTGAATTCGGTCCACAGTTCTCCAACAACCGCACCAGTGGTGTCTGCGGGATTTCGGCCCTTAATGATGAGGTCTTCAAAACTGGACTTGGCCCGAGAAATGCGGCGCTCTCTCATATGTCCTGCGGAAGGAGATGAGAATAGCCCGCTAGCTTTGTACCCGTGTGAAGATACCTATGCCGGCATGGGATCTGGGCGACAACACGGATTCACTCGACAAGGCATGATCTCTAATCTCATACAAGATAATAGTTCTACTTGCTTGGAAGATGGAACTCGAGTATCTGGAGAGCACTTGCTTGTACAATGTATAAATTTGATTCAATCCGCCATCTCGCCCACAGGTGGTGCAGAGTACTTCACGACGCTGGACGAAAGCATTTCGGAAACGGAAGATTATCCTGTTAATAAACATGGAATTGAGTACCAGCGTATAATAGGGCCCCCTGGAGGTCCTTTGTACATGACTGACGAAGAAATGCGAGATATAACAGACAGTTGGATATGCGCCCGAGAACGATCTGATACGTTTTTCCGCATTGAAGACAAGAGAGGAAGAAAATTAACTTTACGAGAGCTGACCGAAGTCATCAAAAGCATTACCAGTCGTCCTCCGCGACGAATTAATTATTACACTGCATATCAGATGGGAACTCATGGATCCATTGGCCAGGGACAGACAGTTACGGACTGGGGAAATCGGGCTTCAAGCAGCATGCATTGCCCTAGCAGTCAAACCAGAATAGCCCACTTGCGTACTCCTCCGCATGCAGTCATGTCGGATCCATATTCGCAAGCAGTGGACAATGGGGACTTTGGTCGGCAGAATGACGCTGACGAATGCCGGCCAGTTAAAAATGTCAAGAAGCGTCCACAAAATACATATGATCCAACCTGGGTGCGGGGTAGCGGTACTAGAAAAGAAGGCTGGTGTGATCATTGCGAATCAGGAGGGTACTTCTTGATGAAGAACTCGGGATATCTGTACCATAAGAACCACGAGCATGGATTATTCCCCAATGGAAATGTATTTGAGGATCCACTAATTATCCGACGCAAGTTGGAACGAGAATCCAAGTGGGAGGGTCTTTGCGGGATTTGCTACCATTGGATCGACCTTGACCATACTGAACGCAAACACTGGGGAACGTGGTATCGTCACTACAAGCAATGCGCCAATGAATATGAGGAATTTAAAAAGGTGCTGGCGGCAGCTGGAGCTCCGGTCAAGCTGATTGAAATCTCATATAAGCCATATCGCGAATATTCGGATTTTTCAACCTGAAGACTGAAGACAGCCCAAGCCATCGCCATTGTTGATCCCTGCTGATGCCGACCGCCTCCATTCCCAGCATAGCCAGGTACCGAGCAGCCCTGGACGTCGTCGGAACGGCGCCTATGCGCTCCCCCAAGTTGAGTCAGATTGGCCGGGAAACAGGCTTCTACGTGCATGTTTATATTAAAAAGTTAGCTTTGCTGTTTACTGAAGTGCATATTGCCAGCCATGTTGCCCAGCAAAACAATAACAAGGTGGCAGCATTCATTTTAATTGATCAGCCACGTACTAATTTTTTTACTGGGTGATTGACTGATGTGCTCGATCGATGATATATTTTATAGATATTTTTTCTAGGATTTAATGCCCAAGGTTAGTAATAATATTTCTCCCTTGTAATTATTTGGCATCCCCTTGGAAACCCCCTTTGAAACCAGGGGGGATCACATTGGACAGAAGTAGGAAAAACAATACAATCGTAAACCGTAGCGACACAAATAAATGCTTTATTCTATACCGTAATAAACAATACAATTCCAGTGTTCTGTACAAAGTAATAATACAATCCGGGTTTTAGTTCGATGTTTTCTGTTACCCAGTGAAAATACATCCAAGTCTCATTCTACATGCTCGTTCGTAGAAACTGTACACTAAAAAATTCAGCCATCCATAAAAATCTTCATTCATGTTACTATACACGGTATTTTTCCAGCTAATTTATAATTATAAAAGGTTTAAAGGTAAATAAGAAAAGAAATAGTCATCAGCGCTCGTCGTTATCCATCCATCAGTAAGGCGGTATTTAGTTGTACAAGACAAACTTGGCCTTACCAGATGTGACGGAAACGGTGCAACCGTTGGAGCCTCCAGAGTAGGAACCGCCCTCGTAAGTGCAGGATCCAATAACGGTAGCATCACCATCGGCAACAATCTTGACGTTGAAGTTGGCAGCCTGCGCATTGTTGGGGTTGGCAATAAGAGACAAATAGGTGATACCGTTGGTATAACCAGCACCAAAGTTAAGAGGAGCCCAGTTACCGATACCAGAGCCAGAAGAACCCCAGACACATCCGTCTTCAACAGAGACACCAGCATTGTTGACGTAGTACTGAGCAGAAGTCTTCTTGCCCTGCCACAAGTAGTAGTTGTCCTCATCGACCACAGTCAAAACATTTTGGCCACCGGCAGTGACAACAGTAGGAATGACCATGTTCTCAGTACCAGGGTAGTCGGTTCTGCAGATGGCGACATCCTGAGAGAGCTCAGACACAACCACGGCACTATCCTGGCCCCAGGCACAGAGATAGTTAGAGTTGGTGTTGGTTCGGTAAAGCTTACCACCCTTGCAGATCAAACCACCAACAGATACACCATTGGCAGGCTGTTCAGAAGGCCATTGGGTCTTGGACATACCCGACTGGCAGGCATAAGAGCAGTACTTGCCCTCGGAACAAGAACCACCGGTGGAACCAGATGAGAGATCCTCAATACCAGACCAGCCGCCGAATCCTAGCCAGTCCAAGGCAACGACACCATTGCCGGCGGGGAAATCAGAGCAGGAAATGGTACCATCAACAAACTCGCTAGAGGGACCAGAGAAGCTAGACAAGTCGCCAGAAATTCCTCCAGAAGAAGAGGAGGAAACAGAAGAAGAAGAGGGAGCAGCTGAAGAAGCTGCGGCAGCTGAAGAAGTCTCAACTGAAGAAGTCTCAACTGAAGATGTTGTAACTGCAGCAGCTGAAGAGGTAGTAGGTGCAGCAGCACTGGTGGTGACAGGCGCAGCAGCAGAGCTTGTGGTAGGAGGAGCAGACACCACGGGAGCTTCAGGAGAAGAGCTGACAGCAACATGGGTGGTGACAGGACCTCCACCAACGGTGTTGCCTTGACCATCCAGGGTATAAGTTACATAGACGTACTCGACGTCGTAAGCACGCTTGTGTTGATGATGGGCGTGTTCTTCGAAAGCAACAGCGGAACCAGCCAGAGTTGCGACGGCAGTAGAAAGAACAGTACTATATTTCATATTGACTGAATGTTAGAAATGAGAATGTGATGAGATGCGAAAAGAGAGCGTGTAACGTCCAAGAGAGAGAAGTATCAGAAAGTTCGGTCTGCAGTGTTGGATTGTTCGCGGTGTTTATTTGGGTTTTCCGGTGGGTTGGAATGGAATGAGGAGCACGGCGAGACAAGACAAAACCAAGCGCGCTACAACGGCGAAATTGAACAATCGAAACCTGGCGTGTTGTTGACAAAAGGGAAGTAAGACTTGTCGAAAGAATGTTTTAGGAGCCGAAAGGTCTGTGCTCTCGGTTCCGTTATAAGGAAAGACTGGGTTAAAAAGGAGGTTGGGCGGGTGGTCGGTCGGGGGTGTAAGAAGGAGAAATATCGTGGTGGTGTCACGCCGTGTTGATTTGGGTCGATACACGTAGTAACGTAGTAGGGGGGGAGGGGTGTTGAGTACGTAACAGGGGAGACTCCCGATGGGTGGAGGGAAATAGTGAGGAATAAAGTGTCGAAAGCTGCAGATATATATTGTATGCCAAGGGTCGAAGACAGCCGGCCAGGATTTTCAGATACTCTCTCTTAACGAACTACAAGCTAGTATATCAAGTAACTTACCTTAAGGAATGACAAATGTTGGAGTAAAAGGAACGGGATGTAATCACAGACTACTGTTGAAATGAACTGAAATATCTAATTTCTCACCCCGGGCACCCCCAAGCAAATATATAGCTGGGACCCACAACATTGGCCGCATTGCTTTTCCCGGTACCGTTGCCAGGCAACCGACCCACTGGGATTTGCAGGAAACCTCGGGCTGAAACATTGATATGCAGGCGTACGTAGTAGACATGCTCGGGATGCAGACAGCATTGCGCTGCAGCAACAACCTTGGGATTCGTACAGTTGTAGCTGGAATAACAGCAGTAGAATGGCCGGTCCGGTGAGGATTTGCAGATTTGCAAAATTTTCAACTCAGACTTTGTTAGTCAAACCAGACGGGGTGAAAAAATGCCTATTTGAACGAGGCTCACGCACGTACCCCAACCCTCGGTGTTGCAAAAAGTTGCAAATCTGCCCTTACCCTACACGGCCCAAACCGGGCTTTTCACCGATTCGGCTTTTCAAACTGCGCTGCACTAAATGCTATCAATGAACTACCCTGCTAAAGTCAAAGTCAAACCTCATTATAGAGATATGCAGCTATGGGGGTTAATAACAGCCCAGATTGAAAGAACGTACGGTAGTTGATTTGCAGTGAAATACAAATGTATACATGGTATGTTTGGCTGAAAACCACTGTATGTATTGCATTGCTATTTCCCGGTACCATGTCATGTCATTTCCGCCGTACCGTACCGTGGTGCGTTACCAGTAGTCCACTATCATACCAACCCGATTGATGATATTAATTAGCTTTTACCCATGAGGCTTAACGTTGGTGCTCGCATCTGGAAGGACCGACCGGATTGCGAACGCTAATAGCAGGAAAGGAAATAATAATAGTTTAGTAATCTGCAATAGGGGAGATAATGGGTACTGTAGCAAGCAATGACTATTAGGAACGACTGTTAGAAAGAGGCTACTAGCAAAGGCTATGAGCAACGACTATCAGCAGCAACGATCAGCAACGATTATTGGCAGAAAGACGTAGTATTAAGGCAACCTCACCATCGGCATATTATAGAAGAATGACTATAGAAAAAAAGGAGAAATATACGTATCATTTATTCATTTGTCTGTTGTATTCACTTTAAGCATATTCACTTTCCGCTGTATTCACCGATTGTTAGTGTACTGCTACCTGCTGTACAAACCCGTCTGTTTCTACGCTTGTTTCTTCTCTCAATTCATCTTCCTGTTCAATATATCTTTACTAACCACGTACTCTATTCATTTCTTCCATTCATTTAAACTGATCCACCCTACTATGACTAGCTAATGTCCACTCTTCACTGCCACTGAAATAGCCATATAATTATATGGCAAATTTGTTACGTTGTAACCATCTTCTTAGTTAGATTGCAGTGGCTTGATTAAACAAAACTCCACTTGATTATTAGTATAACTCTACAAAACAATATAATTGTAAAATCAGTGCTGAATCAGTTTAAATGGCCTTATTTGCTTAAATCACCCTATAAGACAAGCCACCGCAAAGGGCCCTCGTTCCTTCTATTAGGTTCATTGCGAGATTGAACAATGTCTGCTAGTTTGCCTCGGCAAGTCTTTCATTTCGACACCAATCTTTCTGCAAGTCGCACTTATCAAATAATTAATTTAACGTTGCGCGTAATATCCCCGGTATTGACTTCTTTTGCATTAGGAATACACTTCATCATGTGCTATTCGTCTGTCTGTCTGAGAAAAGTCTCACAACTCTCGTGCAAACCTTCAACCGACAAGCCTAAACTGTATTATATCAAATCATAATCTAGACTTGCAATTGAGCGAGTGCTAAATTTTGCTATAACGGTCATCTAACTTGGTATAGGTATAGCTATTCTTGTAACTGGGTAGAAAAAACATAATCTTCATTGCGTCTTACTATAAACCTTCAGTTGTCTGCAGGATTTCCCCTTAGTCCTAGTATTATTGCTTGTAATGCTGCATGTTAAATTATGTGCTATTATTTATGTAAAATTGTTCTCACATTAATGATTGTCATGTCCCTCCTCTATCCTGTCCCTAGTTTGTGTTCCAACATCATCAGTCCGCTCAACTGAGGTACTTCGTGTACCTTCCTGCTCTTCGGCAATCTCTGACTCTATTAGGCCTGTCGAACTTGTCCCACCCTCGCTATTATTATCCTCCGTAGTACAAGAAACTGTCCTTGCTTGACTAGATTGCGCAGTCTCATTCTCGTTCTCATTCTCGTTCTCGTTCACGTTCCCGCTGGTTGATCGCGCATGAAGCCACTTTCTGTGTCGTACAAATCGAGCCCATCGCTTTTGGTTTTGCTGAAGAAATGTCGAATCACCTCGAGCTCGTAGAGACCGTCGCAATTCAGCTTCCTCATGGAATCTCTGCATTGCTGCCCTCCTGGCCTCCCGAGGAAGTAGCTGAGCATTCCATGTATCCAAGAACCTATTAAATATCGAAGTGGATACATCATATCCAGGAGGCACCACAACTTGGTCTCTGTTCTCCTCTGGTGGTTGATCTGAGACTTCTTCATTTGCAGCAATCGACAGATCCACTCTGCACAACGGACACAGCGATGAAGAGTTCAGCAGCCATGAGTCCACACATAGAGCATGGAACTTGTGATTACACGGCAGATTTCGCAAAATATCGCCATCCTTCAGCTCCTCAAAACAAATGGGGCACATGTCGTCCTCCGTGCCGTTCGTTATTGCCATTTCATCGTCTTCAGAATTGTTGTCGTCACCTTGCGAGCCTGACCTGGAAATCGTCTCGTGCTTCACAAGCGCAGCAGACTTTTCTTCTTTACCAGAGTCATATTCAGTTATATCCGTAATGGATTGTTGGGAATTAGGCTGTAAATGTTGATGTATCCCGTTCTTCTCCATATCTTCTTCACTGCTCCCTTCACCATCACCTGGATGGCTAACTCGGTACCTGACCAACGGTATTGAGTCTAGCACAGCTCTTGCTAAGCCCTTGGCCTTTGCAGTTCCTCCACTAGAAGGAGAACCAAAGTCCCCTTGCTGTCCATCCCAGGTGTGGGGTAGTAAACCATATCTCTCAGGGTGCTTATGCACACGTATAGCTCCTGATATAATAATAAATAAAAATGCTGCAGCTACAATTCCTGTCACTCCATATAGAATACCCATAGCTAGCGTCGTGTTGGAACTATTGCCACTACTAGAGCCAATAGTATTCCCCAGACTGGACACAGTGGGACGAATCAGACCGGTGACAGTGGTATTAACAGAAAGAGACAAAAGGGATTGGGCTGATATTCCTGATAGTGTTGTGAAAACCGAGCCCAACTGCGATTCCGCGGCATTGCAATTGTTGGTAGGTATGATGCATCCTTGAGTATCTTCGGAATACATTATGGTGCAGGGATTGTTTCCCGAGTTCAGCGATGCTAGCAGTTCCCCAGCCATTGCTTCATCATCGCATTGAATAAGTGGAATGGCTCCCCAGGCAAGCGACTGGCTGAGATTAGCGTATTGGGTCATGACGCCGTTGCAGAGAACCTCGACTCCGCCAACCAAGCTCATGGATTTGCCGGTCGTCATTGTGAGAACAGCAAGAGAAGTTGAAATACTGATACCTCCGCCCTTGGAAATTTCGACGAAAAACGTCGAGCCAAGACTAGAAGTGTTGTTGGTGCTTTGAACCAGATCATTAGACGAAACTACTCCGTTGGTGGGAACTGCACATGCAGTAGTTGATTCCAGACAATGAATCGTAGCGGGAACCAGCAGTATAAAAGCAGCACGTATGCAGCTGTTGAAACCAACCATTTTTAAGATTGTTGGTGTTGTGCGATATTTTTTTAAGATATTGGTGAGAATGACGATTGAATAGCAGCCCAGTCCGTCTTGGAGATGTGGCAGTTATAAATAGAAAAATGAGAAAAATGAGGAAAATGCCAATTAACTGGATATTAGTAGTGCCAGCTGCATGCAAAGTCCAGGCTAGATGACTTAAATATAGTCAATCAAGGAGTTGAATAAATACTGGAGATGGGCCCGATTGTTTTCACGCCAAGCAAACACCTTCACCAAACAAACACTCGATAGGCAGATGCCTATTTATAAGATAGCCAACTCAACTGAATAGGTAAAGGTCTATGCAGCTGTCCAGTAGAATTGAAATAAGTTAAGTCTACTGATTGGTTGCAACGATTTCAAGTCGGGAGGTTTTCGATTGAGAGAATAAATGCAAAGGAGGTTCGATGAAAATCGGTGGCTCAGCCTTTGATGACAGATGTAGTCTAGACAGAAAAATGGCCAGAATATATTTATGGTATCAAGAACAACCAAGGCTGCAATCAAATCAAACAGAAAAGAGAAGCTGTTTGCAATCAACTGCTTGTCATAGATATCTCGTCTAGTTTGACAAGAAAATAATCCACAGAAAGGGATAAATAGGTGGCCGATGGCAGTGCTGCAAAATGTTGCGTCAGATAGCCACGCCTGGAATTTGCTTATGACAAGCCACTCGCTCTTGAACGGACAAGTGGATTTCACAGAAAAGTCTACAGGAATCAAGCAAATCTGGACAGCTAGTTGAAATAACACGGAAGCGTTGGCACGTTGGATATAAGCTGTTCTAATGATAAAGTGCGGTTCTCTCCTGTACAGCTTGATTTGGGTAAAATATGTGTCGATCTGAACCGGAGCAAATCCACAGCCTGAAAAGCGGATCAAAGGAATAAGAAAGCACGTGCAACTTGGAAATCAATAAGACCAGTTGGCTGGATAGTCGACAGACTGAATATCTTCTTTGTCGCTTGTGTCCCTGAAACTTGATGGTGGTGGTTACAATAAAACAGGCTGGGCCCACAGGCTCATCATGTCGTGGGACCGCCGCTCGCTCTGAAACATAGTATTATCTACTAGGGACCTACACAAAGGGGCCGACGCACCGCATCATATTGTGGCATCTTTTGGAGTCAATTCATGTAGAATAACTTTATGTAGTTTGGGCTAGAAATATCCGAGGCTGGTTGTGTTCGCATCAGGGGTTCTTTGGTTGATCTTTGTTGCTATGCAGTGTTTACAGTACATCGTCTTGTTAAATTTCCGCGATGAGGTACTGACCTGATGATGAGCATCTCATTGCATAGCCTCAGGGTGGAGATACCCGAATGCTTTGCCGTGGATGCGTTTTATTTTGACATGTTCATTAAACTATATTAATTTATAGAAAGCGATAAAAGGGGAGTTTCAAAATCCAAGTTCCTGATGGCCTGATTGCGCTTTCCAGTGTTTTCGTGCTTTGTCTAGTTGAAGATTTGGACGCGTAGATAGAACCCTTTAGTACCACGGTGCAAAAAGACGCTGAACACAGATTGATAGTCAGTTTAGAGGAACAACTGCGTACTGAGATCGAAAAAATTATCAAGGGAACTCTGTCTGCCAGCACAATTGTATAAAATCTTGAATAATGCATAAGATGTCTGTCATTGTACTCTATTATAAGGGCGTATAGTATGATTATCACCGGTATAATTTTATTTGAAGACTTTGAAAAAGATCATTTGTCAGTCTTGTAGCAAAAATATAACCGCGTGAGACGGTTTGATAAGTTTATCGTCGGTCTACTAGAGATATACAAGGATGTTGATGTTATCTTTATGTGCAATATGGAAGTGTCTAGTAGACTATGGTCTTTGGATCCTTCACAGAGTTGAGAGAAGCAGAGGCTAGATATCTGTAAACATTGTTTAACTGTTGGGCTCGTTATTTAGTAGCTTAAAAGATATCAAAAGGCTCTTTGTTGATAGAATCTATACGAATGATCCCATGTACGGTTCTGAGATGGTTTGAAAGGAGGCACAGCTTGCCTTCAGAACATTGAGCCTTCCTACTCTCTGCCATATGGTGAACATTATTGACTCGATCTAGCTCTATCGCTGTGGAATACCGTTGTCTACGCGTTGTACGATATAATAGTAGAGAGGAGATTTGCTACTGGCGAGAAGCACTATCCCGCTCAATTGTTTACGATCATGCACAACTAGATGTGAGACTACCAGCTATTTATAGTCTTCTTTCTCGTATCTCTGTCGTTTGCCTTTTTTACGATTTAATTGTTTCCATTTGAATCGTAGAGCTGCACTATTGTATGGGGTTCATATACACATATCATTATTGCTTCTCCATGACTATATTTTAGATCGTCTTGCGTTCTCTTGATGGACCAACAAAGTATATTACTTCCTGGATTTTACCTGATATTTTTAATCTTTTCACCTATACAAGCCTAGACTGGTTTGTTTGCCGGTTCGCATGCGATCATCACTGCGAAAGTAATACACCACAGCACATGTTGCACGTATATTCAAATATTTATTGACCGCGTCTATTTTTTCAATTTTTTAAGTTCGTCCACTTTTCGGTTCTCTTTTGTTGTTCTCTGTGCCGATTGCCAACTAGAGGCCGATGCTGTCAACCGCTTCTCTCAATGACACACTATTATGCCAACAACACGTTAGACCTGTCGAGATAACAGCGTGTCTTTTCTCCTGTACGATTTTTGGTTTCGTCTGAGATATTATCTTCTTTTAATTTGAGCAATTTCCATGCTCTGTCTGATTTTTTACATATTATCGTAACACTATCAGTGACAGTCTCGAGCACCGTTCTCATCCATCTACAGTACGAAGCTTTGAATATCACCGAGAGAACATAAATTAGGGAATATTATCAATAGATTTTCATGACCTGGAATAAAGTTATCCGACTTTTTCTTTTGGTTTTTCCTCGACAACTTCATTAATAATGCGGTACAGCCTGGACCGATGGTCGTGAACCGTCACCTTAATCCTCGGCATATGTTGCGCAATATCTGGATCTGAATCAGCTAGTTGATCCAAGTCTAGAAAGCCACTTTCCAGAAGCAGCAACTTTGAGTAAAAGCAACTTTGACCGCTCCTTACCGGCATGATTAGGCAACTATTATAAAATATGGGTGTATCGCAACCCTGCGAACCAACCCCAACCCACCGGTCTATCGGTGTGAAAACCGCCAGTGCCGGTGCAACCGAGTCCAGTTCCGGATAATCGCCCCCTGCTGCTGCGTTTTATACTTCCGCCTAATTAGCTCGGCCGTATCTAATCGGGTAGTTTACCTACGGCTTTTAGCAGTAGTCCGATGTCGATCTGGCAAGTGGGATCTCGATCGACGGCCATTTCTAGCAGATTTGACCATATGTACTGTGCATAATACATACACCAACACATTGTTATCTATTGCTAATGTATTGCTCGTTATTTCGGGTTTCATGCATTCGTGCCGTTTGAAGCCCGTTTTGTTATTTTTCCGGGATCTCTTAGGGTTCACCGTTGAGCTACGTATGATAAATAGCCACCATACTACACTGCCAGATTAGGGACTGTTTACGATAGGGCGGTAGATCAGTGGCAGGGCAACTAAGTTGCTACAGCTACTTTGCTCGATAACGAAATATCATGCGATACAAATTCGCATCTGGTATTTTCAGTTGTTTCGGGCGTTTTTCACCTAGCCTATCTGCTCAGCCCGAGATGGATGCTCTTTGGTGAACATTTTTCACTTTGTATCGTTTAGGCACATAACGTAATCGTCACGAGCTAGCCATCGGAAAAAAGTCACACGGGAAAACCGACGAGGCACAGATCACGTGACAGGACTCATAAGTTCAACTAAACGGTTGTTTCCACGCGTAATACCCAGACCCACTCAAGTTCCTCCTCAAATATTCCATCGTAGCTTCTTCACTGCTCCACACCAATCACATTACATCACAATGGCCGCCGAAGAACCCAAAATCACTGAAATCACCGACGAAGAACCCCAGGTTGAACAGGGAGAGATTCCTGCTGGTGCCGACGTATCCATCCACTCCAAGGGCGAGAAGAAGGCTCGAGCCTTGATTGCCAAGCTCAACCTCAAGAAGGTTACTGGTGTCACTCGAGTGGTGTTCCGACGAACTGGCGGTGTTGTTTTTGCCATCACCAATCCTGATGTTTACCGAAACCCCGGTACTGGTTCTTATGTTATCTTTGGTGAGGCCAAGGTCGATACCCAGACCCAGGATCTTGCTCAGCAATTGGCTGCTTTGTCTGCCGGTGGTGCCCCTGGTGCTGACGAGGCTGCTGCCAAGGACCCCGTTACTGCTGACTTGGAAGCTGCAGTTCAGCGAGCTTCTATCAAGGAAGATAAGGAAGACGAGCCTGAGGTTGACGAGGCTGATGTCGACGTTACTGGCTTGAATGAGGACGAGATCAAGATTGTCCAGGATCAGGCCAACATCTCCAAGGCCAAGGCTGTTGCTGCTTTGCGAAAGCACAATGGTGACCTGGTTAACACCATTATGGACTTGACTACATAAAGTACTGCTTAAGTTGTTAGAATGAATACAATTGTATTGTTGTAACAGATTATTTTTTGATTGTGAGAAGTTTTAATATGTCTTGTTGGCATTGGCCCATCGATTTACAGAGGATTCGGTTATATCTTGCTCGCCCTGATTCATTTAATACCTCAACGTAGAATGTAGATAGATCAGAAAAAACAATTGGAGTTTGTAGTTGAAAATATGCGAATTGTCGATGAAATGAATCACGTCTCGTAGTCGTATAAAACCGGTAGTAGGTGGTGTGGATAAACCGTTGAAGTATGGGGTGCGCCTATGCTATTTAACGGGCTAAAGAGATTTGATTCAGATGTAGCAAACGCTTCAGTAAAAGAAGTTATAGATAAAGAAGTTTCAAGTAAAAACAAGCTAGCCAAAGGGCCTCCAGTAAAAAGTTACAGTAAAAGCCTCCGGTCTAAATGTAGACCGACATAGTTCCTATAAATTAGGAGAGAAAGGCCGAGGCTACTGAGATGAAACTGGATCTTCAGTTTGTAATTGCAAGTACAGTTACATTCTTCATGAACTCCCTTGGTAATTGTTGAATATCTGAGATATTATCAGAAGAAATTTACAATTTCATTCTGTTTGTAGCTTTTATATCCATCATGTAAATTCTCAGTTCAATAGTAGTGCCAACCAATCTCTGCTAGATCAATACTTCTATCAAAGCTAATAACAGTATGATCCACCTCACAGCGCAGTCAAATAACCTTATAATTCAGCATATCAAAGAATCAATCAAACCAACCGAGCTCCTAAAACCCAATTAAAACATATATTCATGCTATGCACTATATTATCCACCATTTAAACAACCAGAATTTGCACCACCCATAAACGGTTGCCATTGCCAATTCACTCCGATGCATCCTTGGACTCGTCTGCCTTAGCATACAAGCTCGTCCATTCCTTGGCAGTAGCAATAGCATTCGGCTCATTCTCCTTCCAGTTCTGCGCAACATCGTTGGCTAGAGGATCGTCGGGATTGGGCGACGCCAAAAGAGCCTGGATCGACAACAAGATGGTTCTGATTTGCAGCGCAGGTGACCAGTTGTTCTTCAGAACGTCCAGACAAATTCTTCCCAGACGATCTATATTAGGATGATATATTTTCGTCAAAAACCTGATCTTGGGTGCTCCCACTGGGCAAAGTTAGTAGGGGGGTTCAGTCGGTAGTAGTAACGCAACGGCAAACAGCATCTCATGAATCAGCACTTACTTGGATAATCGTCAGGCAGAAACAGCTCCAGCTTAAATTTACCACCTTCGTAACAACTTTGAGCAGGTCCATCGATAGTTACATCGAAGTATCGTAGATTGTCATCATGTGGTTCTGCAGAAATGCCGACTACGGGGTCGCTCTTCAGACGCTCAGTTTCCTTCATGTTAGTATAAGTCTGACATGGAATATTCACAAAACACAGAATAAATTCAGTATTCATATCCTGTTCACATCGACCTACTTTTATAATTCGTTTGCTTAAACTCATCGCTGTATCACCAGATGAAGAGTTGCCTCTAAGAGTCCAAATTCTATCATCAACTCAACTTAATTTATTGGGCATTTTTCCCACCTCATCCAGTAAACTTCAGCACCAATGCCAACTAGCACCAAAGGCCGCTTTTTTGCAGCAACAGTGGGTCTTTTAGTTGGAACTGTGGCCAGTGCTTATGTTCTTTCGGATTATCAGCTGGTATGTAGGAATATTAGAGGTTTTTAGTATTTTAGAATGCACAATGGCGGCCATTAACGGCAGATCAAACGGCTAGACGACCCCAATGATCCGTCTACTCGACCAACGAAATTCTCGGTTTCAACACGACCTGCTGAACAGATCAAATTGAAACCTGAAATTGAGGAGAGATATGAGGAGTTTCATAGACGAGTTGCCGCGGAAGCAGAGGAAATAAGGAGACGGAAGGGATGAGATGGGAAATGATGATTGCACATGGTCTGAAGATGATTCTATCACTTTTTCAATCAAGTTTAATACTTGGTATTCAAACGTTGACTAACTGTAATATTTGAACTTGATTTGTTCCAACATGGGTTTGTAAATAATGTTTAACGAAAAATACGAGACAGTTTTGAGATATCTCACCAGATCTACAGTCATCAACACAGATAACAAGCATTAGATATAAATATCAAAAAGTTTAAAATTCGTTATACTCAAACAAAGTATATAAGAGACTGAACATAATTTTTCCCCTCGTACACCGTGGCCATGCCATTAACAGGTTATTCATTTCGCCAGCAGGATCAATACAATCATGAAGCAGTCAACCTCCTTAGCCATGATCAACAATTCTACTAAAACACCTCTACCAACCTGCACCTATATTCACATATTTTCGCAAAAGATAACCATTAATTACAAAGAGCAAAACTTATCACCTACTTAGCCAACTATTCGTCATTGCATTACTTCAGCAGTCGCAGTCGTAGTTGCACAATCAGTCAAGCCTTTTTAGGCAGACGACTCGGCAACTTCAGCAGGAGCAGTTGCGGCCTCAGTGGTAGCCTCGCCCTCCTTGCTGCTCTCAAGATAGCTCTGGTAGGCAGACAAAGCCTCGTCAACCTGGGTCTTCAAGGCAGCATCGTCCTCAACAAGGTTCAACAAGTCCTTATTGTCCATATCAAGCAACATACCAGTAATTCTACCAGCAAGCTCACCGTCCTGAATGCTGTCCTGGGCGATGATTCTGGCGTACAAAGCCTCACCGATAATCTGCTTTTTCGCTTCCTCAGGTGCATTCTCAACAACTTGAGCGAGAGAAGCTCCTTCAACAGGAGGGGGAGCAACACCAGCAGGAGGAGGAATGGGACCGCCTCGAGGAGGTCGGTTAGCACCTCGCTGGTTAGGAGGGTAAGGTCCTCGCTGGCCCTGTCGGGGCTGACCACCCTGGGGGTATCCACCCTGGTAGACAGGAGGAACACCGTATCCAAAGTTGGGACCACCTCTAGGAGCACCAGTGGCCCACTGGCCCTGGGGAACAGGTCCATTTCGAGGAGGCATCATAAGCTGAGGGTTGGCACCGGGGAAGGGTAGACCTCCTCGTCCGCCGGGGACTAAACCGGGCTGCTGGCCAGCACCACCGTAAAACATGGGGTTAGGCAAGTACTGACCGGGCAAACCACCTGCGGCAGCGGCAGCAGCCTGCTGCTGAAGTCGGAGTTGATTCTTGGCCTGGATCTGCTGCTGCAGCTGGTTTCGTCGAACATCTCGTCGCTGGGCAAGAGCAACATACAGAGGCTTGCCAGCAATCATTCGCTGGTTCATTTCAGTAACGGCCTTGGTGGCCTCCTCAGGAGAGGAGAAACACACAAAACCGAAGCCCTTGGACTTTCCGGTCTCGTCGGTCATGACCTTGGCAGAAGTGATAGAACCATGGACAGAGAACTCTTCTCGGAGCTTCTCATCATCAATGGAGTCGTCCAAGTTCTTGATGTACAAGTTAACACCCTGATACTTGTTGAGCTTTTCGAGTCGAGCAGCTTCGTACTGCTTCTTGAGTTCCTCTTCTCGCTCGTACTTCTTTTGGGCTCGGCCAACGTACAACTTCTTGCCGTTGATTTCCTTGTCATTGAGCTCCTCTACAGCCTTGGCAGCATCGTCGTGGTTTTCAAAGTTGACGAAACCGAAACCTCGAGACTTGCCTTCCTCATCGAGAGCAAGGGCTGCCGAGGTGATTCTGCCATATGCGGCGAAAATGGCCTCAAACTGGGCCTGGTCAACTTCTAGGTCGACATTCTTGACGTAGATATTAGTGAAGTTCGTTCGGAGCTGTTCAGCCTTGGACTGACGGTCTTCTCGAGCAATGTGAGGACCGACATATACCTTCTTGTCGTTAAGAAGCATACCGTCAACATGCTTGATAGCAGACTGAGCAGCTTCGGGGTTCTCGTAGTGGACGAATCCATATCTTTTGGAGTTACCAAAATCATCGGTGGCGATCTTACAGGACAAGATGTTGCCGAAAGCAGAGAATGTGTCGTGCAGAGCTTTGATATCGATAGCGGGATCCAAGTTCTTGATGAAGATGTTTCCAGCACCGTTTCGTCGCAACGAAGGATCTCGCTGAGACCACATGATTCGGCAAGGTCTGCCTTTGATGGGAGTGTAGTTGAATTCCTCCATGGCCTTCTCTCCGTCAGCAGTGGAGTGGAAGTTCACGTAGGCGTAGCCCAGAGATCGTCGGGTCACGGCGTCTCTGCAGACACGAATGGACGCCACAGGACCAACGGCATTGAAGATCTCGAACAACATCGCCTCGGTGATGGAAGGGTCCAACTCACCGACATAAAGAGAGGCAGAAGGAGCAGGAGCAGGGGTTTCACCTTCCTCCTTAGTTTCCTTCTTTTGCTCAGTCTGTTCAGTGGCAGGGGTCTCCTCCTGAGCAGGCTTATCGGCCTGTTCCTTCTCGAGAGTGAGCTTCTCAAGAGCCTTTTCGGCAGCAGCAACAGAAGCGTCAGTAGACATTGTTTACTGGGGTTTTTGGGAGGTGGGGTTGGTGTTTTTTAGGGGTTTTTCTAGAAGCAGCTGAGTTCAATCAACTGGCGTTTCAACTGGATCGGTGCAAGAAGCAAGCCAAAAAAAGGAAATCTAGGATGACCTTAGGAATATCTTTGCGGAATAATAATAGCTATCGACTACTACTACCCTTTTATGGTTATGGATATTTTTTTGGATTTTTGGTGTTTTGGTAACAGACAAAATGTATTTTGGCGAGCCGACTAGAACTTTCAAAAATTTTTTTGGAGGAGGAGAATTACGCGGCGAATGTTAGAGAACGCGCGCCACCGCCCAAACAAAAAGGAAGCCGACAATGTTGAAAACCTGCAGCCTAAGGGTTTCCCAACGTTTCTTCCTACCAACCTGTTTGTGCACGCATCCCTCCTAGCAATAGCAAATAGCAGTACCATAACAGTATTGCGGGTTTTGATTTGAGTTTGAGTTGAACAGAATCTTTTGGAAACTTGAAAATCATTGACTTTGAATTGATCTTTGCAGTAGCAAGTATATTGCAATACAATTTGTGCATTTTTGCTTAATTTTTTAATCACACGTATCTCACGGTGGACTTCTAGCACCTAGCATCTAGCACCTAGCATCTAGCACCTAACACCTACGAACTATTTCTAGTGCTCCTAGAACTTCACTAGATCTCTCTTTATCGCTCTAGATCGCACCAGATCACACTAAACTCACGCTTTCCTGTAAAAAAAGTCTGACTACACCCCGCCCCCGTGTAACTCTGTAAACCGTACTGGAATGTCGCTCGAAGACTTTTCAAACACGCTGCAGGCACTGTTGAGCGTCAAGCCGCCTGGTGTCAGTGGATCCAAGATCCGCAAAATCACCGAGCTGGCTGTAAAGAATGTCCAGAGCGAATCTGTGCTCATTCAGAAAATTTTTACCCACTGCAAGAAGACTCCGCCTTCCCACAAGCTAGGCTCTCTCTATGTTGTAGATGCCGTGGTACGTGCTTACCATGACGAGGCCAAGAAACTCGGCCAGGTCGTTGAGCCTGGTGCCCCTGAAGGCACATTTGCCTCAGGCGTTTTCCGGGTAGGCGAAATCATCGACTCCATCATGGCCGATGTATTTGCATCTCCACCTCCCTTTGACCAAAAGGAAAAAATCAAAAAGCTGGTTGACATTTGGGACCGCGCTGATACTTTTCCGGAGTCCACCATTGTTGGCCTAAGGCATAAGTACTTTGCCCAGGCTGATACCTCCACTCCACCCATGAGTCCTCCAGGATACATTGTGGATGCTGCTGCAAACAAGAACAGCTCGAATGCTGCTGCTCCTAAGCCGGCTGCTGTCAACGTTCCAGATACAGCCTCTATACTCCAGGCTCTGGCCAATATTGCCAAGCATAAACCTGCCTCTGTGTCTCCTCCTCCTCCTCCTCCTGCGGCCCCTGTTCAATCTGCTACTGCTACTGGCCGTGCTCCTACTACGGATAATCTCATGGACATTCTCAAAAACTCCATTCCTCCTCCTCCTGCCTCTGATATTCCTTTCCGAAGGGAACGTGAGCGTTCTCGTTCTCCAGATCATGGATATAGACAGCATGAATCCCGACGAAGATCTCGATCTCCACCTCGTTCTTCTCGAGACAGAGACCAGAAGTTCCCTCCTCCTCCAAATTATCAACGAGAACTCAGTCGAAACCCTTCTCTGCCACCTGGAACAGTTCAAATTTACTCGAGAACTCTTTTCATTGGTGGTGTCAATGGTAGAACAACTGAGGAAGAACTTTCCGACATGTTTTCTCCCTATGCCCATGTCCAGAGCATTGTGTTCCATAGAGAAAAGAGACACGGATTCGTCAAGGTGTATAGCCGAAAAGGTGCTGAGACTGCCAAGCGTGCATTTGATGCCATGAACAGAAATGGCGAGTCTGGCTTGAGAATCAGATGGGGTGTAGGCTTTGGCCCTCGTGACTGTAGCGACTACCAGAGTGGAGTCAGTGTCATCCCCATTGCTCGACTTACTGAAGCTGACAAGCGATGGATTGTACAGGCCGAGTATGGTGGAACTGGAGGGGTGCCTTTAGAACCTGGTTTGTCTATGGAGGAGCCTGATATAGAAATTGGGTCAGGGGTTTCTTCCAAGGCCATTTCCAGACGAATGCCTACCAATGGCTCCATGAATGGCCCTCGATCTACCAAGGATTTGGATCGACCTAGAGAACCAGAACACAAGCAGGGCCAATTGCCCCGTCCTACGAATGCTGGGTCTTTGCCTTTGGCTCAGGCCGGATTTCAGCAACCCCCGCCTGAACTTCAGGCATTCCTTGCTCAAATGCAGCAGCAGCAGCAACAGCAGCAACAACAACAACCGCAAGCTCAGTATGGTGGGTACCCTCAGTATCTGCCTCAAAACAACATGCCGATGACTGGAGATAACCAGATGCCTTTTGGGTTTCCTCCCCAGATGGCTGCATACTTCCAACAACAGCAACAGCAGCAACAGCAACAACACCATAACGGAGGAAACCAATAGGTTTTTACAACAAATTGGTTAGCCTAGATGAACACTTGAATAACATCTGGTGTGCTTAGGTAGTAGCGTGAATGATTTATGTAGTTCAATAATGACTTTTGTGATTCGGAGAACACTGTTGCCAAGGTTAGTACCATGAAATACTGTGCGTGTATTGTGAAAAATCGGATAGTACTACCATACTTTTAGTTCACCATTATATTATTCAGGCACCTTCATGCTTGAGTACGATATATTAGATGGCTTGGTAGTTTTTTCCTCAAGGAGCCTACATTCCTTATTCTTATACTTAGGAGCTAGATATTCGAATCCATAGTCCTATGCTAAATCGCTTAACATTCATTTTCTCGATTTCTCTACTAAATTATGAATTTTTATTCAGCTAATTCCATACTCCAATTCAATCTTTGTAAGCTCGTTGCTTGCGTCTGTTGGTATCAAATCAGTAGAAATCTACTGACTTGGCTATTTTCATCGGTGTCTCCCACTCGCATTCTTGTGAAATACGTACAGCATATTTTGAATTTATTTTACTGGAATTGCAACTACAGGAAGATATCTAGCATGCTTCCAACTAACTTGATGTATTTTAAGATTTTAAAGGATTTTCAAGATATTTTCATCTGGTATAGCACGCGTTATCGAGTTCAGATGACTACCATTGGTGTACAGTTCCATCATAGTAATAGAACTTAGCAGTATCCTCAATAGTAAGCTTGTTAATCAGCGCCAAACTTTGATTTACAGAATCTTTAGGGCTGATTACCGACTTAGCCACAAATGCACCTAAATCGGTATTAGGATCGAGTTTAGCTAAAGCATCTCGACTCATGTCGGTCTCTACGAGACCAGGATGGAGAGCAATAACTGTGGTCTTATCAGAACTCGTCTCGTGTGCAACTTGAAGACTACTGTAGTTCAAAGCAGCCTTGGACTGACCGTAGGCAGAGATTTGAAAGACAGACAAAAACTCGTTCAACGAACCTATACCAGAACTTATGAAGATGATCTTTCTAGTAGGTTTCTTAAGGATCAGAGGATATACCGCAGCGAACACTTCGATAGGTCCAAGAACATTGACAGTGTAATGCTTGAGCCAGAGATCTCGGTTCTTGGCGGCTTCCAGCAGAGGAACGTTGGAATTCTCGGAGATTCCTGCATTATGAATGTAGACATCAATGCCGTCAACGACCTCACTGATCTGGGCTGGAAGCTTGTCAGCAGCTCCAGCAGTACCAACCTCCAACTCAACGATATGGATGTTCTTGTGCTCAGCGGCCAATTGTCCAAGAGCTCCAGTGTTAGACTTGCTTCGGGCAGATGCAACTACAACATTAGAGGGATTCTCGGAAAGCTGTCGAACAAACTCGAGACCGATGCCTCTGGTAGCACCAGCAATGAAGTAAGTAGTGGTAGCCATAGTTTTAGCGGGGGATAACTTGATTTATTGGTTCAACGATGTGAGAGACCGATGATACAACACCATCCATAGCGGATACAGACCCATTTTTATGCTCGAGATTAGATTTCTATTTGTAATCGTACTCCAATGGTAATTTGTAATACGGAAACGACACGGATGATTATTATGCCCCACATATCTTATCTCCGGGCGGTAGCTAGTAAATCCGACCCAAGCTTGCAACTGTGGCTAGACAAAACAAGCAACAATTGTACAAAATTCACTATATCAAAATATGATTATTTGAACCATCGGGCCGAATTTGCTTCAATAGGTCTAACTACTCGGGAATTATCTCTTTCCGAGCTATTTCTGTACTGAAGAATGAAATACGGGTGAAGTATGTTTAAGCCTCTGTTGGAGCCAGAAGAGGACTCTACTCTTTTACAAAGAAATATACATTCACTTCTATATTCCCATTACTAAAACTCTCTATGTTCATTTATTTACCCTAAACCAAAGATTATAAAACTCTAATTATATTCTATTTGTCTTTGATTCCAAGCTAGTTAGCGATACCCGTAAAACCCCCCTGGTATAATATTTTACAAACTGATGACCCTGCTTGCACCTTCGTAAAGCAAATGATATTTATTCAATCTAAATTCGCAACTATGAACACATCTCTGTCAAGGCTCCAGTCGATATGAGCCATTCTAGAAGTTCAAAATATGTTCTCAATTCTTGTGACATGCCTATCAAGCTCAGATGATTACCACGGGTGCACAGATCCATCGTAGTGGTAGAACTTAGCGGTATCCTCAGTAGTCAGCTTGTTAATCAGTGCCAAAGTTTGAGTTACAGACTCTTTAGGGCTGATTACCGATTTAGCCACAAATGCACCTACCTCACTGTTGGGGTCGATATTGGCCAGAGCATCTTGACTCATGTCGGTCTGCACCACGCCAGGATGAAGAGAAATGACTGTAGTCTTATCGGAACTTGTTTCATGTGCAACCTGAAGAGTGCTAAAGTTCAAAGCAGCCTTGGACTGGCCGTAGGCAGACGTTTGGAATGAAGCGAAGAACTCACCCAACGATCCCGCAGCAGAACTAACAAAGATAATCTTTCTGGTAGGTTTCTTGAGGATCAAAGGATAAACTGCAGCGAACACTTCGATAGGTCCAAGAACATTGACAGTGTAATGCTCAAACCAGAGATCTCGGTTTTTCGCGGCTTCCAACAAAGGAATGCTGGCATTGTGAGCAATTCCTGCATTATGAATGTAGACATCAATGCCGTCAACTACCTCACTGATCTGGGCAGGAAGCTTGTCAGCAGCTCCAGCAGTACCAACCTCCAACTCAACAATATGGATGTTCTTGTGCTCAGCGGCCAATTGTCCAAGAGCTCCAGCGTTAGACTTGCTTCGGGCAGATGCAACTACAACATTAGAGGGATTCTCGGAAAGCTGTCGGACAAACTCGAGACCGATGCCCCTGGTAGCACCGGCAATGAAGTAAGTAGTGGTAGCCATAATTCAGTATATAAGATAAGTTGATAAGTTAACAAAATAGTCCAACAGTATGAGAGACCAATGATATAAAAGTATCCATACTGGATATAGACCCACTCTTATACTTCAGGCGTCTGTTTCTATTTGTAATTGTGATCCAATGGCGATTTGTAATGTATCATCTCATTCCAGCTGGAGTACTATTCAACGGCCCCACATGCGTTATCCCCGTCGGCTGATAATAAGTTCAAGGTACTCATTCAACCAAAATTGCAAGCTTTAGTTAGACCTCACAGACCACAATTGTACGAGCTTTACTGTATCCAATTGACCATTATCGAGCTATTGGGCCAATTCTGCTTTAAATGGGTCTATACTAGTCAAGAACTATGCTCCTCTAAGCTCTTTCTGTTTCCAATGATGAAAGGCTGATGAAATATGTTGAAGTACCGGGCCGCATTGAGGAAGAATGCGGGTTTAAGCCTATTTTGGAGCCTCCCTACAATCTCAAAATTTATCCCCGCGGCGGTAGATGGCCTCGGGGCAATTTTCATCATCACTGATTTCAAACAATAAATAGCTCTTTACGATTACTCATTTCTATACTTCTGCTACGTCATTTCATTTATCCACTCACTTAAACTAGTCATCTTTACTATACCATGTGTTCAACAGCTCCTCGACCAGATCACGTCGAACGAGACGTAGTCGTCAGTTAAATATGGAATTGAATCAAATTCCGATTTTTATGCGAGAAACAATATTTTTTTGGAATGGGGGGACGTTTTTACTGCCAGATGTGTTCGGCGACATTTAGGGCGGCTCCTCATCAACATGCTTTTAACACATTTATCGACGGGGAAGAGATAATTAATGACAGGGAGTTACCAAATCAATCTGACGGAGAATCAGATACCCAATTATGGCATATTTGTTTTCTTATCTGGTCGAGTACAGATATGATGAGGTTTTGTAAGATTAACAACTGCTAGATCTATACCCATCTTATCGGACACACCTTTTGTCCGAATTAGGTCTGTTAGTTGCTTCCCCACATATTCTGATCCCGAAATATAAACTTTCACTCCACACCCACTTGATGTTAACTGGCATGGACCAGGGAGAAATGACCGATGCTATTGAAAGTCAGGATTATGATGAGCTAGGGCCTGCTTGCATCACGTGTCGAAAGCGCAAGAGAAAGTGTTCTAGAGGAGAACCATGTCGCATGTGTTTCTCGTCAGGCATCCAATGCATCTATGAAAATCCCAAGAAACGAGGTGTGAAAGTGGGATATATGGAAGTTCTGAGCCAGCGAATAGATCAGCTGGAGAATATGATGATCGGTCAGAGTTTAATGCTGGAACCGTTGATCAGATCGATCAACAAGAAGGGTTCTACAGCAAGCCCGCGTTTGTATGAGGATGACGATTTTCAGAGCAGGTTGCGAAACACAAAAGAGAAACTACTTCACCGGCGTGATGATGAATCATTAGAAGGTACACCGAACAAACTGCGACGTATGTCGGAGAATGGCTACTCCGATAGAATGTTTGAGAAACCAGTGCTACCACCTTGGCATATCATTGATCAACTGCTTCCGTTATATTTTGATCAGATCCACCCGTGGATTCCCATTCTACATGAACCGACATTTATGCTGGAAGCTACGGCTCAGAATTATCCCAAACAGGTTCTCGTCATCCAAGCTATTGTTGCAGTAACCATCAAGTTCCTCGATATCTCTCTACAGGAACAGGCCTACTACTACCAGAAATGCCGTGAGAATGTCCTACTTGCCAGTATGGACAGATTCAGTATAGAATCGCTACGTGCAACCATTATCCTAGCATTCGATACTATCGGATGTGGCAAAGGACCCCGGAGTTGGTCAATTGTAAGCAGCACTACCCGTATAGTTGAGCAGCTTGGCCTGAGCGTTGAAGAGGATGATGTTGAGGGCAATATTCTACTAAATCGAATTGGATTTCTCGACAAAAGCAGGACTCCAAGTGAGCGGGAAGGAAGAAGACGCATATTTTGGGCCATTTTTCTCATGGACAGATTCTGCTCGGTGACTACAGGATGGAATACTAGCATGATGAGTTCTACGATCCGACGCAGATTACCTATGGAAGGCTGGAACTATGCGACTGGAAACGACAAGAAAGCTCGACTATTCAATATATCAGAAACAGATATCGACACCACTGACGAAGAGGATGCTCTTGGAGGATATTCGTATCTTGTTGAGGCCACCGAGTGTCTTAGCAAGGTGGTCAGTTTTCTTCTCAAACAACAGGTGAGTGAAACGTTGGTCGAAACCACCAAACAATGGCTCGAAAAGTTCCAAGCTCTCGACATCATGCTAGTAAGATGGAAAAGGGCACTACCGGAGAAGTGGAGAACATTACGAGTTGTTCCGCGAGGAATGGATGAGAATCTCACTGTAGCACACATCACCCATAACACAAGCGTTCTTCTACTACATCATAATCTGGCATATCCTCCTCCAGAGCTTAAACACTGGCATTCATGGAAACAATCTGTCAGGACGTGTCTTGGAGCAGCTATGGAAATATCCACCATCACAGGACAGTTTTTGAGTCGAGTCCAGAGAGTATGTTCTCCACAGTTCACTTTCTGTGTGTTCATTGCAGCTCGTACTCTTCTTGCTCATCAGCTTCATAGTACTGCCCCTAGAAGTGATTTGGAGGAGGCATTCAACTCGCTGGTAGGAGCTTTGAAAATCATGTCTGCACGATGGACAGCAAATGGACCCAGCGTCGATAACTTGGCAGCCAAATTTGCCCAGAGATTGGAATCGGCCAAAAACTCCAAATCGGAGATCAATGCCAGAATGGTGGTTTTTGCTGATGATGAAAATAGCAATGGTGAGGGTACATATGATTATAATAATGTGTCATTGGCTTCTCCTCCTTTGGCAGATATGCTAGCCGGAACGGGGGCCATGATTCAGGACGTTGGAAATCCACTGGAGCCAAGACCTGATATAACGGATTTTGAGTATTTCACCAAAATGGAGGATATTGATTATATTTTCAGCTGGGGAGATGAAAGAGACAGGGCAGTGGAGGGTTCATGAGACCTGTAGAAGAGGTTGACGAAGACTATATGGGTCGTGGTTCAATGTATACGAGATCATATTATTGAATGGTCGTTAAAGAGAACGAATTTTAACGAAAAGGCATTCTAGTTGTACAGAAGAGAGATCGTGGCAATGGTGATGGGGAAACGCACAAGGCGGTCGAGTCGGCAACCATGTTAATGCGAGCAATGAAGTATTTCTCCGCATAGTTAACTAAAAATGTATTTATTCAGAATATCTCCAGTATGAATTATAATTTGACATAGAATGCCCCTTTCCACTCTTTGAAAACCATTTTCACCAGGTAAAAGTGAAATTTGATGTTTCTGTATCCCTCTGATCTCAGCGGTTGTGTTGATCTCTCTCAAATTATCTCTATCTTGAATCTTTAAATTTCACGATTTTCTCCATCACGGTTCTCTAAATCTATCACCCCCCCCCATAATGACGCTCACATGCCAACAAACTATTGGACCAGATAAGTTCAAGTCGTATCTGGAACAAGCTAAAACAAACAGTTACCGAGGATCTCATGGAAACTCGACGTACTCAACAAAACAAGCTCGGAATGCCAAATGGAACAACTGTGGATCGAGACTAGCTTGTATACACAATGACCGAACCATACGAATATGGCAAAATAACAAGCCTGATCAAAAGGCGTCAACAGAGATACGCCAAGCACAGTCCAAAATGATCGAGGATATTTCGTGGAATCCTCTGAATAGCGATGTGTTTGTCAGTGTGTCTACAGACGGAGGAGTCAAATTGTGGGACGCTCGAACAAAAGCACTGCTCAATGAGACGAATTTGACATCTGCGAATAATAGCGGCGCTATACTGCCAGTGGAAACGACTGGAGCAATATTATGCTGTAGATACTCGAAAGAAGGAACTCTGATTGCTGTATCAACTCAGGATGACCATCTTTTGATCATCGATAGTCAAACGTTACAGATAGTGGCTTTCTACCGAGATCTGGAAGAAATTTATGACTTGGACTGGTCAAATGATAGCAGATATGTTGCTTTGTCACTAGGGAATGGAAATGTGCGTCTCATAGAACTGGATTTAGACGCTCCCATCGCAAACAGATTAGTTGCACGGCAGGTGCTCAGCGGACCCCGAACAGCAGCAACTTGTGTACAATTTGATCCCAGAGGACAGGTATTAGCTGTAGGATCTAATGATGGGATTGTATCGTTGTGGAGTCTCACCAACTGGATATGTACGTTGACGTTCTCCAAGGTTGACGAACAGGTGAATAGCATTTCTTTCACCCATGATGGAGAATATCTTGCTATTGGCTATGACCAGGAGACCAGCATCGATGTGGTTTCGACGGCTACGGGAGAATATATTTTCCAAGTTCCCAGAAGCCATGCATTTACTAGCAGACCTACGGTTTGTTGGCATCCTCTGAGGTATCAGTTGCTGTTCACAGGAGATAGTAATGGAGTTAGCGTGATACACCAGCAGTGAAATCAGTAAGTCAGAGGGCTTTTTTTTGCTCTTTTATTCATATTCCTGGCACTGTATCGAAATAATGATTTTTGTTTGAGTTCTTTGCTTCTTGCTGGTATATCATTGGAGATATCGCGATCCTATGATATTCGGCGTTTACCTATCTCATGACACCAATTCAGCACCAAAATTTAACTGTCGAGTCTTCAGAATTAATCACTATATTCATTTCATTATTCCAAACAAATGCAACTTCTATGAGACGTGCGTATCTCGTTAGTTGCAAAACAGGACTTGCATAACACTTGTGGTGTCGTCAAAAACCGCCATAATGTTCGCTAAACCCCGGCATGATGTTCACACAACGTTCAACGACATAATATTGCGACCAACAGAAAAGCTTGGCCCCCAGAATATATATAGATATGATCCCCCCCGATTTCTTTCCTTTCTCCATCACCTATCATCACTTCCTCTCCTCTTGTCACTTTGAACCCAACTATGTTTGACCCATATGATTGCCTGAGTAAGGCATAGAGTGCTCTTTTCTTTGAGCCGAGACTCATGCGCTTGATTGTTAATCAGTCCGACTAGGTAATAAGGTCCTACTGTGTGAAACTAGCAGTTTGGAGAACGAAGTAGAATCCAGACGTGATACGATAAGGACAAAGTCGCACCTCGTTAAGAGGCGGCCTCTAATTAAGATTGAAAAAATATTAAATTATTGATATATGAGCTGATGTAACATGCGAGTATGTAGGAAGTGAGTTGAAAGACTGTAAGCTGGAGAAACATGGCGGGTCCTAGCATTCACGGCATTATATAATTTGCTGTCAGTTAGATTGTTTTCATAGATTTTTCCTCTATTCACGTCGTAAAGTTTTTAGAATGTATCATACGGAATACGGCCCGTCATAGCGGATTATTTCGTTCCGTTTCATATTCATACAGCTTAGCTTCTATTTACACTATGGGATAGAGAATCACACACTTTTCTATCTTGCTGGCTATTGGCAAGAATAAATCATCAGAGTCTACTCGATCAGTCCACTCTAAATCAGATCTAGTAATTAGATCCATTTTTTTATCTATCAGATCAGCTTAGTTACTGGTTGTTAAGCACTGGAGAGATCTCCTCATAGTAGACACCATCCACTCTCTCCTTAATTTCTTCCTTGGTACACCAAGCAAAGTCTTCCACAGAGTCACTCTGAGGGACAAACTTGCCATGCAGAACATGGCTCTTGATGAAAAAGCTGCTGACTTCGCCATTCTTGAAAAAACAGGCAGGAGTATTGCTAACAGTCCAAGTATTGATGTTCTCACCACCAGCCTCTCGAAGACCTCTTTCTGCTGCAACATGCAAAGGCTCACTATCCTGAAGCTTGAATTCTGGAAAAAGCCACTGGCCACTCGTCTTGGTCAATAAATACAGCGTTCGATCAAGCTTTCTGGCCAGCTGATGCGGATCGTTTTCATGCTCAGTGGTACGAGAATTTGGAACAATAGGTCTGGACATGGAATCATCGTTTTCACTAGATGCAGAAAGTAGTCCATCTGAGTTATTATCGTCTCGGGGGAAAACGATCTCCTGCTTGGTCCGTCGCTCTCGATTGAACAAAACGTCAGGTTCACCACGAGGAAACCATACGCCAGGCTGTTTAGCAGAAGCACCTCTCTGAGCATCGTTGAATCGACGCTCAGCAATGCTTCCCTTCTTGAAGTAGAAAAACTGGGGAAATGTCCACATGAGTCTCCTCTCCAGCTGATCCTGGTAGTTGTAGTATGCCTTTTCAAATGCAGTGAGCTCCGGAGATACAATGGGAACCCTAGATAGAAGGAGTCCAGCTCGTATCGGCAGACTTGCCAGTTGTTTCGACGCTTTTATCGCATCGGTACTGTAGTGTCTGAGCATAGGTATGAAAGAGTGGATGTGTGAAATTTCAGTTGGAAAATTTGGTTTTGACCCAACGAGCATCACAGCACAAGATGATCGGATTTACAATTGGTGAGATGATAGGGAGTAAGCGAGGTAACTAACTGGTTATATTTCATTTTGGTGAGTGATTTTAGAGAGTTAAAGTTTATAAGATTTTTTAAATAGATATTTGGATGATACAAGAGAAAATATTCTTAATGGGCTCTGGCTTGTAGAACAGCTTTTGTTAGACAGTCTATTTTACTGAAACTTTTGTTGTGGGGAACAAATGCTTTGGCTGTGAGAAGGGAGTAGGGACATATCGGCAGCCCTGGGTGTTCATATACAGCTATACCTGGGGGTTTCTATTTTATTATTCGTAATTTATTTCTGACTCAAATGTCCTCTAGTGACTTTATAGTAGTTGGCGATGAAAAGGTGAGGCTGACAGATAGTGGCTGAGAGACTTGAGCTGAGGAGCTGCGATTAGTAGAGTCGAAGCTCATTACAGAGGAGCCCCGAAACCCAACTAGAGTACGTAGAGCCGGTAGGATTGGCAGATCCCTAATAGAGGACTAATACTAATTTGAAGATTACCCAATTCGACTTTTAAACAGTCATATGTTACTTTTTATTCCCAATATGCGTTCTTCAAGTAACTTTGGTCTTCTATTAATGTGCGATATACCTGATCAATCTTGTTCGTTCAGTACAAAGACAAGCCATCGCATCACAGCGCATAACACCACTGGACGTTAAAGAGAGCAGGCAAAAGCTCAGAGACACATTATTACTAGATAATCTACTTTAGAAATTCCTAGTCTTGCCTAAATAGTCAAGATTTGGTTCCATTACCATACCAGATGGTTGTCTTGACATTGTTGAGAATGGTCAGCAGGTAGTGAATGTCAGTTCAGTTACCATTCAATGAGCATGTAGAGCATCTTCTCAATAGTGAACAACTTTAGACAAGCCCTTGGTCAGTAAAAAGCCATACACAGTAAGACCAACAAAGCTGGCCAAATTGAAAACTACACTAACTCCATGAGATACAGCGAATTCCTTGTTCAATTTCTTCATGACATCGCTGGCTGTGGGGTCGTTGAAGTTCTTGCCTTCAATTTCCATCTGAGCATGTCTCTTGGCCTTGATGTGAACTACTCGGGGAGTGATAACAGCGGAATTAAGCAAGGCTCCAGCAAAAGCAGTTCCCAGAGCAGAGTAACCAACAGTAGTAAGTGCAAAAGGAGGACTGGCAAGCAAAATACCAGTAGTTACAGTCTGCAGAGCAAAGTAGGCGGGGAAAATTTTCGATTGAAGATTGGAGAACTGCTCCCATGGTAGAGTCTTGAACGCTACAATACCAGATACAAAGCTCTGGTAGGCCGTAGTTCCGTATACAAAGGAATACACCAGCAAGTGGTACGGGGCAAGAGCGGCAGCAGAAGGCATGTTTTCGATTAGATAGATTTCAACTGCAATTGTTTAAAAAACAGAACAGTAATGTAAGAATCCAAGAAGAAACCGAATGACCAGTTCCGCCTTTAAGGTTCCTGTTCGGGCAAGGCACGTGAGTTATCAGATGGTTTTCGATTTGCATCGGATGCCCGATCGACCTTGTCCCAGTACAGCTGGTGTTTTCTAATAAAATCTAGAATGTCAAGATAGCTTTGATTTTGGAACGCACAGAATATTACGAGTTGGTTAGGTTTTTCCTTCTCATTTAATGCTGCTTGTATTATTGACAACCCTGTGGAGAGCGGGCCTAATATCGCCATTCACGGACATAATCGTTGAATATTACGGATATAACATCACCCCCCGGGACATCTTCAACCAACAACTAATATCAACCCCTTTTATGCATAGACTGACATGATGTCAGCAACAATACGTCTTCTTTATAATCCAACATCCATACGTATAACAGCAGCACTGCTGATTCTCATAGAATGCGTATTCTCGGCTGTTATCATCTACAAGGTGGCCTACACCGAGATCGATTGGACTGCCTACATGGAACAAATTGAGCAGATCAATGGCGGTCAGACTGATTACGTCAAAATCGAGGGTGGAACTGGTCCTTTGGTATACCCTGGTGGTCATGTCGCCATATTCAAGGTACTTTATTGGCTGACTGACTCGGGATCAAACATTTTGAGAGCTCAGGTGATATTTGCCATACTGTACGTTCTCACTCAGGCATTGACTCTGCATCTTTATGTGAAAAATAGGGTTCCTGTTCATTATATGGTGCTTCTGGTGCTTTCAAAGCGTCTGCATAGCATTTATCTTCTCCGTCTTTTCAACGATTGCTTTTGTACCTTTTTCACAGTTGCTGCAACCGTGGCTTTGCACCATGACGAGTTTGTACTGTCATCCATTCTGTTCTCCGGTGCATTGTCTGTCAAAATGAATGCGCTGCTTGTTTTACCTGGTGCTGCAATTATCTACTACAAGAAAATCAAGAGTCTACCTAAATGTATTATCAAGTTGGGGCCTCCTTTCTTGGCTGTACAGGCTGCTGTGGCATATCCGTTCAGAGATCATTTGTCTTCCTACTTGCATCAGGCATTTGAGTTTTCTCGTCAATTTCTCTATAAATGGACTGTCAACTGGAAACTTATTCCTGAGGAGTTTTTCCTTTCTTCTGAGTTTTCTAGCAGCTTGTTAATTCTACACGTTTCGTTGTTGGCCCTCTATGCCTTTAGACAGCTGCGATCAAAAGCTCCTCCTAATACTCTTCATATCATTGCAACAAGCAACATAATAGGCGTTCTTTGTGCCCGCTCATTACACTACCAGTTCTACTCGTGGTTTTTTTGGACTGTTCCTTTTCTCATGTATAAGGGAAGTCTGCCTTTCATCTTCAGCCAGGGTCTCATCTTGGCTCAGGAACTGGCTTGGAATGTCTACCCTGCTACCAGTACGTCTTCTCAGTTTGTTCTAAGTGCTTTGGCGATTATGGCACTGGAGAATGTTATCCTATAATATGAAATGGTGTATATACATGAATATACAAGCGTATGAATCCAACATATCTTTTGACTCTCATCGAAGTAACATGACACACATCATCTCCTAATACCAGTCCATAACTCGCACATTAATAAGCTCTGTACCGAAATCAAATAATAACCATTTATCTAAATCAAAACATGCATCATAACTATTAACGCATCACCTAGGTTTAGCAGTAGCCTAAACTGCTCTTTCAATGTCACTGAAAATTAAACTCTAAATTATCAAGCAGGTTGCCTCCTGCCTAATCGCTATGTGTCCGTGGAATAACAGTTATTCGCTTCTCCGACTCAGGCTCTCTCAGCTTCCCAATAGTCACCGAACTGGCTCTATCCACCGACGGACGGTGGGTCTGCGAGGGAGCTGCCGATAATCCTCCAGAGCTCGTCGACGGTGTATCTGGCGATCCAGTATTAGTATTAGTCTTAGCTGTAGATCCTACTGCAGGAGTCTCGGTAGGACCCAACGCAAGGTTTCTCAGCTGGTTCACACTGTGTACGCACTTGTTGATGGTTTGAACCAACAACGCAGGCTTCAAAGGCTTGGAGAGATACTCGTCCATCTGTGCCTGCATACATCTCTCCCGGTCTCCCAACATGGCGTGTGCCGTCAGGGCCACTATAGGTGTTCTTGTTCGAACTGTAATATTCTGCTTCTCCCATTCTCGAATCTTGGCTGTGGCCTCAAATCCACCCATGACTGGCATTTGCACGTCCATCAGCACCACGTCATATCGCTTTCTCTTGACTGCTTCAAATGCTTCCAAACCATTTTCAACTACCTCCACACGATGCTTGTACTTTTCCAGAATTCGAACTGCAAGCTTCTGGTTAACCACGTTATCCTCAGCAAGCAAAATGTGGAATGTCTTTGCTCCATCACTGTTCAAAGGCGCTGCTCGCGATTCCAAGGCTGGTCGCAGAACGTTACCAATATCGTACACAGAACAGGGGGTATTACCATACGAAGTAATTCCAAGGTCCAGGCAAAGCTTGAGATTGACTTGAGGGATGCAGGGGTTCAAAAGAACCAGAGGAATATATTTGAGATGCTTCAGCAGTCGTAATTTCGTAGCGATTTCAAGAGTGTCAACAATAATCGTGTCAAACTTGGGTCCAGTGTGATCCTCTGGCAGAGGAGCCTCTTCAACGGAGTTCACAACCCAAGCATTTATGTGCAGTCTGGCCATATTTTCAACCAGTTCTTGTGTGACACTCTTTTCATGAACAGTATCGATAAACAAGACATAGTGATCTCTGAACGGAGCTAAACTTTCCAGCAGCTGTGTCATACCAGCATCGGCTGGCTGTACAGCCAGAGTGAAGTAGAACTGGGATCCTTTGCCATACATCGATGTGACCCATATGAGACCACCCATTAGGTTGATTAGTCTTTTGGAGATGGATAAACCAAGACCAGTGCCACCAAACTTTCGCGTCGTGCTACCGTCGGCCTGACAGAAAGTGTCGAAAATCATGTCCAACTTCTCTTCCTCAATACCAATACCTGTATCACTGACACAGAATTCAATCATCATTTCGTCAGGATTACCCTTGCTCTGATCCGCGCTCTTTCGCACTGATAGTGCCACTTCACCACTTTCAGTGAACTTGATGGCATTACCAACTAAGTTCAAGATTACTTGTCTCAACCGGAATGAATCACCCAGCAAGCTATCAGGGAACGTATTATCAACCTTGTACACCAAATCAAGAGGTTTTTCATTGGCCTTGACAGCCAGTGTCTTCAGAGCGCCAAAAACGGTTCCTCTCAAAGAGAACGCGATCTTTTCAATTGTCATTCGATTCGCCTCAATCTTGGAAATATCAAGAATATCGTCAATGATTGTTAATAGCGAGTTGGCAAGGTTATGCACAATTGAAAGCATTTCTCGCTGGTATTGGGTCAGCTCCGTATCCAGCGTTAGCTGGGTCATACCGATAATACCATTCATAGGGGTTCTAATTTCGTGCGACATGTTGGCCAGGAACTCTGACTTTGCTCGATTGGCCAATTCAGCAGCTTCTCGCGCAGCAGTGTTTCTTTGAATGGACTCTCGCAAGTTAAGCACCATCTGATTGATCTTTGTTTTCAGAGCATCCATTTCACCAGAGGCCTCGACCGTGATAAATCGAGTGAAATCACCATCTGTAGCAGCAGCAGTAATCTGGGCAAAAGCACGCACCTGTGTAGTAAGATTGGCTGCCATAGTATTGACATTAGTTGTAATTTCCTTCCACAAACCGTCAACATCAGAGACTTGAGCCTGGACACCTAATTTACCGTCAATACCGACATCCTTAGCTACTCGTGTCACTTCAGAAGCAAACAGTTGCAATCTATCCACCATTTTATTGATAGTAGACTTGAGGGCGAGCATTTCTCCCTGGGCGTGAACGTCAATCTTCTGACTCAGGTCACCCTGGGCCACAGCTGTAGTAACATGTGCGATGGAACGCACCTGTGTTGTGAGGTTTGAGGCCATGACGTTGACATTTTCAGTAATCTCTTTCCAGGCACCTTCAACATCTTCAACCTTTGCCTGGCCACCAAGAATACCTTCAGTACCTACAGAGCGAGCCAAAGTGGTGACTTCGGTAGCGAAATTCTGGAGACGATCCACCATTTTGTTGATGGTACTCTTTAGGTCGAGAATTTCACCCTTACAATCAGCTGACACTTTTTGCGAGAGATCTCCTCGGGCGACAGCCGTAGTAACGTTGGCGATATTTCGCACTTGATCGGTGAGATTAGAAGCCATAGCATTGACATTATCAGTGAGCTCTTTCCAGATACCTTCGACATCATCTATCTGGGCTTGGCCACCAAGGCGACCTTCAACACCAGTTTCTCTTGCGACACGGGTTACCTCGAAGGCAAACGTTCTGAGCTGGTCCACCATTGTATTGATAGTCTTCTGTAACTCGAGAATTTCACCTTGAGCATGTACGTTGATTTTTCTTGAAAGATCGCCCTGAGCTACTGCACGAGTGACGTCGGCGATTTCTCTCACTTGATTGGTGAGGTTCGACGCCATGACATTGACGTTATCAGTCATAACTCGCCAAACACCGACAGTTCCGTCTCCTTCAGCCTGTCCACCTAGAGTACCACCAGCTACTTCGGTAGCAACACGAGTGACTTCAGTAGCAAACCGCTGAAGCTGGTCCATCATTGTGTTGATGGTCTCCTTGAACTTGACAATTTCAGGGTCCATTTCCTGGGAATGGATAGTGACCTTCTTTGACAGATCACCTTGAGCCACAGCAATGACAACTTCGCCGATTTCACGCAAGGCTTTCTGGAACGCTTTATTTGCATTTTGAGACTTTGTCAATTCCCTGTCCAGGAGATCGGTGTCCACTACTCGTTTCTGGCCAGGTTCAATTGAAGTGGTGAAAGCAGATACCAAAGCTCTAGCTTGAGCCAGATCGCTTTCTAGGGCATACACAGTTGCTCTATGGGTTTCCAGCTCGGCCTGCTGTTGTTGAACCTTTGCATACAGAGCAGGGATGTCGGTAGGTTGGTCGGACAGTTTTGCAGAATGAGTGGCCAAAGAATGCATAAATGTGGAATTAAATGACGACGATTGGGCCAGAGATCCATTTGGTGTTAGCTGTCCCGGGGCAGAAGGAGATGCCGCAGGCTGTGGGCTGTGGGCAGAGCCGTTCTGAGCGTCTTTCTCACGAGACTCCGATAATTTGTGAACGGCGGAACCGTTTTTACTCTTGCTGGAGCGGTAGAAATCAGACAATTTGTTGATTCCAGTATGTAGGACTACGAGCTGATCGGCCAGAAGAGATTTAGCAGGGGTGTCTTCACCTAGGATGTCCAACTTGGTCTGAATAGAATTGAAGGCCACGTCGGCGTGGTCAATAAACTCCGTAGGAATGCCTCCAATAACCTTAGAAAGGATATCATAAACCGCGAGGTACGCGTCATCTCTAGCACCCACAGGTAGTGGGAGCACCACGGCGGCAGACATGGTGATGAGGGTGTGTAGAGGTGATGGTAGGTGGAGGAGTGGTAGATGGGAGAGTTGGAGAGGAGGGGAGGAGGAAAAACGTTGAAGATACCGTAGTAAAGGAGCAAGAGATGAAGAAGAACAAGTCAAGGACGGCGGGGATGACAAGGAAAACAGATAGGGAGGAGGAAGAACCGGTACGGCATGTATTCTACTAGTTTTACAAGTATTACGAAGTGGTTGTTGTCTGTGGCCACCAAATTCATTCTGTTACGACCAATGATGTAATTGAATTAAAAGGGTTCACCCCGCTAGTTTTTAGCTACCACAGTGCAGAATATTAGAGTTTGGCAGGGCTATCTATAGCTACATATGCAAATGGAAAGAGATGAGTGAAGTTTGGAGGTTGGAAATACAAATTGGTTATTTGGTATTCTGCTATATCGCTATTATCGGCGTGATTTTGTTCCGCCTGACGGTTTGGTTGCTATTTCAAATATCACAACGTTTTGTAGTAGTCAGGGGTACCTAGGTGGAGGGAAAAGAAGATTGGAGGTGGAACCAGATAGATTTAGATGCAGAATAGATAGGTTGAAGCATCGAATGAAGTACGGATAAATACATGAAGATCTTTAATAATGGATCTCTAATAATAGTAGATCGTCTGTACTAGTGGGAATTAATCTACAGAGATTTGTTGCCAAGTAGTACTTTGTGATTGTTGAGTATGAGATTTGATTTGGTTAATAGGAAACGGCGGCTTTATAGATGGGTACCCACTTACAGTCCAACCCGACCTAAGCTATTAGAGTGCCGTAGAGCCATTTATTCGTCTCTCCAGCAAAGTCTTGAAATATCCGGGAAATGCGCGATTAAGTGCGGTATTTCTCTATTTTTTGCCGACGTTGACTTTGCAGGGCATAATTTTGCTGGTACAAAACGACATAGATAGGGCCGTTGGGAAACGTGCCCGGTGAAGGAAAGTAGCCAAGATTAGGAAAGGGCCAGGATCAGGAAGAACTAGCAGCTAAAACAATGAGATATAGATAAAAGGTTAAGTGGTGATAGCGTATTGATGTTTCAGCCCATTCTTCTGCTAAGCTACCTGAGGGACGATCTTTTGGTGTATTGCGGGAACTCGTAATTTTGACCAATATTGGCAGGCATTCTATATTTCCAGTCCAGAACAGCGAGTATAATATGGTTCTTGGCAGGAGAGAGATATTCTTATGTTGATAAATCTGCCATGGTATACCTACGAGAATGATTATTATACATATGTTTGAACGCTTTATATTCAAATGCACTAGTTTTTTTTGAACTTGCATTGGTCTGGGATTGAAATTTCACTACTAAAACGTCTGTAATCCTCTTCATATTGGCCAATAGAACACATTTTTATTAAACTCTTGTGCGTGATACTTTACGCTAAACACTATGATATTGTCTTAAAAAAATGTTGAACATTTGTTGAACATCTATTGAACTGATTGTATTTGAAATGCCAATCCTAGGAACTACGTCATCAAAGTTGATCTCGTTGTTGCGGCAGAATTGAAATTTGCATGAATCTCATCGGATCGAAGAGTGGGGGGAGGGGGGGGTTTCAACAATGCTAAATCCCGCTACAGCCATACAATAATAGTACACTTTCAATTATGATAGCATATAATTCTCGATTTCAATATAATTGATATATTTTTGGTGTGGTTTCACAATAAACCATACCTGTGAGTTCTGTCAAAGTCAGAGCTTCAATAATCTCTTTCAACGTCTTTATGCAGTGATAGATATATATGTTAAGCAGAGATGGCGTTTCCTCGCGTAGATAGGGACTTTATCGCGTCACAAATATATGAGATTTCAGCTTAATATTTTGTTCATAGTTATCCTTTGTTTCCAGTATCGTTTGTCGATGATCTGTTGTACTTGATTGAGTTTGTTATATTTTATACTTTTCAGTTTAAGCGTAAAGCGTGCACTCCAAAATTCACTTCATTGGATCACGGACGTTCACCGATGAGATACACAACTGAACAGCCTTAGACCTATAGTACGATTTCATACCATCAATACTAATAGTTATAATAATACCGCGTCCAATTCCAATTCCAATTCAGATACCCAATAATAATACAATTGCATAGGTCTTAACTATACATATTGGGTGCCAAATCTGCTCTATGGCGTATCCGCAATTGTGATGCTGCTGCATTCAGGAACGCAAACCATCATCTATGGAACCCTATAAACTATTCTAACTAATCCTATCTAGCATCCATTGCAACCAAAACCTACAAATCAGCCTTAGAACTATAGACTAACAGAGAGCTAGAGAATCACTTGTAAAATAATAATAAACCTAACTTACCCACGGCAAACTCAACTTTATCCATAGTCAACTTGTCTCGTCATCGATTGTTTCGGGCTCCCTTCGCTTGTGTTTTAACATGGCCCGTTTCGGCATCTAAACAACAATTCCTACAACACCATAACCCTCAATTCCAACTTCAAAACAAGTTGTATACAGCATAAGACAGATAAATTGGCTCCTTTAATAATAATTCCAGCATGCTGCTATGCCTTTATTCTCCGTTGCAACTCTTTGACGACTTCTTCAGTTCCGTCTCCTATTTTTAGCTGCGGACCAGGCGGTGTTTTTTTATTTTGTGCAGGGCGCATCACTCAATTCAAATTTAGCCTACCTACCATATAAGACCATCAGCCCCCTTTGGTTTTTACACCACCCATCTACACCGCAAACTAGATTGAAGAGCATTGTTGAATCTGATAGTTTCAGATCAACTTAATCTGTGAATTTTTTTTTATTTCATTCAGATCCACTGGTTTGTCGTTGCCATCTACCATTCATCTGTTTGTTGTTCTTATCTGCCCCGTCCATCCATTCGTTTTGGTTTGCAAACTTCCTCCTCCTTCCTTCCCTTTTGGTTAAATTGAAAACAAACACTATTGTTCTACTCCTTGTCGTCTCCAACAACACAATTCCCTCCTCCTCTCCACCACCACTACTTTTTTATTCCTGGTCTAATTATTAAAACCTTTTTACTATGACATCTCCAGATATCTCTGAACTCCGTCAACAGTACCAGGCTGCAGGCCAAGACCATGTGTTTACATTCTGGGACTCTCTGAGTCCTGTGGAGCGCGAGGAGCTGGCGGCCCAGCTTGCTCAGATCGATCCGTTTGAAGTATCACGAATCGCCAATGATTCCATTGTCCACAAACGTCCTCAGTCTCAGAAACAGTGCTCAATCGATGAAGTTCCTCTGGAGGCTTCGGCTTCTATTGTTGAACCCAATCCGTCTGCTACCAAGTGGTATGACCAAGGTCTGGAGCTCATCTCCCGTAACCAGGTGGGCATTTTGCTACTGGCTGGAGGCCAAGGAACCCGACTTGGATCCTCGGACCCCAAGGGTTGCTACAATGTGGGACTTCCTTCCAACTCGTCACTGTTTCAATTACAAGGTGAACGAATCAAGAAAATCGCACTTTTGGCTGCTGCCAAGCATCCTGAGGCTACAAATGTGTCGCTACCGTGGTACATCATGACATCTGGCCCCACCCGTAAACCAACCGAGGACTTTTTCCGTCAAAACAACTACTTTGGCTTGGATCCCAAGAACATTATGTTTTTTGAGCAGGGTGTACTGCCATGCCTGACTGCTCAAGGAAAGATCATTCTGGCGTCCAAGTCCAGGGTTGCTGTTGCTCCTGACGGCAATGGAGGAGTGTACACTGCGCTAGACAAGCACGGCATTTTGGACGACATTCGAGCTAGAGGAATCAAACATATCCATACTTACTGCGTGGACAATTCTCTGGTGAAGATTGCCGATCCTGTTTTTATTGGATTTTCCGCTCAGCGAAAGGTCCAGATTGCTACCAAGGTGGTACGAAAGCGAGATGCCAATGAATCTGTGGGCTTAATTGTTTCCAAGGACTCGCGACCTGGTGTCATTGAGTATTCGGAGATCTCACAAGAACTAGCATCGGCGACTACCGAAGACGGCCTGCTTAAGCTACGTGCTGCTAACATTGTCAACCATTATTATTCTGCAGATTTCTTGCTGGACATTCCGTCCTGGAAGGCTTCTCCTCTTCCGTTCCATATTGCTCACAAGAAGATCCCTTATGTGGACCTCGCTACCGGCGAGACCATCAAACCCAGTGAACCTAATGGCTACAAACTGGAACAATTTGTGTTTGATGTATTCCCCTCCCTGGAATTTTCTCAGTTTGGATGTCTGGAGGTGGATCGGGCTGCGGAGTTTTCTCCATTGAAGAACGGCCCAGGTTCCAAGAATGACAGTCCCGAGACTTCCCGTAAGCACCTACTGGCTCAGAGTCATAAATGGTTGACTGATGCAGGTGCTATAATTCCTGCCGGCCTAGAAGTAGAAGTATCTCCGCTCACTTCTTATGGCGGCGAGGGTCTTTCGGCCTTCAAGGGAAAGACCATTACGTCCAACGTGGTGTAATACAAAGGGAAAGGGAAATGAAAGGGAAAAGGAATATGAAAGCCAAGCATAGCCAAGCCAAGCCTAATTGCAGGTATCTGCATAATGCATTGCAACTATAAATCGTATCATGGTCATAGATATATAAAGGATATATTTTTGTGCAGACAGCACTATTCCATCAAGGGTTCCAAGTTAACAATGCACATGCAAAATTCCAATACGAATGATTTGGATAGGAGCGTTGCTATTCAATATCTCAAGTACCAGATCAAGGGGATCAGAAGGGAATTGGTCTATTGCAGCAGTCAGCCTGGTAAGTGACGTCCGAGGCAAAGACAGCCGCCGATCCATACTAACTACTTATTTTAAGACTCGCCCTTCAAACGTCGAGTATTTCGGTCTCTTAAGGCTGAAATGCAGTCGTACTCGCATCTTCTTATTGCATTAGGCAGTTTCTGATTTTGGCTTCAACTCGATTAATATACTGATGTCTGCCTATGCATGCAGCAAAAACACGAGATCGAACCGAAACATAAAGTGGCAGAACACATGTAAAGCAGAGTACAATAGAGTAGTAATTACTTTTTCAAGTACTGCAAACTGATTAATTAGATAGAGTTTATTGTAATATAACTTTGTGCTCAGTGGAATATATTTGATATATTTGATCGACTAAACGTTAAGTCTAAGGTGAGACTCAACGTAATCTGTGGGTTTCTGCATGTCAATAATTAGGTACTCGCATAACTGTAACTGTAATATGAGGAGTAGTTAAAAAATATTATTGATCATTATTTGATGTATTAAGTTAGAAAAGACAATTAAAATATGACATTGATATTGATACTCCCTCTCTTCACAGATTGATATCAAAAGTCTGTTTTAAGTGATACGGATGCTATTAGTTTATTCCAGAAGAAGTCAATTATTAGACGGGAATAATTTTTAGTCTTATAATACGACATGTTCTTCTAAGATATTCCCTTAATAGGTTCAAAACCAATCTATACAATAGCACATTTGTACACATTAATAGTCACATATTCATATCAAGACGGCGTTAACTGACAATTAACGAAACACTCGGTAAAAATGTCAAATATTCATATTAAGACTATGCTAACTAACAATTAACAAAACACATGGTGGTACAGTATGACAATGCATGATAAATATGGCCCAAAGCTACGACCGTCGTTCTAGCACGCTGTCTAATTCCTTGACGAAGTTGCCTTGGGATTCCAGCTGTGCCAGTTTCTTAGCCTCATACTCCCGGGTCTCTTTCATAAGCGCAATCCGTTGATCTCGCGATAAAGTTGATCGGGGCCGTGATTTTCCGTCGGATAGGGCTTCGAAAATGCCGTTTTGCCGGAATTTGGCTTGTTGAAGTTCTTCTCGAGGCGACATGGGTTCGTCGTCTTCGGTATAGGTAGAGTTGCCTGATAAGACACTTTGTTCGTCAAGGGGAACCAGAGTTGCAGAAGATAACCAACTTTGACGATTAAGATTCTTGCTTGACGACTCAGGCTCGATTCCAGGCTCTTGTTCGTCCATCTTCCCTCGGTCCCATACTTCCAGGAGCGACTTGATTTCTTCGCCCAGAAGATGGTAATTATGTTGGTAGTCGATATTTTCGCGTAAAAGCTGGATTCGACTTTCCAAATGCGACATTGTGCTGAACAGCAGCGATAATTGGGGGGATACTGTTTCTTCAGCCGTCTCAGACTCTTCATTATACAGAAGATTGTCTCTACTCAGAGTATTGGCCATTTGCTCCATGAGTGAGCCTGTTTGCTCCAGTTGGTCAACAACGTTATACCATTGTTCAAACTCGGCATCCGAGCATTGTGATGAACTAGACATGACCAACAGAGCACAGATGAAGGTGCGTCGAACACAATGAACTTTTCTGAACTCAGATCGCAGTCGATTGAGCGACGAGTCTGCAGCCGAAGGGCCATAGTACTCAGATGGATCTTGCAGCTGGGGATCAGTCCAAGATAGTTTGAGAGAGCCATCTTCGAGCTCGGCGAATTCAAGGCCCACTTCCTTGTGGCTTGAGGCGAGTTCATAGATATTAATATAGCGAAACAGCGAATCCTTGTCGCAAAATGGCAGAATTTTATTCAATGAGTCTTGGTAGGCTTCCAATACTAAGAAAAATGCAGCACATACCGCACTTCTTAGTGATTTGGCAGTGCGGACCTGGGCTCGAGATTGTTCCAACCGAGCCCCTGGAATCATATCGGGCCTATAAGCCAAATCAGGTCTATATCCATGGGCTAACAGCTCGACCTCCTGTATGAGCTGCATGCATCGTCCGACGCTTTTGTCAAACTTGTAGTTGTTGTCGATGAAAAGTCGGGCAAAAGTAATCGCCTTTGCCCGGACCAAACGGAGACTCCTTCGTCTGGAATGGGCAAATAAATAGAGTAATGTGCACAGACAAACGAGAAATATAATAGAGCCTTTTCTCAGGGCATTTTTGGAATGGGCAGCCATAACTCGAACAATCACCACTATGGCACCTCCTCCAGATCCGACCCAGAAGCGTTTTTTCATCTTCAAAACATCCCACGGCCCGTTTCCATACAATACGGACATTTTGTGACTTTCCTTAGTGGTATAAGAAGTCTCATTGCGGTATCGAGGACCAGGCTCCAGTAACTGACTACTGACTAGAGCATAGCGAAACTTCTCGAGAAACTTGGAGGTCTCGACATCACCTAGCTGCGATCTCATGGCATCATGAATGAGAGCTCGAAACCGATGCCGCTGTAGTTTGAGACTTCCAGTCTTATCGAGCTCTAAAGGAAGGCATCCTTTTGCTCGGTACTGCGTTCCTGGCGGCATCTGGACAGGTTCGCCGGCGGACTCCAGGAACTCGCCAAAAGGCGTGTCACTGAAGACGACGTCAGACATGAGCAATACAAGCCTTTAAATGCAGATTTGAGAAGTCGTTTGAACGTCGGTTCAGAGAGTGTGTCGGAATACCTCTATTACGTGCTGCTGTTGATGTCAAGTCGGTAAACCCAAAATCAATAAAAAAGCCCCACATAAACAAATCAAAACATCCCCGCTCAGCACCAACCAACCGGAACCTACCGAAACATTCCAGGATAAGCGAGGCCCACACATTATGGGCAGGAATGGGCCCAAAGCTGGGCCCTTAGAGTTTAAAGCTAAATGGGTTTAAGTTTGAAGGGACGACATGTCGGTGGTTTGTAAGTTAGTGAAAACGAGGGGTTTTACAGATATATTGGAAATTCAGGGGTGCCGAGGATTGTTGATGGTGGGGAAGTGAGTTGGATCAAGGTGAGACAAAAACACACAACAAATAGTTATTAGGATGTGACTTTTATCAGTATTATTTATAGAATTCTAGGATGATTCAAGAGCGATGGATTTTCTGGTTGGAATTCTCCAGGTCGTGAGCAGGTGAGTAGATGTTAGTTTGTTTGATACTTAGTTGGTGTTTGTTAATCTTTGTCTGATTGCCTTTTTTGCTGAATTCAGGGACTCGATGGATCCAAAATTGTTTTGTGGTTCACTTGAATAACCACCTACTGAGGATATATAGAGTCTCATAACATCACATAAACTGCCTGGATATATTCTGCTGAGTTTGACTTTTACTTGTAAAGATTGGTATTTTACGTACGATTTTTAACGTAAATGCGCTTTTTAGTAGAGCCTATTGGTTTTATCTCTTTGCATTCCGTCATAGCTGGAGATACCAAGGAAATGGACGACAGACCATCACCAGTCGAAACAGTCGCGAAAAACCACGTGACAGTATATATAAAGTAAAACAACCAAATAATAAGTTTTATATATTAGAATTTACTCCAAATATTTGCCCTAATAGACGTTATTTAATTCTGTTAATGCTTGATTGCACTTCTCACTAGTTATGTTGGTTTACCTAGCATTACCCCAGTATTACAAGAGTAGTTTCAGTGACTTGGTTGATTTCTCTGCAACTGGTTATATCTAGATGACATGCTACTGTATTCGCGTAGATAGTAGTTAACCATAAACCAAGTTAATACAAAGTAGTATTCTACAATATTTTATGTGAAAAATTCTTCCATATCAGCGTGGAATGAAGTTGCTGGTTTGTGCATTAGTGCTGGCCTATTAATGTTGAAACGATAGTAATTCTAACACGCGATAACAACAATATCACGTCAAAAAGTCTTTCGTGAAGTTCAACAACTCTGCAAGTCTTACTCTACATCTTTATCATAATCTGACTACTAGCTAGAATAGCTGTCTTTCATTTACTTTTCGTACTTTGTGCTACACGGTCACTCACTACCTCATATCTTCTTATACAATCAATACCATCACACATTAATACTACACATATCATTGTGTCTACACACGCAGATAATCATCGCTATTGAATCATTTGTTCCCGCCTAACTATTTTTGCTCATCAGATGTCTCTGTTTCACTCATTAGATGCCTCCACTCCTTCTCCCCAGCTGAATCCCGATGAAGCATCAAACCCTAGATCTCCCGGACCCGAAGGACCATCATCGGTGTTCAAGAACAAGTCAAAGTCGATATCTCCAATTTCCGCCTCATTGTTACCCGCGAATTCCGTGAAGAAGCTCGAGTCATCGTAGCTCTTGCCACTGGCCTCCCCATTGCTCGCTATCTTCTGAGCTCCTCCAGCCTGATTTTGTGCTTCCGAGCTCTGCTGCTGCTGAGCAGCCTGTTGCACAAATGCTGCTGGATTATGCGGTGTAATGGGCGTCGTAGGGGTTGGAGGTTCCGAAGTGATTGGAGTGGCCGGAGCTGCTGCTCCTTTCTTACCTCGCTTCGATGCAGCCTTGGTTTCTTTCTTGCCTTTGGCTGTCGATGCTGCCGATGTCTTGGACCCACTGCCGGCTGCATTTCCATTGGTCGTGGGTGTCGATGCAATGGGTGTCGCGGCATGAGGAGATCCTGCTGTACCTGAAGATGCACCACCTCTCTGAACCCCAATGGTATTTGGAGGTAACATTCGTCCATGATCTGTAGCACCACCCTTGTTCGGTGTAGGTGAGTGCGACTTGCCATTGTTTCCAGCTGGGCGCCCTACACCTCCAGGACCAGCAACCACAACATTGAAGTCAATATTCACATTGCTATTACTTGCACCACTGGCTGCAGCCTGTGGGCCATTGAATCCACCTACTGTCACTGCAGCACTAGCAACAGGCGAAGCGTTCGTCATCTTCGGCGTTAGTCTGCCACCGTTGGTTCCTGGCGACGGTACTGACGATCCAACTTGCTGCGTGGCCCCTGTTGAGCCAACTCTCTGGGCAGCCTGCTGAGAAATTTGCTGATTTATCGCCACGGGACTGCCGCTACCGTTGGGTCCAGTCCATTCTATGGGCCGTCCATTTACATCATGTTGCTGTTCCTGACGCGCAACCATCAGTCGCTTCTTGTTCTGTCGCTCCAGTAACATGAGCTGCATCTGGTAGTCGTGCAGAGCACTAGCATTTCCTGGAGGCTGCTGCTGTTGATTAGCAGGCTGTTGCTGGCCCTGTTGGCCCTGCTGAGCAACGACCGCTGCCAACGCCTGCTGCTGTTGAGCTGGGATTCTCATGCCATTTCCATATGCATCAGGCTGGAACATCACTGCTTGACCAGAAGAACCTGCCTCATGTCCCATTACTGGTGAAATCATTTGCATATTACCATTAACCATACCTTGAGGCATTTTACCTGCAGCTGCCGTAGCATTGAGCATTGCTCGCTGCTGACTCGATAACATGGCATTATACTGACTGAACTGTTGCTGCTGTTGCTGTTGCTGCTGAGGACCTCCAAGTTGTTGAGGAATGCCTTGCTGTTGACCATTGGCACGCTGTTGTTGCTGGGACTTGAACTGGCTCATCAGCTGGGTATTATAAGGCACCTGGTTCATCATAACTGGCTGGTTCATCATGGTTTGCTGTTGTTGTTGCTGCTGCTGCTGCTGCTGCTGTTGAGGTACATTGAAAGGTGGATTTCCATCGGCTGACGACGGACGAGCATGCTGGCCCTGTGGCTGTTGGCCGTCAACAAAAGAACCATCTGGAGAAACTCGCTGCCGCTTAGACGGCGACGTATTCTGAGCAGGAGAATGACCAGCTTCAACATCAGGCATAGACTCTCGCCGGCTATGTTGACCTTGTTGTTGCTGTTGAGCCTGGCCCTGCTGACCTTGACCCTGCTGACCTTGAGCTGCTTGTTGCTGTTGAGCCTGAGCAGCCTGTTGCTGTTGAGGAGTCTGGCCCTGTTGCTGCTGTTGCTGCTGTTGTTGTTGATACAGCTGCTGTTGTCGCATCACTTGAGCCTGCATTTGGAGCGTCATGTTTCCAGGAACTACACCAGGAGGCATGCGTCTGTTGTTCATCATCGCTTGGCGTGCGAGATGATTACGTTTCTCAACATCAGTCATGTTCTCAGGCACTACAAGACCACCATTAGCAGCAGCAATAGCGGCAGCGGCAGCGGCAGTCTGTTGCTGAGGCTTGAAGCCTGCACGCATCATCTGAGCCTGTTGCTGCTGAGCTACGGCAGCCTGGTTCTGATTAAAGCCCATACCTGCCGCACCCGGACTCATCATTTGGCCATATGCATTCATCATCATTCCATTGTTGTTAATATTCATTCCATTCGCCATGGCCTGCTGCTGCAGATGCATGATGCGAGTACTTTGTTCTTGTCTCTGGCGCATATTATTTGCGACATACTGTGTTGATACTGGAGCAGAGTTGGTAGCTCCGCCATTCATGAGCATAGAAGCAGCTGAGTCTCCCATAGCGGCCGCACCAGACGTTCTAGCGGCGTAAATATCCCAAAAGATGACCCACCAGTCGTAGAGAAACGACTGAGGAGAGTCTATGGGCACAGCGAAACCGGAGGACCCGGGGTCATCGGGGTTTTCAAGCTTGGTAGCAGGAGAAGACGAGTCGGAGCCGTTAGTCAGATCGTGCTTGGTACTTCTTCGGGGTAAACGAGCCACATCGGCCTCTTTAATGAACACCTTTGCCGAGTCGGCCAGGTCGTGCTTGACTAGATAGTCATAAATATATGCATTCAACAATTCCTTGTCATTTTTAGAGTTCATGAACTGATTCTGCTGGGCCTGTTGGCCAGGGGCGCTCGAGTCTAGGTTCATGATATAAATAGGAGAGGAGCCAGCGATTATCTCTTCGTATCAGTGACACCCAGCGAACTGATCTGTGGGTCTTGGATGGATGGGTTAGGATGAGTGGGTGAAAGTCGAAGTTTGATATCGGAGTGTTTAAAGTCAAACCTTTATAATGGGGAGGGAAGTTTCAGAATCGAACCTCGATAGCTGACACTAGAGTCGAATTGAACCCTGATAGTCGAGCGACGAAGATTTTCTGATTATAATCAAAAAACTTCGATCCGTTATCGGCACAAGAAAAACTAGAGTTTAAGTTAGTCAAAGTTTAAGAATAAATATGCATGAGGGGAGAGTAGGTAGCGATTAAACGAAACCGATATCAATAGTAATCCGGAGTTGACGTTTTCTCCAAGTTGACTCCATGATAATTTTCTATACGTGACGGTGTTTCAGTTCTGTTGAGTGACTGTGATGATTATGATGGATTCCGTGCAAACGTGGTTGACCGGTTGTCGGTGATTCAGCCGATTGTAGTCCGGCATCAAACAACCAACCAAATAGCACGAGCATTGGCAACGATTTAAGCAATGGAAAGCCCCATCAAAAACTAACACAACCTTGGCAAACAGGTAGAACACCATATTGATCAAATATAAGTCATAATATTTCCAAGTCTCTAGAGCGATATAGATTTGTCAGACTGTAGGCCGAAGAGAGTTGTTTTGGTTCCAATCAGTAGTGGCCGACCGACCGACTAACGGCTGATAACTGATAGCGATGGCTCGTATCACGCCAACAACAGACAAGAGGTAACAAACAAACAGAGCCCACCATGAAACGAAGAAACTCTCCAAAAATCATAAAAAAATCATATCATACAACCCAGACCATATCATACGAACCCCAGTCAACTCCATCTAAATTCCCAGGTAGTGATCGCGTGCTATTAACGCCGCGGGTCATTCACTTCACTTCCAGAATGAATCCAGAGGAACCAATACTTAGACGCCAAACATCCAACGTTTTTCTACCATGCTCATATCATCAAGTACTTACCTGTCCTAAAATGTCAGCGCGATCAGATCCATCCAGCGAAGCTGGAGCCTTGCCAAAGTTAGGATAGTCGCGTACAAGGGGCCCAATGGCTTCTGCAACAGAACCACAACAATACAAAACAAAGGCTTTGCTTGGAGGTCAGCTGGTTACGCAGATGCTTGTTCGCAAGAAGGTTGCCGGCTCTAATTTGACAGCACGGACTTTCGATTAGTTGCAGCTTAGATGCTAATACCGATGTGCGATACAAAACGGCAAAACGAGAAAGGGTCATGGCGGATGGGAGACTGTACATCTGGGCACGGTTACCCGGCTGCGATGGCTGGTTAGGTTGGGTTGGTAGGCGGGGCAAGGGAAAGGAGAGAGAAAAAACCCACCGAAAACCAACGAACGGCGTGAGGTGACGGAAGTGAAAAAAAAAAATTCCGAATATCGGCGTATATGTGAGTATGCAGTGAGTGGTGCTATTTAGAAGGTTATATACATTTATAATAATTCTATGCCGTATATCTTTATGCTTCTATGCTAATGGGGCTTTGTATCGTATGGGCCCTTATGGCAGGGTTTCTGGCGTTGATGGTGCTCTTCTGTGCGCCTCTCCATAGTACGCATTAGGCTCAAGGGATCCAGATTATCGGAATGAGAGATAGCAGCACCAGGGCGAGCTCCGGTTGTATACCATGGTTTTTTAAGAGCCGGAAGTTTTTTCCACGTAGTCTGTTCAGTATGATCGGGTTCAGACGGTGTTTGCACACTTCTCCTACTCCTGCTAGGTGCTTTGATCTGTAGTTGATGTAGTTCAAGTTCTTGTTCAAGTTCTTGTTCAAGTTCTTGTTCAAGTTCTTGTCGTATTGTGGGATCGGAAGGCCGTTCCGTCAGGGCGCTGGGGACATCCGGGGGTTTCGCCGTTCGTAACTTCAGTGCAGTAGTTCGGTGGACCTGACTATCAGCAATAGCTTTTTTCTTGTCATGAGCTACACGAGCCCGATTCTTGGCATTGTTGGGGTTATAACTCTTGTGTTTGAGTAGGTTGAGTGGCATTACTTGGCATGTTAAAGTGTTCCTTCTAGTGTGTAGTTAAAGTTATTGTTCGGTTGATATGAGTAGGAGATGGGACGAACCCACTGAAAAATCAGGCAGGATCGGAGGGAGGATAAGAAGATAATGGTATTGAAAGAACCAAATTAATGATATCGGATAATTTTTTGGAGATTCGCTTAGTTTAGGATTGGAATGAATACATTCGTATTGAAATAGAGACTTAAAAATAAATTTCTGTTGAAAAATGAAACTAAAATCCACAACCGAACTTAATGGACGCTTTTCTAGGAGTGGCTGGTGATGCGCTGGATAAATGGTGGTGGTCGCTACAACTCGAGGTTTGAGCAACGTTGATTCCTGTTAATTCCGATATTTGCTAATTCTGAACTTATCTGGTTCTTGCCTTTTTTAACTCGGATTCAGACTAGTTTCCGAAGCTTTTAATGTAGACCCGGTACGCTGTTGTTGGTGATATACATTGGGCCTAAATCGCTATATCCCTCCTAGCGGCCTAGCAACGAGATTTTGTTGATTTAGCCTGCTTAGAACTTAGTTCTAACTATTAGTACAGGGTCTGAAATTGTTACACACACTACGGTAGTCTGATCATCCAATTTAATTTAATTCAATTTGATTTAATCAGATCAGATATAACCTAATCTTTTTCTTGGTATTATTTTCAGTTAAAAGACCCAGATCTTTATATCGCTTTCTATTGTTATATTCCAATGGCTCGATTAGCTGGCAAAGTGTATTTCAAGGCTCTGGGTTGTTTACAGTATGGCATGGCAAGGTCTGCGAGCCAACATAGTCAAGCGAACTGCGCAACGCGAAAATAAAAAAAATTTGTCAAAACCGCCGTTTTGTAAAAGTCGGGTAGTTTAGGATATTGATGAATTGATCTATTCTCGTCTCGTAGGTTTCCCTATGTAGTGGTGTTTCTCTTTCTTTTCTCTTCCTATTCGTCATGAAATCTACCAAACAACTTTCTTATCGGCCTTACTACTTAGGGCCTTACCCTTTTTTCCCCCGAGCATTCGTTTAATAATGATGATATGATTAAAATCTGGGATATCGTAGCCACTGACAACTACGACTATTCAACAGGACTTGTTACACTCACCAAAAGCGTTTGAGAACACAATTGATGACACTGAGTATCCTGGACATGGGTGTAGGGTCAATCTGACTTTTGCATCTTGGTGCACACTCAGCACCAGCTGACATTATCCCCAATATAGATTAACCGCTGTGGTCTTTGGTCTTTGGTCTTTGATATCTTATTATTTGTTTACCAATTGAGTCTGCGTACAATGGGCTTGAACAATTTTGTTTTTTTCATTTTTCAGGGCCCATTATCCTTTGTTAAGATCTTTCAATCTCACCATTTTTTCGTATCATTCCACAGGTAAAAAGCTGGAACCAACTTAATAAAGCGTTTATTAGGTAGGATACTACTGGAGAACATCATCATATCTCGAATCGATCAAATACACGACATTTTATTGAATATCAATATATATCAGTAATTCATCTGATGATAGAATGTCGTCATGTCATGAGCGGAGATGTGAATGCGGAGATCTCCTAGTCAAGAAGCCCGCAAGCACCACCAATGATTTACCGTCTGGTCATAGAAGAACGGTAATAATAATAATTATAACGATTAGCTGCTATATTCTATTATCGACCTATACCGATATTTCTAAAACTACCAATTATGGCCCATAATAGCACTCTTCCGAGTCATGCCTGCTCATCGCATGTCTTCGCTTCGCTCCCAATAAGGCTCTTTCTCAACATCTCCCGTTCATCACTTTACACAACTACACCATGGGAAAAGCTAATAACGCGTTCACTGAGAAGAAGAAGGTGCGTATGTCATACTGTTTGATATATATCTATAGATATTATTATTGAACGTAAAAATAGCGGCAAAATTGTGTGTAAAGTGACTTTGAGTTCCATGAACATTTGTGCCTATTGCCGGCGATATCCGCTTCCTTGATGCTTCGCTTTGCTCAGAATCAAATGAAACTTTCCTGAAATACACAGCACTAACTTCCATACAGGCCGAAGGTAGAGCTCGAAAGAACGCCACTGAGAACAAGAAGAAGCAGGAAGAAAAGGCAGCAAAGCAGGCTGAAGAAGACGCCAAGTGGGAGGACGGCGCCAATACGAAGGTTTCCAAGAGGGAACTTGAAGCCGAGAAGAAGGCTGAAGCTGCTAGAAAGAAGGCTGAACGAGATGCTCAACTGGCTGAAGAAGAATCTTCTATGGGTGCTAAGGCAATTGTGCGAAAACAGTTTGGCGCACAGAAGGTAGCTGCCAAGCATTCCTAAGGGCGAACTTTGGTTTTCTCATGACTTACAGCTATCTATGTCGACCTGTATGTGCTGATTGTACTGAACTATCTATATGCTACTACTTTTTGTGTTGTGTAAGCTAGGGAAGTACAGTGGCCGATACTCGTCTGACTTAGTTAGCTGATGGCCCTGCATTTACATTACATCATGAACATGAGAAGATACAACTATATGAACGAAATCAATTAACCTACAATAATAAATGCGTAGATGACTAGTATTTCAAGATTTGACATGATTGACCGGCTCATGAGCTCATAATGTCCAATTGATAAGGTGAATGACAGTGGTTAGATGACTATGGTTAGACGATCTACCATAATTTTCGTCAAACGTATAAACTCTGTTTATTTCCAGTATTACGGTTGAAAATCGGTATAAGTTACTCAAAGGCCTGCCAGGCTACTCCATTGAGTTCTTCAACCTGCATTCCATACAAGCACTCATCGTCGGGATTCTCTCCAACATAGCGTCGTTGACTTTTGCGACTCAAAGTTTCCTGAACAAGCAGCTCCAGGATCCTCCGAGAGTAAGTATCACTCAAATCCAAATCTCGGCAAAACTCGTCATAGGTGTAATGGGTTTGGTTGCTGCCATTTGCCCGTCGAGTGTCATTTTCAGTACCAACTATATGGTTTTCCCACGGTAAGTTGGATATTATAGACTTGATGGCGTGGCGCATCTTGTCCTGTAAAAGCTGGTCGCAAGCAGACGTTTCGGAGATGATCAAAGGGGCCATTGGGCTGTTGCTGTGATCGATTCAGTGAGAAACTAAAGAAACAGGAAGAAAATCTGTATATAAAAGTACCGACACAAGTATGCAGAGATAATTATCGGTAAAACGGCCGTATTATTCCTATATTTTAACAAGGTCCATTCCGTGAGGATGAGGTGAGAAGAAGATTGAATTTCCGACTTGAGCTGCACATGCTATCATCGAATAAAAACACACCGATAAGGAGATAAACAACCAGCCGAAATCATTCACATGATGTGTGTAGAAGGAAAACCCAACATGTGATTATTACAAGACGAAAAAACATGGTATTTCCCTTTTCTTTATCATGAATAATTTTGAATTTTAGTGATATTTTAATCGTTAATTAGGTGTCTATTTTTCTTCTAATTACACAGTTTCACCACGCTTCTATGTGAACTCACCGATGACAGTGATTTTCTTCAGCTCTGCTCAATCCAATCGAGCATAATCCAAGTATGAACAAAACTGAACAGAGAACCGGAAGAAATTGAGTCCAAATTTTATTTTATCCATTTGCTCTTGATCATATTCTTCATCCTGATCTCGTTTTGTTCTTCATCCTGATCTTGATCTCCTTTTTGTCCTGGTCATCTTGTTAGCAAAGTCTCATCCTAATGCGCCAGTCATCCCAATGTATCCGCGAGCTCGTCTGTATCATAAAAAGACAAGCTCTGCATACCTATCACTAGCTTAGTCGATCTTGATACTGCTGTATATCTTTCGCACAAAGAATAAACTGCTCAAAAATCCAACAGTTCCTGTAAACACAAAGAACACGGCACTGATGAGCGCTGAGTATCCTAGATAGAGCACGGTCGAAGTGAAGCCCTGAACATGCATCTTTGTAACAAGATAAACAATGGAGTGGAGAAAAATATATCCACTGCAAGCTCCAGACAACATGAACGATCTCCATTGCCAATGATAATTCTCGGCACAAAGAGAAAAGTACGTCAGTGATACTGTCACGCATCCACATGTGAGAACAAGTAGAATAAAACATACAAAAAGAAATCCAAACATGTAGTAGAATTGGTGGGTCCAGTACGACGTCAAGATAAAGTACAGTTCAATGAAGATGGCTTCGTACGGCAGAATTCCAGCCAACAGGAAAGAAGGGATAGTCTTGAGGTACGACGGCTGAACAGGAATCTGCCGAGGAATCTGGTTGGTTCGTACCGGTAAAGGAGGAATTTCTGTCTTGTAGGCGTAAAGCGATCCAACGGCGCTCAACGGCACAGATACAACAAACCACAACAGCACCAAGAATAGTAGAGTACCAAAAGGAATAGCACCAGAAGCTGCCTTGAAGATAAGCATGAAATTCAGCAGAAGCACGGCTCCAAAGATAGTCGCTGGTACCACAACAGGAGTCAGCAAAAGATTGAGCTGCCAAGACTCTCCGCCAAACAGTCGATAAACCAAGGCCGACACGTAACCGCCTATGGTACCAAAGAACACGTAACACATAATCATGACAGTACTAAGCGAACCTCTACTGGAAGGAGACAGGAACCCAAGCAGGGCGAAGAACAGAGTTACGCATACCATTACCAGTAGCTGGGCACCGGACCCCACCAACACCGACAGAAGCATTCGACGTTTGGGAGTTCGGAATACATTTCCATGAAGAAGCTTCCAGCCGCTATCCTCCTGGATTTCCTCACTTAAATCGATCTCATTGTACCTGGCAATGTCCTTTCTCAAAGCTCTGACCAGGATAGTGCCAACCAAAATGACCAAAAACAGCACAATGACCAGGGAATTGACCAGACTAAACCAATGGATTTCAGGATCGTAGGCAGATAGATATCTATCCCATCTAGTTGCCCAGGGAGTACTAGAATAAACCCAGGTGACAGAGTAGGTGAAAGTGACAGCCAGGCTATCTTCGGTATTACCAGCTTTGATCACCACTGGATCAGAAGATTCACAGGTCTCAACCTTTCCGCTGGAGTCAAGTTTATGGTTTCGTGAAGAAGGCTGAGCTGTAACACCGACAACACGATACTTATCCTGCTTGATAGGATGGTATTCGATACGGAAATCAAAGTGGTTGTTCAAAGTAGCGTCAAACCCTTCAAAAGTCTCATCAATACGCTCTTTGAATACCAGTTCTCCAAGAGGTATTTCATTATAAAGACCTTCTTCTCCTTCTTCTCCGGAGAAATAGCCAACGACAGGAAGACCATCAATCAGCCAGTTCTGAACAAAATCGTAGTCGATTCTTTGACGAACAAACTGGTGATCTCGAGGCTCATAGGTGGTGGAACACAGCTGTTTACATGATTCGTTCTTGAGCATCGACAACTCATAGGGAGAATCATAGATTCGGTCGCCAAACAGAATGCTTCCTAGAGATTCACTCTGCCTTTGAGGACCATGTTCCGGGCGACAGAACCTGAATGCTTTGAAATAGTAGTCGTACGACATGAGCCCACTGTTTCCCCAAATGTTGCGCGGACTCAGCGCATTGACCAACAGTGGGACTTTTTCATCTTTTTCATAGTCAGTAGGTGCGACTCCGGGCAGGTAGAACGCGTACACGTTGCACAGCAGACTCAGCGAACTGAAAAGTGCTAGAAAATGCATAGTTTGCAGACGTGGATGGAGGGTTGTGAAGCTCCCCAACTGAGTTTGAAGGTGCAAGCGCTAAAATTGCCAGGTGTTGTTCAGCCGTGCCTGGAGTAAGAGCGGGTCCAGGCACTGAAACAGACAACGTCAAAGGCAAATTGGGGAGAGGAGGGGGGAAATTGCTGGTTTCAGATGGTTCTTAAGAATTCAGTGGTCCTAAAGAAGGTATTTTGGCGAGTTTTGGCCGTACATTGGCCGAGTTGAAGCGATGCTTTTATGTCGCTCGGTTGGACTAAAAGTCGCTCATCTAACAATTGCTATTTTAGTAACGTTGCCAGATATCCGGTGGAGCAGAAGCGATATAGGTGGTGGGATAAAGTACACAAATAGAAATAGATTGGTAGAGTCTTATAATAGATGCCTAGTTTTTTTCTTTTAGATGTCTATCTTTTTGCCGTCTATCGTTCTTAAACATCAAGGTAAATAACTTGCCTACATGTTCTTGATTGATTAGATGGCTCAAGTCTCAGTGTATCGACTGATTTACCTGTAGAAACCAAGTTATCCTTATACAGTAATACTACAGTAATAGTTCATTGAACGATAGTCAAAAGAACTGATCAGATATCGCTAACATTTCTATTCTAACTTGGAAAACTGGGCAATAATTGATCTCTCCATCCAAAAATAGTCTCTAATGCTAGATTTCTTTTCTTCTAAACCGCGTCATTTACATCTATGTTCTCCTGTCGATCTTCACCACCTGTAAAGTTAAACAATTCGACATAACTTGTTCCATCAATATTCCAGATCTGCTGTAATAGAAGCAATTTTAACTTTAATTAAACCTGGAGTTATCTTTAGATCAAGGTCATATATTGCGGGAATAATATATCTTTGTCCGATATTTAAGTTGTATCTAGTTCATCTCTCTTCGAATGCGGGTGTGGTGCGGTGAGGTTTGGTGCTTTAATTTATTAGGCTGTCGCCCCATCAATAATTCCTCCCCACTCATAAACAAAACCAATAATTTGCTCCCTTCCATTAAATCCCCACCTAGATTGTGTTCGATACACCAACTTCCCACCTATAACTTTCCTATCCCACCTATAATTCCCCCACTACCCCCCTCATCGTACTCACATCCCGCCTATAGCTCCCACCAACAACCCTCATTTCCCGCCTACAACTCCCACCTACAACTCCCATGAAACCATCTTATTCTCCCACCATCACCTATCATCCACCACCCCCAACATGCCCGAAGAACCGGCAAAGGGTGAAATCACCTCTTCTATCCACAGTTCCATCTCTTTACAATGCAAAAGCATCATTTCGAGAGCTTTCTGCCCCAAAATATGCGTCACAGCGTCAGATGATACTACCCAATTGTGTCAGGAAATGGGATTTGATTCTCTTTTGGATCTGCTGGCTCCTTTTGGCGACAAGATAGACGGCAAAGTCACCATCAGAGATAGCCAACAACTTAGTGTTAGTGTCGAGGATTTTAGTGTTAGATTTATCGACAACATTCCCAAAAATGAAGTGACTTCAACCGGATCTGATAGAACTGTCACCACTTTACGTCCGGCAAACCCCCCACAACTGTTTGATATAGCAGAGCTGGAACAGAAACTGGCACTGCTGTTGCAGTATCAACAGGAAAACACGCATCAGGTTTATTTGGATATGTTCTCGAGCTTGGTTTCTAACGACTCTGCTACTCCGTTCGAGACGTTTGGTCATCCCGTTGCCGGTTTAATCGCGGTTAGCAGTAGAAACCACCATCCAATTGATACCCTGAGCACTCTATACAAACAAAGCCACGATCCCAATATTGCTGGATACATCAATAGGGATTACTTGCGCTATTACGTACTTGTGCATGACGAACAAGGCGATGACCTGGAGAAGAGCGTGGCATTGTTTGAAAAAATGAAGCGCCATTTCGGACTCCATTGCCATATGATCAAAGTCCAACGTAGCTATGATGATTCCAATTCGAAGGTAGTACCACCTAGTGTATGGAGACCAAAAGCTAATGGCGAAGATAAAGAGAATTTTCCTAGACTTCATGTTGACGACATTTACAGTCTAACTGTGGTCACCCGAGAGTTGGTAACTCAAAGTGTCATACCTTTCATGGAGCGCTCCATTGCTACATGGAATGACCAGATCGCTTCTTCACGTCGAGGTTTCACCGGCAGGTTTTTCTCGGCTTCTAAGAAGTACTTTGCATCGTCCACCAGGGCCACCAATAGCATTCTGTCAACCACTGCTACAGCCTTGGGCGGAGGTGCTGCATTTCCTTTTGGATTGTCATCATCGCCGTCTTCTCCTTCACCATCTCCACCTCCCGGAGAGGCTTCTCCTGCATCGTCTTCGTCTTCGCTTGGCAATTCTCTGTCTTCTCCACTGTCTTCTTCAAGTTCTCTCATGCATGGCAACTATAATACCTCCCATGGATACTATGGATATTTAGCCCCGGAAGCCCAAATACGAAAACTCGCCGACTTTGCTTTTATGCTGCGAGACTATAAATTTGCATTTACTACCTACGAATTGCTCAAACGAGACTTTCATAACGACAAGGCTTGGAGTTATCTGGCGGCCAGTCAAGAAATGGCAGCTATAGCCTATCTTATGTATAATCAAACCTTGTCGGCCAAATCCAGAATAGAAATTATCGATCCGCTACTTGATTCAGCGGTTTATTCCTATATCTCTCGATGCCAACTACCGTCATATGCGCTGCGATGTGTATTAACGTCGTCAGAGCTTCTGTGCACTTCCAAAACACCATCTGCATCTTCGGAAGGAGCTACCAAGTGGATACTCAAGGCAATGAACGAGCGTCTTGTTGGAAGGCTGGGATATGCCATGCTAATGGAAAGAATAGCTGGGGCATATAAATGCTACGACGATGCAGTAGGACGAGCCCAAGAACAGCCCAACCGACGTGATAACGACCGAATCCTTCCGCGAACAAAACGAACAAGAAAGCACGCATTTTGGCAGCTTCTGGCTGCAAGAGAATGGTACGATGCTCAGCAGCCCAAGCGTTCAAAATCACTTATCGGTGAAGCCCAAGACGTCTACAAAGATCTGACTTGGACAAAAGACCCTACAGGTCTATTAGGAAGATTGGAACAGCAGCTTGGAAGCTCCAACCAGGATCATGCTGAAAAAGTCGATGATAACCATAATGTCCTAGATGAGATGAAGAATTTGGAGATCAAACATTAATCAAACTGCATTTCTCGTCCTACAGATGAGATACCTTGAGACTGGATATTCATCAAACTAGACTTGACGGTGTTCGGAATGAAAACAACCTCACCGCCCTTAATTGCTTGTACTTAGCATATCATTAGATATTCATCAATTGTATATACATGTGGGAACAATGCCGTTTTTATAGCTCCACAAACCTCTTGTATATGGCATCACTCACTTTAGCCACCTCTGCCATTTCCTTAACATCATGAACTCGAATAATATCAGCTCCATGACTGATGTTGGAACTAACAACAGCAGCAGTGCCAAAAGCCCGCTCGGCTGCAACATCCTGTCCGGTAATTTTCCCAATAAATCCCTTTCTACTGGGTCCCAAAAGCCAGGCAAGACCGCTGAAGAGCTCACTGGCCCTCATAAGAACTGACAAATTGCGCACCACTGCCATTGAATGACTGGGTTTCTTTGCAAACCCCAGACCGGGATCAAGAATCAGCTGCCATCGAGGAAGTCCAGCATCCATTGCAGCTCTGACTCGCTGCTCTAATTCAAAAGCAACAAGCTGAATCACTGCTTCGTCAGAATTATCAGCTATCTCGTCAGGATTCTCTTCTCCAAGCTTGTAGTCAGCCAGACTGCTCATTTCCTGGGGTGTACCTCTCGTATGATTCAGAATAATAGGAGCTTTATGTTTCAAGGCAACTGAGAATATTTCAGGGTCCAAAACACCGGCTGAAATGTCATTGATGATATCCGCACCAGCAGTACACGCAGCGTCCGCAACAGAAGCCCTGAAAGTGTCAATAGAGATAGGAATACTTTCTAGATCTTTGCATGCTCTCAGCGCCTTAATAGCTCCAATGACTCGCTTGAGTTCTTCCTCTGCACCAGGATCTATGCTCTTGGGGCTAGTTGACATTCCGCCAATATCAAGAATATTGGCGCCTTGCTTGACTAGAGCAAGAGCTTCAGTAACGATATTCTGTTCAGTGAGCTTTCCGCCATCAGAAAAAGAGTCTGGCGTAACATTTAGAATACCCATAATCTTAGTAGGAACATGCTTATGCTCAGGGTCAAATATCAGCTTTTGACAAGTAGCATGCGGCAGGGGTATGACGTTTAGTAACGATGAAGAGAATTGAGTCTCGGTTTCTTCCTTGGGAATCTGTTCCAGGTGAACTGAGTAAGGTTCGACAGTTAGAGGATGAGTTGAGCCGGGAGACACCAGTTCAATCAACGGTTTCAACACAAAGGACCTCTGAAGCATGGAAATATGAGGGATATTCAGCCTGGGATGGTTCATCACAAGATCGTCAAACAGAAGAATATCCAGATCAATCGTACGAGGACCGTTGTCGACTTTCTTGACCCTCTTGAGCTCTTCGTATTCAATCTTCTTTAGACTGTCCAAGAGCTCCAGTGGTTTTAGACTGGTCTGCACTTTCAGAACACCATTCAGAAACTTATCCTGTTCTTTGACATACATAGGGAAGCTCTCATAAAGAGAAGAAGTAGCCAATACTTGAATCCCGTTCTCGTTGAGCAGTTCGACAGCTGATCGGACATTTTCAACGGTGTTGCCAATATTTGATCCAAATGCAATAAAAACTTCGTGGGGCCCATCCTTGATCTGGCCGCTTTCTGGAAACTGGGGAGCTTCATTAACTGTAGATTGAGAAACTGATCTACTGCTCTTCTGACTCAACTGGGGACTGACATCAGCAGAAGCAAAGTATTCTCTATCTCTGGTGATTTCAACACCAGCAGCGTCGGCAAAAGTGATGGCAGAAGGCTTTTCAGCTCGGACGGTCACCTTGTGTACACCGAATTTACAGACGACTTCGGCCACTGACGTCACAAATGCTTCCACGGTCTTATAGCTGCTATTTTCGACATGGGCTTCTACAGCTTCGACAACCTTGCGGAAATCATAGCTGTGATCATAACCAGGTCTAGTGGGAGGTTTATAGAGAGTCAGATCAATCACGACGTTTTGACGATGTAGACGCTCAATATTATTGACTCCAATGATGGTAACCAGCTGTAATTTGTTGATCTTGACGACATCAATGGTAGAATCAACAGTTACTACTGGGCCCGATCCAGAAGGTCGTTCTCGAGAAATAATAATTTCAGCGCTTTCTGCTCGTAGAAGGGCTCTTGGCTTCTTTACATGGATTTTGGCCCAACGTCCGCCAACCTTCTCGTCCAAAGCCGAGGCAGCTACAACTTCTGCAATATCCTCAAGGGTCTTGAACTTGCCTTTTTCAACCACCTTGGTGATGTGACGGGAAATCACATCGTAGTTCAATGAGTAGCCGAGATGATCCGTGGTACCAGCACGAGCAACACTGCTCTTGAAAAATACACTGATACTGACAGGCTGAGGTTGAGGCCGATGCCATGCGTCTACACCTGTAAGAGCGCGTACAAATAGTTCGCGGACAAACACCAGATCAAACTGGCGGTTATCAGGCCCCGTGCTGTGAGTCATTCTAGAAACAGTCTGGCGCCTAAAAGAAGAAGGAAATACGCCAAGACTACGATTATCTAAATGACTGGAATACTTTGCCCTTACAGGTATACGCAGAAGCGACCTGTTGGCGGTGTTGACGAAACGGCGAAATCCCCACGTTGTGAAGGTGTTGGGTGGAGGAAGGGGGGAAGTGGGATAGAAATTAGCGATAGGGAGGCTATTCTATCAACCTATAAGGGAACGATAGTTTTGTACAATTGAATATTTAATTACAGCTATTTAGAAAAGGACATGACAGAAAGATTATTTTTGTTGAAAAACGACGTACGTGAGTTTTCTTAAATGGACTACAAGGGTTCTATCGAAATGGATTACTATTGGTTGATATGTTGAGTTAACTCACAAGGGTCTTAGAATGCTCTTTCAAACCCTCGAATGTTTCTTTATCAGCGTTACAGAGCAGGGTTGTAGAATAAAAAATAGAAGTTTATTGAACGACAGTTCCAGTTATCTAACTGATCAATCAATGGTTTATGCTTTCAGAAGTATAAAACTGATTGATTAAATTTTTTTTTATAATTAATGTAACCCCCTCCATGTGATTTGATTTTTATCCAACGTACCCACGTTCCCATACTAACTAAAATCCTTATCACCGAAACCATGCAATGCTTATTTGTTTATCGACTTAGGCAAATCGTTCAGGAAATAAAACAGGTGCCAATAATGTCCAGGCATATAGGAAATAGCAGATCCAAGCACTGACGATTTTGACCCAGGCCGAAAAGTATGTCCTTCCCACAGGTGCGAAGTCTCCTTCGAGGTCCTTTTCAACGTTCATGGTGAGTAATGTCGCTGTCCACTGAGTAGCCAGAAGGAAAATTAGATGGAAAAGAACATAGTTATACTTTGTAGAACCCCGTTCGTCATCTCGCTGGGAAGATGTACTATCACCTTCGTATTCGCTGTCCTCGTCATAATCCCACGGTTCCTCAAGGGCACTTTCAGGCAATGAACCCGATGCCACTGCCGACCGTAAAGCCTCGATTCTCATGGCAGATCGAGAAGGTTCCTGCGTGACAAGTCCTACATGGCTATCCTCGTCACCCAGAGGATGATAGCTGGTCGAAGTGGTGATTGCTGCGCGAGTAGTGGTGTATGCAATAGCCAAGAAAGTGAATAGAGCACCCAACACAATACTGGCAGTTCGAGTGCCTCGGGATCGAATAAGAGGGTTGCAACTCTTATCATCAGGTTCGGATGCGACAGCGCTCATAGTCAGGTACGCACAGTACACGCAAACCATGGCCGATTGGGCTAGGCCCGCTTGAGGATTATACTCTCGAATCACAGGATGCACACTGAGAACCGTCATGATAATGGTGAAAATCAGATTGATGGTGATTGCAGCCTGGTTCATAGAACAACCAGCTCCTGCAAAGAAAATGAACATGATAATAGTCAGGACCAATGATCCGATATACATGGACACTGTGGAGCCTACAAGGAACACTTTCCACCATGGAGAGTCGTCCTCTTCGACATGCTCCAAGCAGGTTTCAGCCCAAGTATGAGCAAAGTCCACTAAAAGTACTAGACCGATAAGAATAAACACAAACGAGCCTACCATAGCAAAGTAGTTGCCCCAGATGACGAAGAACTTCTCCGGAATGAAGAAAGTCACAACAACCAGAGCCAACCAGGCAAAGATTTTGATGCCCCAGAACCCATTCTGAATACCGGCGCGAGGATTTCGAGAAGAATGGACTCCTACAAGCATCAGAGCAAGCACAAGATGGAACAAACCCAGAGCGAAGTTGACTCGTTGAACCGCTACAAAGCCGTAACATTCACCACCAGTACAGCTGAACTTCATATAATTAAACGTTAGTTTCTCTAACTTTTTAACCGCCCAGTCGGTCAGCATGACCCAGGAAAGAATGCTATTGAGGAGAAAAATGACGGCATAGCCCACACGAGTGGCAACTGAAGAAGCGCACTTGCCAGTCAAACTACACAGACCAGTACAAACGGCAGCTCCGCAAGCAGAAGCTGCCCAGGAACCGACCATCGATGGAACTGCCAATGGTATTGATATTAAAGCGCCCATTGTTGGAGATGTTGTGGTTGATGGCGAGAGAAAGTGTTTGATGTGATGGGAGATTTATCGCGGAGATCGGAGGAGAGAGGAACGGGAGGAAAAGCAGGGAGAAAGGGAGAAGGTGAAGGAGATGAAGAAAGGAGAAAGAGAAGGAGATGAAGAAAGGAGAAAGAGAAGGAAGAGGAAGTAAATCAGAAGAAAGAGAAGGAAAAGTTTACCTGATCCTAATAATAAGAGTAATTCAAGGGTATTTAATAATGAAGAGTGGATAACTCTCTATTTGGTTGATATTTTTTGGTGCTGGTTTTTATGTTCTCCCCAGATAAGACTGGATGAGTGGACCGACATGATGAACTGATATTTCCAGTAGAATATTGGTATAAGAACAAGCTAGGCTAACTACCGGTCTTTACTGTAAAATAGAAGCTCTAGTTTGATAATTCAATAAAAGGAGCTTTATCCAATTACTCCACCAAGGTGCCGAAGAATATCGCTCTTCTTTTGCTGCAGTCTTTACTTAGGCTTGTGTCTCACGTACGGCTGTAACCTTAGCAGTCGATAACGAGCAGTTTGTATATCTTTATAGGAGACAATATTCTACCTGAAAATATCCTTATATTTTTCTTTCTTCTTACTCTTCACTTTCTAAATTCCTCTGCTCTACGTCTCTCTCTTTTTCACAAAGTCTCGCGGCTGTTTCTTTCCCCTTTAATTAACTTCTCCTCAATATATCGTCGTTCCATTCACTCTTAGTATTTGCCCGTCTTCTCCCATACAACATGTTCAAATCATCCCAGAGATCTTTGGCCAAGTTGGCCAAATACAAACACACCTTGACGAATCAAAAATATGTCATTTATTCTCGATCATATTCGTCTTCTAAAACCCCTACAAAACACGACGTAGTTATTATTGGCGGTGGCCCAGCTGGTTTAACACTGGCGGCCAGTCTGAGCAACTCGCCCGTCACCAAACACCTGAATGTAGCTTTAATTGAAGGCTCAGATCTCGACAAAATCAAGACTTGGAACTTGTCAGATGATAAGTACGAGAATCGGGTATCTTCTTTGACTCCGAGGTCCAAGAGATTCCTCGACTCAATTGGAGTATGGCCCAACTTGAAGCTGGACCGAGTTCAGGAGTACGATGAAATGAAGGTATGGGATGGTGTTTCCAACAGCAGAATTGAATTTGATCCTCATTTTTTGGGTGAGAATTCTGAAATTGCATATATGGTGGAGAATTTCAATTTGCAGCAGGGGTTGCTGAAGACTCTTGGCGAGAATTCTCCCGTGACAATCATCGATAAGTCCAGGGTGAAAAGCATCGTCGGAAAGCCTGACGAAGGCGAATGGCCCGTGGTCGAGTTAGAAAACGGTGATACTTTGTCTGCTCGACTTCTAGTTGGTGCTGACGGAGGAAACTCTCCAGTTCGAAAGTTTGCCGCCATCGAATCAAGAGGTTGGGATTACAATACCCATGGTTTAGTTGCTGCTATCCAATTGGAATGGGAGGACTTCAGAAACATTGCATTCCAGCGGTTTTTGCCTACTGGACCTGTTGCCATGTTACCATTGCCCAACGGGTTTGCATCCCTGGTGTGGAGCACTACTCCTGAACGTGCTGCTCACCTGAAAAGTCTTTCTCCTACAGACTTTGTGGCCATGGTCAATGCAGCTTTCAGACTACGTCCAGTGGATCTCGACTATCTGCACAAACTTAATACAGGAATTGCGGAAGAAGTCGAATGGAGACTTGAGAACACGGCAATTGAGGACGAAGAGAACAACTGTCCAGTTCCAGTTCTAAATGTTCTTGAAAACACCCGTGCTTCTTTTCCTCTAAAGATGAAACATGCTGATACCTATGTTGCAGAGAGAGTGGCTCTCGTGGGCGATGCTGCTCATTCCACGCATCCCTTGGCTGGCCAGGGTCTCAATATGGGCCAAAGCGATGTGGCCAATTTGACAAATGCAATTCAGACTGCTGTTCTGCGTGGTCAAGATATTGGTTCACTTCTTGCACTGGAGCCGTTCTGGAAGCAGAGCTATATGTCCAATCATATGAAGCTTGGCGTGGTGGACAAATTGCACAAGCTCTATGGAACCAGCTTTGCGCCCGTGGTGGGCTTAAGAAGTATTGGATTGGACCTGGTGAACTCGTCTGATTGGATCAAGAAGCTGTTGATGGCCCAGGCATCGAATTAGATGAAGACCAGGATACCAAATTGCCCCTTTCCTGGTAAATCTCTGTAAATACTCTAAAATTCTGGAAATTCCGAAAAACTATTCGCCGGTGAATTTTAATAAATTTTAAATAGTTCTGTTGAAATTTTTGTATTTTTCAGCTAGGTAATTAAAATCTCAGATTATATATCTAAAGAAGCTAGAGCCTACCTGCTCGCATTGTCATATCTGAATAGAATCCACATTTTAATCGATATGCTTAATAACTATATTTCACTAAGGGAGCCACTAAAACAATTAAAAAATTGTAAAAAAAAAATTGTAAAAAAATAACAAACTCCAGTTAACAAAATAAGACTTAGTAGTAGCCCTTGGACACTTTCTCCAGAATTTCGTAGACTTTTTCACCTTTCTCTTTCACTCCAGTTAGGACATCAGCACGAACAGGACCTTTAATACCAAACGGTTTATAATAAGCACCATTGTCATTAACAGTGACTTTTGGCGATAAGAATGGATACAAAACGGTGTAACCACCTTTATCAAGAGTATTGGAAAGTTTCTGGAACCACCACGGGCCGCCATTTTCATTTCTAGCGAAATCCGTGGATATCATGCCTGGGTGAACAGAAACAGATACGACTCCGGAATCCGGGTGCTTTTTAGCCCAAATATCAGCCTCATATAGATTATAACTCTTGGAAATACCATAATGATTAACGAATTTGACCGGGGTCTTTTTACCCTCAGGGTCGTCCACATCGATGCCACCTGTAGGAGGGGATAACCAGTGAGCACCGGACGACAACCAGACAAGACGGACAGAGTTCTTAGGAGCAGTTTTAGCAGTCTTGATAAGAATGTCATCCAAAAGCTTTTGTACGACCCAAGGTGCAAATGCATTGACTCCAATCACGTAATTATAGCCTTGTTCGGTCCTTTTATCAGGAATATCAGCCAAACCAGCATTGTGGATTACACCGTCAAGACGAGTCTCCTTGTCAAGAAAATTCTGGATGCCAGGCTTGATAGTAGTGAGATCGGCATAGTCAAGAAGAATACTTTCAATATTTTCAGAAGGTATATTGTCTTTCTCGATTAGGTCTTGGACGACACCCACCAATTTAGACTCAGTACGAGCCACTAAATACACCTTAGCACCTTTTAGAAGCAATTCGCGAGCCGCAAAATAACCAATTCCACTAGACGCACCTGTGACAATTTAAACTTTTCCGGTCAGATTGGGATAGTCCTCAGACGAGTAAGTAATAGCGGGGTAAAAGAACAATTCATTTAGAATCTCTTTGAATTTGGTGAAAGACCCCATCTTGATCAGAGAGCTGGTACAATTCTATAGGAATCCAGCTCAAAATAAAATAACACACAGAATTAAGCTACTTATAAGGTTTTGTGATTTGGGGATATTTAGAACAATGGGTCATCAATACTTGGTTTAGTAATCCCACCCGACTGTTCACCAGCTCGGGCAGTCAATGGGCCGATGACCAATGACAAGACTATGACTGTTCTCACCAACCTCCTCAATCGCCTTTTTTTAGGTGCTCTGGAGATAACAATTAAGACTGGAATCGAGACAATGTGATGAATAAGTGATCAAATTAGTACGATATAGGTAGTCTCTACTCTGATGTTGACCCCATTTTTGCGGTATCATTGTCGCACAAAGGTAGTGCCACTGGACGAATATCAAAATACCAACCAGCATTCTCCTTATTAAATCCTTATTAAATCCTCTATAAATATAAAAAAATTCGCAAATTTCCAAATGAAATGAAACAGAAAAGATAGGTTTTACAGATTTTTTTAAGATTTGCCAATCAAGTGATTCGAAATCACATAATAATATAGTTAATTGAACTACAAGAGCGTCATTCTAAGGATCGATAAATAAAGAGAGCATAGAGGGGCCGACATAAAAGACTTTAAAATGACTTCTAAAGACCAAGATGAGATTTAGAAACATAAAGTAACCATCCTAGTAGTATCCCTTGGACACCTTCTCGAGTATTTCGTAGACTTTCTCACCTTTCTCGCCACTCACACCTTCCTGGACGTCAGCACGAATTGGAGCTTTGGCACCAAACGGCTTATAATAAGCGCCATTATCTTCAACAGTGACTTTTGGTGACAAGAATGGATAAAGTACAGTATAACCGCCCTTATCAACAGTATTAGCAAGCTTTTGGAACCACCAGGGACCGCCATCTTTTCTATCTCTAGATATATCAGTAGAAATCATTCCTGGATGGACAGAGACTGAGACGACTCCAGAATCAGGGTGTTTCTTGGCCCAAATATCAGCTTCGTAAATATTATAAGCCTTGGAAATGCCGTAATGACTAATGAATTTGACGGGGATTTCTTTACCCTCAGGATCTTCAACATCAACACCACCATTAGGAGGGGATAACCAATGAGCTGCGGAAGACAACCAGACAAGACGGACAGAATTCTTAGGAGCAGTTTTAGCAGTCTTGATAAGAATGTCATCCAAAAGCTTTTGTACGACCCAAGGTGCAAATCCATTGACACCAATCACGAAGTTATAACCTTGCTCCGTCTTCTTACCAGGAGAATCAGCCAAACCAGCATTGTGGATTACACCGTCAAGACGAGTCTCCTTGTCAAGAAACTTCTGGATGCCAGGCTTGATAGTGGTAAGATCGGCATAATCAAGAAGAATGCTCGCAATGTTCTCAGCGGGAATCTTGTCCTTCTCAATTAGATCTTTGACGACACCCACCAACTTAGACTCAGTACGAGCCACTAGATATACCTTAGCACCTTTCAACAGCAATTGCCGAGCTGCAAAATATCCAATTCCACTAGATGCTCCTGTGACAATGTAAACCTTTCCAGTCAGGTCAGGATAGTCCTCAGACGAGTAGCTGATAGTGGGGAAAAAGTATAAATCGGATAGGAGTTCCTTGTACTTGGTGAATGAGCTCATCTTAATGATTGAGTTATTGCAATCTCATAGAAATAAAGATATTAAGCAAACAAGAGTACTTGTTAAATCTCAAGAATTTTGAGGGTGCAGTTTGAAAAATGGGTAATAGGATAACTTAGCATTTTACTCATCCCGCAACAGTGTTAACAAAGGTCGGGCAGCCGATGGGCTGATGACTGTGCTCCGCAAATCCGCAACCCCTTAAACTCGACTGCAGCAATGATATTAAACGGCATCGAGCACCTAATCAGGTGAAATCCTTCGTAATAATACGAAAATGAGAATGCCAAAATTGAAATTCCAAGCGATTCCAAAGAAGGCTACTCATTTGTCGAAGTCTGATATATTTGGTTGTGTTTTGTAATATGTCAACTAAGTAATTGATATTTCACATTCTATAATGAGAGTGTAGAAGAGGACCTACAAAGAACAATTGACACAAATCGGTGGATATAAATGGAAAAAGGTTACAATTGCCAATAAAATTCAGTAATGAACTTTGGATACAGCTTGGTTTTACGCAATTGCTTCAGAATCAGTCAAATAGTTACGATATTGTGTGTGATCTACTCCGATTTACGCTCTATTTTCTGTTATCAGTGGTGTTGGCACGAGGTTCTTAACTGGAAGTACGCGATAAGAGAACATACAGAGGAGGCTGGAATATTTATACAAATAATTAGTTGCAGCAATACTACAAAAAAATAAAGCAGATTTAAAAGTGATAAACAATGATTCTAGGTTAATATTAATACTTGCAATAGATGAAAATCATTCTTTGTAAAGTGGTCACTTTCTTATTGATCTGGTTGTTGCCCACTACAGACTGGTCTGGGTTGAAATTTCAAGTGAAATCAACGCACCTCTGCACACCAAAACCTGTGTTTTCTCTCTGTCTAAAATCAACAGTGTGGAGAAATATCATTACACCACCAAGCCAACACCTTCAAATTAATAGACCAATGATTCGTAATTTCAACACATCATGAACTCTGTGATTCTCGAAATAAACGATTGTTCAATTGCTGCTGGATTCTCGGGAAATAGTTCTGCGGTTGTTGATAAACTGTTATCTCGAGCGTTGTGGAACAGTGCCGCAACCCCAGGAGGAAACTACGATTTGGATTCCATATCGTACGAGTTGAAATTGGCTATAAAGCGTGTTTTCAGCAATGATTTGTTACTAGGGCTGAAAAATGAACGAATTGTCATAGTTGAGCCTGGTCTGTCAATTCCGTTGAAACAAATACTCAGTCGTCTAGTCTTACAGGGACTCCAAGCTGCCAGTGTAGCATATGTGCCGAGAAACATATGTAGCTTAATAGGAGCTGGAGTTCGCGATGGACTTGTTATTGATATTGGCTGGTCAGAATCAACAGTGGCAATAATCGGTGATTTGAGAGAAATGGCCAAGGCAACTACTACTCGAGGTGTTGGATGGGCTTTTGCCCAATATCGGAAGAAGAGCGATAGAGAGCTTCTAGATGCGAAACCACGAGGTGACCAACAAGGATCACAAGAGGAAAAAGATCATGACAGTCAATTAGATGATCTCCGCTTGTATTCTGAAACCCAAGCAAACCTAGACCTGGATCTCACAGACGTGCTGTTTGATGAAGACAAGTATAATGATGAAGAGGAACAAAGCGTGTTGCAATTGACAGCAAAGCTACTCAATACACTCGATACAGATACCAGAGCATTAATTTTGAGGAACATTGTGATTGAATCCACTGCTCATTGCGACATCTCCGTGGATACAAAGAAGAGTTTGATCGCAAAACTGGGCTACAAACATGCTCTGCTGATCAAAACCCTTGGAAGCTGGACCGGCGGAAGCCTATACATTTCGTCTGTACCATGGGGAGTAGAGAAAATGAAGGTCCCTGGTGAGGTTACAAGAGAAGATCGAAGCAGCATTGTTCGTCCGAATGATTAGGCATGTCGTCATTTTTGATTGACATGAGAAGCAAGAGATTCGACAATTGACTATTGTAGTATGCACTGACTATTGTAGTATGCACTGATTATTGCAGCATGCACTAGTTGAACCTACACGATCTGTATTATAGCATAGCCAATTATTTGCATTATTTATTTCTATCTTTTCTACCGAATGACTGAAATTTTTTTCAACTGTCTTTTCTACGTTATTGCATTTTCCCCAGGTCTTTCACTGTTCATCTGCCATCCCACTCTTCCCAACCCACCAACATGCCATGAGCGTGCTAATAGAGACTTCGGCAGGTGAGTATTTCAGTCAGACCCTTTTAAATGTTTATCGAATACTAACCAAAGGCGATATTGTAATAGATCTTCTAGTTGTAGACTCGCCCAAAGTCTGCTTGAACTTCCTCAAGCTCTGTAAAGTGAAATACTACAATTACTCGTTGTTCCACAGCATACGCCAAGGATATACAGTACAAACAGGCGATCCCCACTTTCCAAATGGAAATGGTGGAACATCTATATGGGGATTAATTTCATCGGATAAAGACAAGCAATTCTTTCTTGCTGATAAAAATGAAAACCACAGACATAATAAAAAGGGCACAGTTGCGATGGTCACTGCTAGGGGCAGTTCTGACAAGGAGCAATTGTGTGGATCACAGTTCATTATTACTTTAGGAGATGAAATTTCTCAACTGGATGGAGAAACCGCAATATTTGGGCATGTTGTGGAGGGGTTTGATAGTCTTGAAAAGATCAGTAGTGCTTATTGCGATCCGTCTGGCCGCCCTCTACGAGACATACGAATTAAACACACATACATACTGGAGGATCCGTTTGATGATCCTCAAGGTTTGAAAGAGCCTCCTGCTAGTCCCGAGCCTACGGAGGACCAACTTGCTTCAGCCAGAATTGGAGATGAAGAAGAGATCGAAGAGGATCAAGAAAACGAAGAGCGTAAAAGAGCCGATCAAAAGGCCCGTCAACAAGCTCTGACTCTGGAGATGGTAGGCGATTTGCCTTCTGCAGATGTGAAACCCAAAGAAAACCAGCTGTTTGTGTGCAAAGTGAACCCCATCACCGAGGACGAAGACCTGGAACTGATATTTTCTCGGTTTGGAAAGATTGTGTCGTGTGAGATTGTGAGAGACAAAAAAACGGGAGAGAGTCTTCAGTACGGATTTATCGATTTTGAGCACAAGGAGGATTGCGAGAGAGCATATGCTAAAATGGAAGGTGTGCTTATTGATGACCGCAGAATACACGTAGATTTCAGTCAGAGCGTTTCAAGGCTGCAGGAGCAAGCTAGAACGGAGTCCAAACGAAAACAGAGTAGACACCGATCGACCCCTGGAGACCGATATCGCGATGACCGTTCTGCGGATCGTACATACAAGGACAACCATCGAAGTATCTACAGGAGTGGACACCGAGAACAAGGTCGGTCAGATCGGGATGAGTATCGGGAGTCCGATAGGAGAAGAAAGAGAGATGGGTCTCGGGAAAGAGACCGACGAGAACGAGATGATCGAGATGGGTACCGGGAGCCTGAAAGAAGGAGAGATCGGGATGGATATCGAGAATCTAGCCCAGGGCACAGACATGGTTCATCAAGTCGGTATGGAACAAGTAGTAGACGACAGGGGGAAGTGTACAGAGATCATCGGGAGTCTGATAGTCGGCGATATCGGGAACGATACTAGGATGAATCGACAAGATAAAAAAATAAAAGAGCGGAGAGATTTCAGAAAGAAATGGCCGCGATGTTCGAAGGATCGCCAAGGAACTTTCCCAGTTGAACTGGGCTGTAACATTCCTCAGTGGATCAACATGCAGGGCTAGTCATTTGACTGGCAGAAGCCTTAGCTAAAGGCGGAGAGGTACAGGTTACGTTATGGGAAGACCGGGATGGATGCAAAATGGATATTGAAGTGGTGCAGCAATGTTAGCTAAGTTTGAAGTGGAGTATAATGTATATCTCATTACGATTGAAACAAGTATAACTGAGTACACCAAAGTGGTACATATGTGAAAGAGTTTAAAAAGATTATTAATATATTTCCAACTGCGAGAAATATCAAATCAGAACTGCGCAAGGATACCAAATTAATAGGATAGAAAATGATCGAGTTGCTAGATATATAAAAAGGAAGTCTAAATGTATGAAGGGCCAGTCGTTATATCTAGCAGTATACAAAATTAGAAGTAGATGGGATGGAGCAAAGTACACAAAGCACAGAGCAAAGTAGATACTTCTTAGCAAGCAAGAATACCTCAAAGATACTTTATGGATTCAGACAGTTACATCATTCGATGATCTTATCTGAATATGAGGATCACAGTGTAACGGACTATACCTGTTTCTAATTAAGGAATGCTGGTAGAGGGTAACTAAGGAAGATTCCACACATTCAAATGACATAGCTCTGGAGCTACTGTACGGAAAAGAACATCTATTAGGAAACATTAATAAATTATTATATTGAGCCAGTAGGCAGTTGTAGATGCTATTAATTACAAAAAACCGTCGGGTTAAGGCCTTGGTAGAAACACCAGCAAGGCGTGGTGGTACAGCAAGAATGCAGGTGAAATAACCCACACTAATGAACTTTATGTCAAGTCATAGTAGGGGCTTGGATAGATGGGTCGTCGCTCAATACTGGCTCAAAATAAAATAAAAAGGATTGGTTTGCTGAGCAGGTGAAAAAGGGTGTTGCACATAGCAAAGATCGTGATGACAACAAACTGAACAACAATATGAGGTACTAAAACAGGAGTACAATCATGGTAGAGTACAAACAACAAAATGAGTAGATGAAGGTGAGGTGATGAATCCGGGCCTGTCATACCTAGAATTGAATAGGAGCAATCATGAGAGGGGTATAGTAATAATGACTTGATGGCCCGCAGAATGAGGAATGCCATCGAGGCCATCCAAACACATAAACTCAGGGTCCATGTCTATTGCGAAAAGATGTCAAGAAGCATTCTTGTTCAGGATATTGCTAGTACTCATGAGATTGCCAATATAATCTTGTAGAAACTTGTTTTCATTTGCCAGACGATTGTAGTCTTCCTTGACCTGAGACAATCTACCAAGAATAATCCCCAGATTGTCTTGCATAAGTTGAGCCTCTTTTCGCAAAACAGTCACCTTTTCTCTGCCGATTCGGTCGATGGCGCTGTTATCACGGCGAGGAGAAACACTCCGACTGGGAGGTTCACTGCTAAGGGAATATGACTTGTCAGACACAGGGCTTGAACTGAGGCCTTGTACAGATGTAACGGGGGCCACTTGAGCCTCGGCTATATTTTCGAGCTTTGCCACATCAGCCATTGTCGGTCGGTCCGTATACTGTGAGAGAGTCTTCAAAGAAAGGTCGGCACGTCCTTTAGTATGAAAATCGGTATAGTTGTTATGTTGTGGGATGTGATGAGGAGAGTCGGAGTTGAGGAATTGCACTTCTTTTAAGGCTCGTTTGGGTTGGGAAACCAATGACATCACCTGCAAGTTTTGATTTGGTTTAGTTAAGTTTAGTTTCGTTTGGTTAGGTTAGCTTGAGCTTAGTAGTTGGGACTAGTAAAGTGTGGTGCAGGTGCGGTGTTTTAATAAAAAAATCTAAAAGTGCGAAGGAACGAACGGCAGAAGATTAGCCCACGGAAATACGGCGAACGGCAGATGACTATGTTAAACTTTATAAGTATGGAAGATGGAGAAGTGGCTAATTGCTACTGGTGTAGTAGATATAATTAAATAGAGATCATCATATATTAGTTTACTGGGCAACCTAGTTACTTGAAAGACGACGCAAGTTTCACCTACCTATGTTTTGGTGGGGGTGGGTTTTTAGCAGGTATAGGGAGAATTAGCAGGGGAATATAGGGAGAATTAGCAGGTCAAATTGACATTGGAATTAAAGGGATTTGGTGGAAATGTAACGGAACTAATGAATCAGGTAGAATCAAAGGGTGAATTAGGCGCAAATGGAATGAATCGGGTAGAATGCATGTATGGAGCACTGCAGAACCTAAGTGAATCACTACAGAAATCTATATCAATGTATCACTACCAAATGAACCCAAGTGGATCAATCAATCAATAACTATACAGAGGTCACTTCTGTAAATATATCACTTCATAATTAACAACAGCCAGAATTGAAATATGAATCTCAACACAAACCAAAATATTACTACGGGGTTGAAAATCAAATGATTCATGCTGCTAAAATATCCCCAGAATAGCCCGCTTGGCCGCTCCAACACGGGGCAACAGGCCCCCCCAGCCGTCCATGTGCTTTGCTGCTCGTTTATCCACTATTGCTCATATTCTACTCCACCCATCCGCCTGCTGATAATTCCGTTTGAACAGTTTCTCACCCCCCAGCTATTAAGCTTCAAACTCTATTGAGTGGTGCGGAATCTGCCAAAAACACCCTATCAATATGCAATATATGTAGCTCACCAGTTGTGTATTGCCACTATTGCCTGAACATCTACAGTTTCCTACAGCTTCAGCAAATAAATTAATTTTTTACGATTACTCCCGATTCGGCCACGGCCAACTTATCGATCGACCTTTCCACTATCAGCTTTCCTTTCTAAATGTTAAGGTGGTGAATCCTTGCCTGGGAGCAGCAGGAAGCACGGCAAACTCTCACTGTGCTAACCTGGACGGAGAAGACCGCGACGAAGCAAGCTTGCGTGGCCAAAAACTTAAACAGTAAAACTCCGCAATAAGAGGAAAAAAAGTGGAGATCAAAGATTGAGGGGTAATGAGTTTGTCAGATCTCTATTATAAGTCAAGTATGTTTTCAGTGTTTTTAGTTGTCAGTATTCATGTGATGTCATTATTGGATCTGCTGTATGCCGTTCGTTCGTTCGCAAAATCTGCCCAAAACAGATATACTGCGGGAACAACTGAGCACGCAACGGCCATACTCTCCGGAGGTCTTCGGCTTTTGTTTGTGCCGAGAATGATATATGAGATATTAGGAGATACAATAGATGAAGAGGAAGGATATAATCACTGGAGCTTAATAGTATATAATTGATAAGCTGGGAACCGATATAAATGCTGATAGAATCCCCAGGAGGTTTGTAGAAAGAGAACTTATCATTTAGCAAGAGAGTCATGTGATAAGGGTATAATTATTTGATGAATATCGTCTGATAAGAGTCGCATTGTTAAGAGTATCACTGCATCATTTTCTAAGCAGAGTGTAGTATAGTGCCACGGTTGATACCAGAGAGAAACTTGATAAGATATTATTCTATTCAATTGACAGAGACATCCGATATCTACAAATTACCCCTTGATAGTACAACACTGTTTGATAGTACAACACTGTTTGACAGTACAACACTGTTCGATAGTACAACACTATTTGATAGTACAACACTGTTTGATAGTACAAAATAGTACAATACTGTTTGATAGTACAACAATGTCTGAGTACAACATTCTTGACAGTAAAATACTCCTTGATAGTACTAAATTTCTTCATTTCCAGAAAGTGTCACCAATTTAAGCGACGTGAACTCATCAATTCCCCAGGTTCCACCGAATCGACCATAGCCACTGGATTTGACACCACCATGTGGAATAGTTCCGTGATCAAAGATGGTGTTGCCGTTAATATGTACACTGCCGGATTCCACCTGGGAACTGATGTAAAGTCCATGCTGAATATTACCCGTCCAAACTGCACTATTTAGCCCGTATTGTGAATCATTAGCAATATCCACTGCTTCTTTTGCCGTATCGACTTCGTTTATCCAGAATACCGGCCCAAAGCTCTCCTCATGGTATATCTGCATCTCAGGAGAAACTCCACGCAGCACAGTTTTAGCTACCCAACGTTCATCAACGACACTCAGGTTATCAGATATAGCACATTTGACAGCTCCCTTTTCCACTGCGTCGTCTATGAGAGATTGGATTTTAGTAGCTGCTGCAACAGTCACCTGATGGGCTTGAAGAAAAGGAGCATCTAGCAGCTCTTTAGCAGTCTGTTCAACACGAGAAGCCACTATATCTCGCGATGCTGTTGAACCATATATAATCACTCGTTCTGTAGACATGCAAACCTGGCCAGCATTTCCCCATGCTCCAATGACAATGTTGGCAGCACATTCCTTCAGTAATTCAGGCTGTTCAACTACACTGTCACAATCCACCAAGACCACTCCTTTACCTCCTAGCTCCAATAGTAGAGGTTTAACATGTTGAGCAGCCTCAATCGCTACTTTTCTGCCGACTTGGTAGCTTCCAGTAAAGTTGATCTTTCGTATTATTGGATCTCCAATAAGACCGGATACCACTTCTGGAGTACTCAGTTCGTCAGCATGAACCAATTGAAGAACGTTTTCCGGTACACCGGCATCAAATAATACATTGAGTGTTTCTGTGTGGCTCTTCTCGGCCAGCGGGCTGGTTTTAAAAATGACCGAACATCCGGCAGCCAACGGGCAAGTAGCAGCTCGCATTGCCAATACGGCAGCAGCATTCCAAGGAACAATGCTCAAAACAGGGCCAATGGGCTCACGAAATACCATTGCAGATCGATTTCCTTTCAGTTCTGCTCCAGGAACAGGAGGAACCAGCACTGGAGACCTGGAAGCGACCAAAGTACCCATTTCCTTGAGATAACTGATTGCATCGGCAATGAACTTTTCACCAAAGAATTTAGGAGCGCCCGTCTCGGTTTCCATCATTGTAGCGATCTGATCTGATCGCTTGGTCAGCAAATCCGAAGCCTTGAAAAAGATGTCTCGCTTCTTGTCTATCGACACTGCCTTCCATGCTGCTTGTCCAGCTTGTGCATTGAGGGCAATTTGCTCTACATTATGCTTTTTGAATAAAGCGCGACTAAGTTTCATGTGAATCGCAATGGTTTGTTTTGTTGGAGGAAGAGGAAGAGGAGGAGAAGAGACGGGCGATAAGTGCGGCTGTAGGTAAGGCTGGTTGATTTGGCGAGCACCAGTTTTTTGCTTCGTAAGTTCACATTGATTGGAGTGTACTGTGTTGAATAATAAATGATTTCAATCAATTCATCGCTGCTTTCCTACGAATAGGATATTATTCTTGTATCTTTGAGCATTGGTACTTTTCTTATATTTAGTAGTTGTTAAGTCCTGAATACGATTGGCCGAGTCCTTGATAGTAATAATAACACAGAGTACTTTTATTGTACTTTGATTCATATCTTACAGAGTTCAACATTACAGTTAGTAGCCTGAACTGAGCTACTATCCTGCTGATGTTTGATGCTCACAGGTTCATACTTGCACGAAGCTTTCATGTGGAATATACGAATAAACCGGCAACTTATTGATCTTGTTGTCATAAGATTCATCGGACGGGTATAACATTAGTCAGACTTTCATAACACTTCAGTCAGTTCCATAGCTTTCAGACTTCAAAGTTCCACAACATTTGAGACTTCAAAAGTTCCATAACATTTGAGACTTCAAAAGTTCCATAATATTTGAGACTTCAAAAGTTCCATAATATTCAGACTTCCATAACATTCAGTTTTCAAAAGTTCCATAACATTCAGTTTTCAAAAGTTCCATAACTTTCAGACTTCCATAACATTCAGTTTTCAAAAGTTCCATAAGATTCAGACTTCAAAAGTTCCATAACATTCAGTTTTCAAAAGTTCCATAACATTCAGTTTTCAAAAGTTCCATAACATTCATTCAGTTTTCAAAAGTTCCATAACATTCAGACTTCCATAACATTCAGTTTTCAAAAGTTCCATAACTTTCAGTTTTCAAAAGTTCCATAACTTTCAGTTTTCAAAAGGTCCATAACTTTCAGTTTTCAAAAGTTCCATAACTTTCAGTTTTCAAAACTTCCATAACATTTGAGACTTCAAAGTTCCATAACATTTGAGACTTCAAAACTTCCATAACATTTGAGACTTCAAACTTCCATAACATTTGAGACTTCGAACTTCCATAACATTCAGACTTCCATAACATTCAGACTTCCATAACATTCAGTTTTCAAAGTTCCATAACATTCAGTTTTCAAAATTCCATAACATTCAGACTCCAAACTTCTATAAGATTCAGACCTCGAACTTCCATAACATTTCAGAACCCAGACTTCCATAACATTTAAAACTTCCATAACATTGGAAAAAGTTTCATTACATTGCAAAAAGTTCCATATCTTTTAGACTTCCATAACATTGGTAATAGTTCCATAACATTGTACAAAGTTCCATATCTTTGGAAAAGTTCCATATCTTTTGGACTTGCATAACATTGGAAAAAGTTCCATAACATTGAAGAAAGTTCCATAACACTTTAGAAAGCTCCATACCTTTCAGACTTGCATATCATTGGAGAAAGTTCCATAACATTGGAAAAGTTCCATAACATTGAGGCAAGTTCCATATCATTGGAGAAAGTTCCATAACATTGGAAAAAGTTCCATATCTTTTAGACTTGCATAACATTGGTAATAGTTCCATAACATTGTACAAAGTTCCATATCTTTGGATAAAGTTCCATATCTTTTGGACCTGCATAACATTGGAAATAGTTCCATAACATTGGAAATAGTTCCATAACATTGGAAATAGTTTCATTACATTGCAAAAAGTTCCATATCTTTTAGACTTCCATAATATTGTAAAAGTTCCATAACATTGAAGAAAGTCCCATATCTTTTAGACTGCATAACATTGGAAATAGTTCCATATCTTTTAGACTTCCATAACATTGAGAAAAGTTCCATAACATTGAGAAAAGTTCCATAACATTGAGAAAAGTTCCATATCATTGGGAAAAGTTCCATATCATTGGAAAAGTTCCATAACATTGAGAAAAATTCCATATCATTGTAAAAAGTTCCATATCTTTTAGACATGCATAATATTGGAAATAGTTCCATATTATTGGGAAAAGTTCCATATCTTTTATACTTCCATAACAATGTAAAAGCTCCATAACATTGGAAAAGTTCCATAACATTGAGAAAAGTTCCATATCTTTTAGACTTCCATAACATTGAGAAAAGTTCCATAACATTGAGAAAAGTTCCATATCATTGGAAAAAGTTCCATAACATTGAGAAAAGTTCCATATCTTTTAGACTTCCATAACGTTGGAAAAGTTCCATATCATTGTACAAAGTTCCATATCATTTAAACTTGCATAACATTGTAAAAGTTCCATATCATTGGGAAAAGTTCCATATCTTTTATACTTTCATAACAATGTAAAAGTTCCATAACATTGGAAAAAGTTCCATAACATTGTACAGAGTTCCATAACATTGGTCTAGTTGCGTAACATTGTAAGAAGTTCCATATTATTGTAAAAAGTTCCATAACATTGTACAGAGTTCCATAACATTGGTCTAGTTGCATAACATTGTAAGAAGTTCCATATTATTGTAAAAAGTTCCATAACATTGTACAGAGATCCATAACATTGGTCTAGTTGCATAACATTGTAAGAAGTTCCACATTATTGTAAAAAGTTCCATATCATTGTACAGAGTTCCATAACATTGGAAAAAGTTCCATATCATTTAGACTTACGAAGTTCCGTATCATTTGGAATTGCACAACATTGTAAAAAGTTCCATAACACTGTACAAAATTCCATACCATTAGTCTTGTTGCGATAACATTTTAGAACCCAGAAATCCATACGCTCAAAGTTCCATATTGTTCATACTTGCATAACATTGTACAAGGCTCCATAACATTGGTGTTTTTTGCGGTAACATTTATTAAATCCCAAGATCTTGCTGCAATGCTTGCAGCAGCCCAATTTTCCAAGCAAAGAACCCGAAAAATAATTTAGTGGGCAAAAAGTTCAGGCGTCTTACCATTTAAGGGATTATTGCTTCCCAATCAAATGAACGTTGTGGTGGTTTATTTTTTGCAACTTCACGATAATGTGGCTCGTTGAGCCTATATCAGCCCTTTCTTCTTCCATCGGTTCTTGTAATCTTAGTAACTTTTTTTCAATGTTTAGACGTGTTGTCTTGTTCAAGTCACAATTCATTTTATATTCCAAAAATTACGGTGAACAATTTGATTTGGTCGTTTCAACTTATAAATAGCTTCTTCATTATCTACAGGGAGAAGCCCTGAATGGGTTGTCTGGGGAAGAAGAACTCTCGACCGTAACCGACAGCATTGAAACCAACCAGACCTGCGATTCCAAGAGGCACGATTTTCATCTGCTTAACAGCTGCAGTACCATTGACCATGAGATACAGAACGGACCATGCTGGGGGTTAGTGGAAGGTCTACGAAGAATTTATACAGGGTCGTTTTACCCACCGCTGGCGAAACCTGCACCGTTGACGAGATCGCCGTCGTATATCATGAAACCACCAAGAGCAAAAGCACCACCAAAGCCTAGAACACTTCCTCGTGTAGGTTTTCGGCCGGGTTTGTCAGACGAAAGCGTTGTAAGTACTGTGGTTAGTTTTAGTCAATTGATATGATATAGACGCCGGACCAGTTACTTACGCGCGGCAGTTGCAGCTACGGCAGGAACTGGAGTTTGAGTGGAGTTGTAGACATTGTTCAATAAAGTAGCAACTCCATCGGTATTGGTTACAGGAGGATTGCTAACTGGAGGAGCATTGTTGGTAGGAACGTCAATTGACATCTTGTAGAAGAAAAGAAGTATGGAAGAAAGAAGGATGAGGTGGGGGAAGATGAGATGATAGCAAGCGCTGGAGAAGTTGAGCCTCACATTGTCATGACAGGAGCAGGCAAGAGACAAGCGCAAGCAGAGCATGAAGAGCCGGACGGCAAGAGACATAAAAAGGAAATTGAAACTATAGAGATTAGTGAGGATGAGATAGAAGATAGTGAGAAAAATGGGCTCGGATCGACTAAGATCGAAGGGGAGTCTGTGCATCTGCCGTTCAAGCTCACTAGGATCAAAGGATTACCAGAAATATTCAACGTTCACACCGTAGGGATCAGGGAGATCCTCGGAGTGTATGATCTAACATTGATGTATCAATTCAATTTCAGTGTTTCTATTAGTTTCACGATGGACCAGCTTCTTCCAAAAGTCCGTGATAAGATCAAAGCGGTGTTTGTACACGGAGGATCCACCCGAGACGACGAACATCATAGACTCAAAGAAGAGGCCGCCCAATACAACAGCGTCTCGGTGGAGAATGTATTTTTAAGAAGTCAGTATGGAACACATCATAGCAAGGTTATGGTCCTATTCTATGGCGAAGGCAGTAGTGAACAGTGCGAGGTCGTGATCCATACCGCCAATTTAATACCGTTTGACTGGGAAAACACCACCCAAGCAGTATGGAGAAGTGGCAGATGTAATCTAGTGGACTCGGGATATTGCAGAAATGCTTTTCACAGGGATTTCACGGACTACATTGAAGCATACGTTAACGATGGGGTGCGAAGGGCACAATCACTCAAAGACAAACTGAATCAGTTTGATTTTTCGCATATACATGATACCCTGATAGCATCAGTTCCTGGAAATAGGAAACCAGGACAGTCAGACTATGGAAAGTGGGGGTTATTGAAGTTGCGAGACTCTGTTCGACGTTGGGGGGACACCAATACAGGAGCTAAAGATGACGAACTCATTATACAATGCTCGTCAGTAGGATCTTTAGGCATCACAGATAATTATGTGACTCCAGTAATAAAAGCAGCTCTTCTGGGGCGAGAGTTCTACGGTTCTACAGGCGATTGTTCCCTAAGGATGGTGTTCCCTACAGTGGACGAAGTGCGCAACAGTCTCAATGGTTACATTGCCGGTGGCAGTATTTTTATGAAACGGCAAAGTGAACGAGATTTGCAGCAGTTGGAGTACCTGAGACCGATGCTGTGCAAATGGAAAGGAGAAAACACGGGACGGCAAAGAGCAGCTCCGCATATCAAGACGTACGTGCGAGCGTCGCGGGACGGTAGGAGAGTACGATGGGCGCTTTTGACCAGTGCAAACATGTCGAAAATGGCCTGGGGAACAGTCAACAAGAACGGACGAGGTCAATGGATCCAGTCGTACGAATGTGGAGTTCTGTGCGCATCGAAAAACGGATATACACCAGCATATGGAGCAGATGAGCAAGTTCAAGGATCTATTAGGTTGCCGTACGATCTACCAGTGAAGGGTTATGAAGAGGGAGATGAGCCGTGGAGCCCATGGCAGGAGTATAAGGAGATGGATATGTATGGCAACACGTGGCCATGATTATTGCTATGTATAGAAATATGTGATGCGGATATGGCATGATTATATGGCACTATACAGATGACTGATGGGCGGTAAGGAGACGGTGATTCCTGGAGATTTTCATTCAATGCAGCATTGTTCTGTGGGTTGCTGATCATCAGGTGAAAATCCCCCTTTTCAGGGTATGTAATTAGTGGAAGACTTCCATTATTTTCAGTCGTCTACTGATAGAACTATAATTAAATGACACACAAACGTTCTTATTGTTATATGGAAATATTACAATGATGAGTTTATAGGTGTATCTGAACTTGTAGGTGTATCTGAACTTGTTCTTTAAGGATCGTCGCACCCAACATCAGTGCCCTGGTCTCTAACTCAGAGATCTGAATCAGACAGGAATGAATAATACCATGGATACGATTTTTTCAGACGAACAAGTAAATATAAATACATTCTCTTGTTAAACTATATTCCTTGTCTCCTTCTTGTTTATATGATGCTTATTTCACAGCTAAGTGTCTGTCCTTTTCATTGTTCGTCCTGCCATACACCGTTCGTAGTGCACAGCGCACCTAAAATTTTCATATATTACATTGTTTTCAGCCGTTAGTTTCAGCTAGATACCGTTTTCGCATTATTTGCATAAAATACCGCGCCAGATTCTCTGTTTTACGAGATGCCTTGGGGCGCCCGCCGTCTCTTTACGCGATGCCATGCACTGCGTTGTAGCTGCGAGACAGCAGCAGACCTAAAACAACATAGTACGGTGTCAACCAGAAGAGTTTAATTCAAAAGAAATAATGAATGGTAATAAGTTTACTAGGATTTCATAACTATTTTATTTCAGTACTCTTTTCTGGCCATCTTTTTGTAGGCTCTTTCAGTGAACTCCTATAAATTTTGAGGCTTCAAGAAACAAATGCATCTGTGAGTTGACTGGTGGGTTCCGCATGAACCATACAAAAATTAAGAATAATGCGGTTTGACGTTGATTGTGGGGATGAAAAGATTACCCAGACGTAGTCAGGAGACGAAACGGAGAAGAGATAGGGAGGTAGGCATTAGATATATTAAAGGTTGAATATATGGGATGGGTACGTTGAAAAGGATGGCATTAATATGTTATTTTGAATAGGATGAATGAATAGGAGATATGAGTATGTTGTAGAGTGCAATTGTGAAGCACGACGTAGAAGGACCTACTATGTGGAGTTCAATAGATGACTACCAATCGATACATACAATATGTAGCATAAGCATAGAAGAGAGATCTTTAGCAGAACCACAACGCTTCGTTTTAATTGAACTGACTTATTTTCTCTTCATCTTCCTTCTACTCATCGTCCTCTTTTCCCTTACGTTTCCTCTCCGTTCCCTTCTTCGATTCTCCTTCGCCTTTCCTGTTTATCGTTACTTCTTCCGTTGCTCCCTCCCTTGCGTTGCCCAGCAATTTATCAACCTAAAATTTATCGGCTCTCCTTAGGGACGAACATCAGATCGCCAGAACCATCTCAACGACTACAACCGACAGTCCTGGATTCTTGACCTGAATATCTTGTTTTATTTGTTTGAAACTTTCACACCCGAAAAAGCTTCAAAAATCCCCCCGAAACCTCTTCTAAAAATTCGGCATCAACTTACTGCTTTCATTGGCATTACTGTTTTCGTCGCCTTCGCTAACCCAAAACCATCCCAAACCACCAAAACGACATCACCAACTGACCTTCCATCCTCACAACACCACCAATCTTCGGCGTCTGAAACTCTCTACAACACAACACAACACCACCACAAGTCAACTCAACTTCCTACCAACCACTTCCTCTTAGTCCCACAGCTCTGCTCTGCTGCCTCCGGTCATGTCTGCCCACGAGGAACTTGCTATCCGCAGTGACGCTGAGTACGTGTTGGGCATTCACGACTTTGAGGGTAGGTCTGAAGACGAACTTAGCCTCAACAAAGGCGACCATATTGAAGTCATTGAAACAGATAAGGCCTTTGGTGACGGCTGGTTTGTTGGCAGAAACTTGCGAACTCAAAAGGCTGGTCTTTTCCCCAAAATCTTTACCACCGACTTGATTCTGCCTAAATCTCCCACTAGACAAGCAAGCTTCAGAACCAACAGCTCAAAAAACAGGGCTTCTCCTCCTGTAACAACTAGCTCAACTGCTCCATTAGTTTCTCCCACCGTCTCAAACCCTCCTCCAACCACCTATGGCGTTCAGCCCCAGTCTCATGCTGCCCACAGGCAACAACAGAACCCCAAACAGGCAGGTCTGATGGAGCCGTTCATGATGCCAACCCGTTCTGCTTCCAACACTCCTCCTTCTAGGATCCCCACAAGTGCTGCCGCGCGTGATGCGCCCAGAAAATATTCAGTTCATGATACGTTGACCGATATCGACGCTGCCATCTCCGAGATTAATGCCGCTGGTAAGTACCACAGTAACGTTCCACACCATCAGGACTCTAGAAATGGCGCTGCAAATTACATGTCTTATTCAGAACCAAATCCATACCTTTCTCGAAACTCCAGCTCGTCTCCTGGTTATCCTTCTGCACCCAAAATAGCGCCTCAGCCTCGCTCTGCGACCCCAGACCCTGTCAAGGTTACCTCTTGGTCACCGTACGATGTGAAAAATCACCTTTTGGCAAAGGGGTATCCAGAGGATGTCGCTGAAAACTTTGTGGAGCACAAGATTACTGGACCCATTCTGTTGGAGCTGGATCTGGCATATCTCAAGGAAATCGGAATACACACCTTTGGAACCCGATTTGAATTATCACGGGAAATCAAGCATCTCAACTCGATGGCAAGCTATGGAGCTGGTCAGCATCGAGACCATAATGGCTCCAGGAAGACGTCTGGTACTGACGAATCTCTTCCGGCAACTGCCATTACTCCGAGAACAACATCGCTCGGCAAAATCGCATCATCACCAGCCCATCATCATCGCACAAATAGCAACTCTGATGGTGTTGAAGTGATTTCCACTGGAGAGCAGGATGTACCTCGTCTCCAGGCCATCCACAAGCGAGACTCGTCTTTTAACCAGAACTGGACTCATCCTGTTTCAACCAGTTCAAACGATGGCTCTTCCAGTTGGAACAAGTCCAGTTCGCATGATGTCAGTTGGAGTGGTGGCGGTGAAATCAATACGGGCCCTACCGACTCGGGATACGGTGCATCTATTAACAATAACAAATCACAAACTCCTGTTAGTACTAATACTAATACTAATAATGACGACTCGTCGAGCGATGCTGCGTCTTCCGTTTCTCTGAATGGCAAGGGCAGGCGACCAGAAGAAATTCTCACTAGCAGCAGTAGTGGCTTGATTCACAGTGCCTTGCGAGGACCCATGTCTCCCACGACAAACAAGACTCCAACAGATCACTCGCGCCAGCCTAGTAGAGACACTGTCCGTGCAGGTTCTGAGCCATCAAGACAATCGTTTTATGGTCTTGGAGGCAAACATACCAGATCCACATCATCTATTGCCATGGGAGGTGGGTTTCACTCTAGAATTGGCTCTGATGCCAGTGCAAAACAGCACAGAAGACATTCGTCGATCTTGTCATTTATGCGCACTGAAGAGAGCCGGGAAGATATGTTTGGATCAACGCCGGCTGCGGGTTCGCCTGATCTTGATGGATCGCGAGCTAGACGAAATATCTTTGGCATTCGAACTCGAGAAAAAAGATCTGCCACGGTTGTTGGTGGACCCCCTGACCCGGATATCAACTCGTCGCCCAGTCTGCCTAAGCTCAACCAGCGAAGCACTTCTAGCAGCGGACCTGTCAAAAAGCTGTCGAAACAAAAGACCTCGGCGTTCACTGAAGGTATTCAAAAGACTACTGCAGAAGAGTCGGCCAAACTGGCAAGCTATTCGGGCTGGATGCACAAGAAGGGAGGTGGAAGCGGCGTGGTTGGTACGTGGAAAAACCGGTACTTTACACTACATGGTACTCGACTAAGTTATTTTGGCACTTTGGAAGATGTCAAGGAGAAGGGCCTGATTGATATTACAGCTCACAAGGTGCTTCCAGCGCGGGAGAATGAGGATAAGTTTGTCGCCATTTACGCTGCGAGTATTGGCGCTGGTCGTCACTGTTTCAAGCTTGTTCCTCCAGCTCCAGGATATCGAAAGGGAGTGACTTTCACTGCACCCAAGGTACATTATTTTGCAGTGGAATCTAAGGATGAAATGAGGGCTTGGATGGCTGCTTTAATGAAGGCCACAATCGACAGAGACGACACTGTTCCGGTGGAGAGCACGTTTACGTCGGCTACACTGCCTTTACCGAGAGCACAGGAACTTTTTGCTGAGGCGAGAGCTCGAGAGGAAGATCTCAGAGCCAAGATGGTTGCTGGAGGACTTTATAATCAACGGTTTTCCAAGAACAGCTCGCCGGCTCTAGCCAATCAGTCACCAGTATTCCCCATCAGCACTCCAATTGATCAGTCTGCTCCAGCATTCCCCATAAGCACGCCAATCAACCAAATTCCTCCAGCATTTCCCATCAGTACACCGATTGATCCTAGCACCAGTGGTTCATCTGCAGACTTAGCCAGGCCCTCCAAAGGAAACCTTAATCCTACAACACCAGATTCTCCCACCGGGTCAAGTCTGGGAAGTTCAAGAACGGGATCATCTGCTACAAATACAAGCAGTGTGAAGGTTGCTTTGTCGACCACTATTAGTCCAGACACGGATAGTAAGGATAAGGAGATGCGACACTTGAATGGAAAGACGGCAGGTCTCAAGATCAATACGAATATACATACGAGAGAATGAGAGGAACAGGGATGAGAAAATCTATCATGTGGGAGTTATGTAGTTTCGATGAGATGAATAATGATATTGTCATGCGGTGTATGGATGAAGACGTAGGGTAGAAAAGTTGAATCGTTTCTTTGCCAGGGCTAGAATATAAAGTTGTGGATGATTATTGGAGCGAAAAGTTGGATATTGGATATTCTAGAGTTCGATTCTTATGTTCCTAACATTTGATCTTCCTGGCTTCTTACGTTTCGAACTTTTGATCTCCCGAACTTTTGATCTCCCGAACTTTTGATCTCATGAGCTTCCGAGCTTGTGATCTCCCGAGTTTGTGATCTTCGAATGTGCTGATCTCACGAGCTTTCGATGTCCGACCTTGTGAAGTTCTGATGCTCTGATGTCCGACCTTGTGAACCCTCCATACCTTTTGTCCTAGAATCTCAAACCCTATGCTGTCAGACCCTCTAATGCCTCCTTGATCAAATGACTTCCTTTAGGATCAAGATTGGATGCAAATGTAAAGTGCTTGACTGCCAGTTCCCGGTTGTCCATGGTTTTATACAGCTGGCCCAGAAGAAAATGCACGCGAGCTTCATCTGGTGCAAGTTTGACCAGATGGTCGAATTCCACCAATGCCGCATTGTATAGTTTGAGGTTGATAAGCGAGCGAGCTTTTCTGTATCTCGACAGTGCCGACCCAGGCTGAATTTCACAAGCCCTCTTATAATGCTCCAAGGCTTCGACATGACGTGCCTTTTTTTCGTAAATCATACCAACGCAGCATATAAGCACCACATTGGTGGAATTGATTTTGGCAGCTCGAATGAAGTGGGTTTCTGCTTCATCTGTAGATCCCAATCGCATATATACCATGCCCAGGCCATACCAGGCATTGTAATGGTAACGGTCAGCTCTCAGAGCCTTTTCAAAGTATTCTCGGGCCGCTTCGTATGCGTCATTTGCAATATGTTCATGGGCCTGTAGAGTGTATGCATAGGGGGATTCTGGGTCGAGTTGGATGGCACGTTTGAAGCATTTCAAAGCCTGCTCAGAGTCCTTAAGAAGAGAAAACGTATTTCCAAGAGCACACCAGGCTTGACAGGACGTCTGATCAATGTCGATGAGCTCATGAGCGAGATGTGAAAGCTCTGATTCGGCCCGTAAATGCCATAAGAGTGTAGAAAAGTATTCCATATCCTCAACCCGCGTTCGATCCAGTTCCCTTAACCTTTCAAAAGCTTTTTTAGAGCCTGAATAATTGACCAGTTCAAATTGAAGTCGCGCTATTTTGGCCATAACAAACGGAGTGTCTCGCTGGTTAGTTGGAAGAGCCTGTAGGATATCCAGAGCTTCTATGCAGTGAAAACCATGGAAATGGTACAAAGCCGAAGTTAGTGATCGGTAGAGATCAGTCAGACAAGAAATATCGCTTAGAGGATTGGAGTTGTTGCTGAGCAACGTGGCTGCACCTCTTCTACCAATGGGTTGTCGGTCTCTTACAGGCTTAGCAGGGGTCGATGATTCCACACCTCTACGCAAAGCTGCATTAGTTCGGATAGAACGTCTCGTAGGAGCAGCAAATTCCAGTGTAGGCAGTAAAGGTTTATCGATGGAATTGGCGGTTGAAGCAGTGAGTCCTCCAATATTTCTAGACGATCGCTTCTGAGGAGCCAGAGGAACACTAGGGTTTGATCGTTGAGAACCCGGAGCAACCTCGGGCGTAGCAGTATTTATCATGCGTTTTGAAGGATTATCGTCATTTCCTGGACCTGTTGGAGTAGGAGGAGGAGGGTTTCGTAATGATAGTCGTTGACGAGGAGGTTTGGAAGCTACCGGAGTGGAGAAAGGATCGGTAGCAGCAACAGGCAGTTTTGCGGTAAAAGCATGAGAAGCAACAGGCTGAGGGGGTTTCATGGCAAGAGTAGAGTCCTCGACGTGGATCTCTTCAATCTGATCTGTTCGAAAGAGATTATGGACTTGCAAGGGAACGCCGTATTTGCATAGGAAAGCCACCGATTCCCACAGGTACGGATTTGAACGGGCAGAGGTCGCAAAACATTTAGCAGCATCTCGTCGTTCTTGACGAGCATCATACAGACGACCAAGAAGAATGTTTATTATTTTGGCATCTGGTAACACCGATCTGGTTGTGTCATTGGCAGATATCACCGATCCGTCCCGCTGCATCCATAGTGATCTGGTTTGTTCGAGAGCGTTGATTCCTTCGGTGATCATCTTGAGTTTCTCACAGCAATGCGCGTACATGTAGATACATCCAACATGATATACGCCATTAGTGAGGTTCGCAGCGGCCTTGTATCGACGCTGGCGGTACAACACCAGGCCCATGAGATGCTTGTTATCGTCGCTGGGGTCCAACGATAACAGTCTCTCCGAGTTGAAAGCAGCAGAGTCCAGCATATCTTGGTCCAAAGCCTGCCATATGGCTGACCTCAGTATTGCCGTGGCACTCATCAAGTGTTGGGGAGTTGGAGGGTTGATGGTAAGAAGAAAGGTATGGGATTGTCAACAGTGGGAGAGAAGTCTAAGCGAAGATCGGCATAGCCATGAGAAGAGAATTGGAGGAAGAGATGAAGGAGTTTGAGAAGAGCAATTGTTGTGATAATAAAAAACCGGTAGAAAAATACGGTAGAAAAATACAGGGATAATTATTTGGAACTAGGGATTTGGCGGATATTGCGTCAGAGTGATTATTGGTGGGTGTTTGTATATTATTCGTGAATAGTGGTGGATCATAAGGAAGTGTGGTGAACTATGTGTGAGTAGGCAAGTATAGGTAGATTTACCTGTGATAGGTTTGATTGTTGATTTGAAGAGAAATATGGTATAGTACTAAATATATCTACTTTAAATGTTAGTAGATAGTATATTTATATTGTATTTATAGAAAAGTCAAGGTGACTTACTGGTGGATCAGAACCAGAAGGTGGCTGTTGTTTCAGTAACAGTTACTTTGAGGTGAGCTTTGTTTGTATGGCATGTTGGAGAACTGATGAAATATTAGTGACAAAAACACTCTGTTGAATATAGTGGTCAAATGCGATATATTTCATATTATATATTGTCCAATTGAACATTAGAGCCTTATAGTATTGAAATACTGCGCTGAGTATACGAGATCTGGATGGAATGTATTCTTTCTCTGGGTATTCTGATATTTGAGGATTGGTATTTATGGGGTAAACAATGGATTTTAACACCTACGGATTTTCAATTTGGAGAAAGTATAACTTAACAATAGAGCATCAATGGGGACAAACAATTCAAGCAAGAGATCTACCGAGATCAAAAATAGCGCGTTTCAGCATATTTGGAGGTGGACTTGGCCCGTTTGGCTGTGCTGTCTTGCTGTGCTGTGCTGATTATCAGATCTCGTAATCTCACGCCTAATGTTGAAAAATACTGGGAGATAATCAAGGAATGGCTTTACAGGCGAACAAATGCATCACAGTCTGATTTATACGGAGAAGAAAGAAGGCACGTACCTGTGAAAACAAAAAGTATAGATTAGATTCAATTATCAATAGTCAGTGTTTCCATTTCAGAAAATACATGTTCGAGTTTGTCGCTTGCTATGTACGAATTGGAATAGGGTTGAGTCCCTGAGAGGTGGCAGTTGAGTGTGAGTGAAAAAGTCTATTCAATATCGTTGTACGTATGAGCTATAGGAGTAGCTGAGTCAGAGTAGTAGATGAGCTATAAAAGAAGATGAGATCGATAAGTAGCTGAGATAGAGTGTAAATGAACTATCTAGTAGACGAGTTTTGTGCGAACCCCGATGTGCGAATTTACTTATTCTCATTGTCTGTAATGGACTACGTTCGCTAGCCAGGGGTGATGTTGCACGAAAAAACATCATCTGTATCTACTGACTGTTGTAAACAACTTACTGAGAAAAGACCTACCATACCATTGACCAGACCAGTTCATACAATAATCACTCTCGTATTGTGCTTTATAGTTTGATTCATTGTAGCTATAACCTTTTGCCCACCTAACGATACTTGCATGCTCTTACCTCTATATTTTCCGTTTTGAGCACTTGATGCTTCTCCACCATCGCTAACTGATGCAGGGGAGGTGGTGTATTTTCTATCCCTACTACATCACAAGCTATTAATAATTCCACTTTACAGATGTTTTTTTACTACAGAGCTCTATGTCTTTGTTATCATTCCGTGATAATATCTCTTTTTCTCTGTCTTTCATGTTCTCACCGTATTTTTTCCATACATTTGCTAGACAATCATTAGCGATATCCCACATAGAAATTCTCTGATCGTATGCCCATTTTTCCTAAACGGTATGGATGGCCTTAAGCATCCAGCTCTAATCGCCCACTTTAAGTTTATGTTATGTTTGGCATATTTGTCTGGATCCACTCAGACAGCAAGAAAGGAGCAAGAAAAACCAGCAGCAGTAGCAGCAGCAGCTCCACCACCTTCTATGATATTTGAGAAAAAAAGTCAATCTCTTGAATAGAACAAATAAAATATTAAGACACAAAAGTTCAATAGCAGTTAGGGCAGACCGCATGCTTCTGACACGCTGTGTGAATAGAAGAAGCGGAATAACCGTATATAGTATCTCCGCGGATATGGAGCCTATTGGGGCATGATTAGTCTGCAAATATATGCGATTATCCTATCAATGGCATCTTCTCAGGCCAAGTTTAGAATAAACCAAAAGCAATAATTTCATATGAAAAAACAGCAATGTACTGAAACATCTGCGAGTTCATTGCTACTTCTCGTGCTGTTGTTCACATGCTGTAATTGCAATGTTAGCCCGCCTTGGTAGTCAGACATTGAAATTCGCCCATCACTGAACGCGCGTCCACCATATTTTATAGTCATTCCGCTTATTTTGGGTTTTTCCTTCAACACCACTATCTGTTCACTAACACAATGCATTCAATACGGCTCGGACTGTTTGCATGGATATCGACACTGCTGTTGGTGCAGAAAGTAAATTCCTTTTATATACCTGGTAAGTTTTTAGTTAAATTCCAAATGTCGATATCCTGATGTTTGCTAGTAGCAACCCCTAGCGCTGGCGATATCTGGCATCTACTGCCGTTTCAAAAAAACCATTGGAAAATTCTATGGAATTTCTTGAAATCTACATGTTCTACTTCGTGTATGAGAGATTGAAAAAAAAAACTAACCTCCAGGCTGGTCTATTCGTGCCTATAAAGAAGGAGAAACAGTTCCATTGTACGTGAACAAGGTGACTTCTGATTCCACGCAACTTCCATATGCATATTATGACCTTCCGTTTGTATGCCAGCCTAGTAAGGATGCTGAGCGGGTAGGTCTGAACTTGGGCGAGGTTATTGGTGGAGATCGTATTTGGGGATCGGACTACAAGCTGAAGCTGGGCGACAAGACAGAGTGCGAGGTACTATGTGAAAGAAAAGTGATTAAGAAGGATCTCAAGCGGGCCAAGGAGCTCATTGAACATGATTATCGAGTGGAATGGATTATTGACAATATTCCGGGCGCAACTACTTTGATTTCTCCCGACCGAACCACCAGCTATTACTTGACAGGATTCAAGCTGGGCGATGTCGACAAGAAGACTGGTAAGGTGTATCTGAATAATCATGTGCTCTTAGTTATCAGATATAGAAAGGCTTCGGAGGATGAGTTGGATACTAGACATGTCATTGTTGGCTTCGAAGTATATCCCAAGTCCGTGTCGTTTGACTCCAAGAACTGTCCTTCCGACAAAACTGATAACTACAACTTCCAGGAAATCGATACCGAAAAGACTTTACAGAACATCCGATACACCTACAGCGTTCGGTGGATTCCTGAGAAAAACGTGGAATGGGCTAATCGATGGGACAAGTACCTTCGAGAAGGTCCTGAAACCGAACGGCGATCCAAGCTTTTCCACTGGTTCAGCTTGATCAATAGTCTGGTAATTGCCACTGTTCTTGCGCTTATGGTGGCTATTGTGCTCATTAGAACTCTTCACAAGGACATCCAGGAGTACCGTGCTCGCCAGGCTGAGACTGTGGGCTCTGAACCTGACAAGCCCAGAAGACCCAAATCTGACGATGATGAAGAAGATTCTTCGGGATGGAAACTAGTTCATGGAGATGTTTTCAGAGCACCTCCTCATGCGGGTCTGTTATCGGCTCTTCTAGGTTCTGGTGTGCAATTTCTGGTTATGACCGCCACAGTGATTGCCTTCTCTTGCCTGGGGTTCTTGAATCCCAGCTACCGAGGAGGATTGGTTTCGTATGCCCTGTTTCTGTTTGCCTTCTCTGGCATTTTTGCTGGCTATATCAATGCTAGAATGAACAAGGATCTGAACCAACAGCATTGGGCCCGTGGTGTGCTTACTACTGCTATCATGGTCCCTGCAGCGATTCTGTTACTGGTTCTTATTCTGAACATGTTTGTATGGGGCAAGGCATCTTCGTCAGCTCTACCATTTGGAACCATTGTAGCATTATTTGCCATTTGGCTGTTGATTTCCTGTCCACTGGTTGTAGCAGGTTCGTTCTTGGGCAGACGAGTCGATGCCTCTACTTTCCCTACGAGAGCGAATGTGATTCCTCGACAGATTCCACCGGGACGAGCAGCAGTACGAAATACTGTTTTGGCTGTGCTTTCCGGCGGTCTGCTACCGTTTGTGGTGATTGCAGTGGAACTGATTTCTATCTTCAAATCTCTATGGCAAGCAAAGGGTACCTACTACTACATGTATGGATTCTTTGTATTGATTTTTGTTGTTCTGGCAGTGACGGTGATGGAAATGTCTATTCTGAGTACCTATTTCATGCTTAACAGTGAAGACTATAGATGGTGGTGGAGATCTTTCCTTGTAGGAGCAGGATCTGGGGTATGGATTTTCATTTTCTCGATATTCTATTATTTCACCACGCTCAAGGTTGGTGGATTTGTGTCAGCCTTATTATTTTTTGGCTACTCATTTATTGGTTGTCTAATTTACAGTTTGATAACCGGAACCATTGGATTCTTTGCCAGCTATCTATTTGTACAGCGAATCTATCAGGCCATCAAGGTAGATTAATTTAATGTTGAATGGACTGTTGAACAGGCAGTCTTGAGTGGACACTTGTAGGACGCTTTTGAAAGAAGATGTTGAAGAAAGCTATTGAAGATTCATTTTAAGATTCATAAAGAGACGTCTAAATATTCATTTTAAGAATAATAAAGAGACATCTTAAAAGAATAATTTCAGTAATAAACAGATAACTGTGATTTTGAAATATTCATTTTAAGAATAATAAAGAGACATCTTAAAAGAATAATTTCAGTAATAAACAGATAGCTGTGAGTTTGAACGTGCTGGATCTAATGAACTATGGACTGGTGAGCGCTAGATATGACAGAGAGAATAGGAAGGTAACTACTTACAGAGGATGAAGATGAGCGGGAAACTGGCAATCAATCAGTAGTCAACCTACGAGGAAACACTGGTAACTGCGAATAGCAATTCATTAACATGTAGTGAATTGGAGGAATGGCGGTGTACATTCAGTCTCATGATGTCAAACCAACCTCTCAATTTAATCAACATAAATGCAATTAAAATAAATAACATACATACTCTAAGTTAATCGATATGATATAATCCATACCAATTGTCTTCATTTCATAATCCTTAGCCATTTCAGTCCAATCATCATTCATATCTCTTAACATTACTGCACCTAGTTTAGTTGTCTCTTCCACCCCGATGATCTCCTCTTCCTCCTCTTCCTCCACGTCCTCCACTGCCGCCTCGTCCTCTATTGTTATAACCACCTCGTCCTCCATGATAATCACCTCGGGACTGTCGAGGGCCTCCTCTCTGGTTATTGTTGTTATTGTTGTGCATTCTCTCACGATCCTTGGCAGCATTTCTCTGGACTCGTTCCTCCTTGATCTCTGTCAACAGTTCATCAGGAACTCGTACATATTTGATCAGATTACCCCGTACATATGTTTCAGGCAACTTGGTAAATGTCTCGCCGTCTGGAGAAGTCTGGATGACGTTTTTCAGCGTCAGATTCATCCATGTGTCGCAGTTGGTCAAATGCCCATTGATGGTTTCGCCAGACTTAAGTTCTACCAACATAGGCTGACCTTGAGCAGCATTAAGCAGAGATAATGGAAGCTGATGAATTAATATTTTGGTGATGTTAGAACCTGTTGCTACGATTTTACTTACCATGTTGTTAGTTCAAGTATGAGATTGAATTGTATCAATCAAGGCTTTTTTACGTTCAAATGGTTCTTCTCCCAAACAAATTCAAAAACCACCTCTTAAATTCATCACTTTGTCTATGTAATATAGAGGGGGGGTTTGTTGCGAAGCGAGTAAAATTGTTGCCCTGTCGAGAACAGCCGGGTAACACCACGACAAGGACGCAGAAACGCGTATAATTGATTGATTGAATATAACCGACCGTGTGAAACCTTGACGAAACCCCTCAACATCCGGGTCGACAAACTGTAGCGGAAGGGAAATCTTTACATTGAAGATACTTCGGTACATATTAAAGTTGATATTGCATTACTGAGCTTCTAGTTAGTTGCTTCTGGCCAGCCATACTGGTGACACCACATTTACCCACCCACTAGTCGTCGCATCGCCTCATGGCAATATTTGTCCAAGAAGGTTCAACATCTATCAGTGCACAAGTTTATTTATTGACTGTTTTTATTTCTTTGACTGGCCAACATGACAGTTTTTGGAGCAACGTATTCCGGGGTCGCCGTTCTGGAGCTTCCCAGCAAAAACGTGGCGGTCATGCGCAGAGTCCGGGACGGATGGGTCAATGCTACTCATATTCTCAAGGTTGCCGATTTCGATAAACCTCAGAGAACTCGAATTCTGGAGCGCGAAATCCAGATCGGCAAACATGAGAAAGTCCAGGGTGGATATGGCAAGTACCAGGGAACCTGGGTGCCTTTGGAGAGAGCCCGATCCATTGCTGAGCAGTATGGCGTCAAACCTGAACTTGACGAGCTGCTTGATTTTGATTCTTCGAAACCCGCTCCTCCTATGCCCAAAGCTGGGCGAACGAAATCTGCTGCTGCTACCCGTACTGTTTCGGATGTCAATGGTAGTTTTGAAGCTCCAGCTCCGAAGCGTGCACGTAAAGTAGGGTCGGCTGCACCGGTGCTTGAGACAAAGAAAGTACCCTCAAGATCTTCTGCCAATCCAAAGTATTCCGAGGATGTCAGAAAAAAGCCCGGCCGTCCTAAAAAAGGCGGTCCTGGACACAGTAGGAATGCATCTATGGCTGAAGGTGGTAGTTTGAGCGCTGATTCGGCCAGTGTATCATCACGAAGTAGCTCTCCTAGTGAATTTCTCAGTGACAGTGATGCTGATCCTAGTCGAGCTTTGGGAAAATCGAGACCGGGGTCTGCTTCTTTTCAGGAGACTCGTCCATACGGGTCGTCTCATGTCCACCAATACAACAACCAGGTACAACATAATGGATTCAATCAATATGGTCAGCAGGAAGATGACGAAGGTGAAGAGGGATACTTATATGCTCAGACACCAGGAGAGAACCATTCATATAACAACCATGCAAGGCCATCAATGGACTTTGACATTGTTGCTGCAGAATACCGAAATAAGCTGCTGGACTATTTCATGGCTCCTGATGATGACAAAATCCCGGAATTTTTAGTGCATCCACCTTCTGGCTTCAAAATCAATCAGGTTATTGATGATGAGGGCCATACTGCTTTCCACTGGGCGTGTTCCATGGGTTCGCTAAAGATTATAGAAGTTCTTCTTAGCCACAATGCCGATATTGGAGCAGTTAATGACTCAGGTCAAATTCCCTTGGTTCGGGCGATAATGTTCACCAACAACTACGAAAGAAGAACTTTCCCCAGAGTTGTTGAACTTCTACGGGACACGATATTCCACATGGATCAAAACAAGCAAACGATTCTTCACCATATTGCGTCCACCACCTCTTCGCGATCCAAGCTATCCTCCACTCGATACTATGCTGAAATATTACTTGCAAAAATCTCGGAAACCCAGCCAATGACAGTTGTAGCCGCTTTTGTCAACCGACAAGATAATAATGGAGATACAGCTTTGCATATTGCGGCAAGGAACGGGGCACGAAAATGCGTCAAAGTTCTTCTAAGCTACGGAGCATCTCCAGAGATTGTGAACAAAAATGGCCGAACAGCACAAGAATATATTTACGAGTATGAAACACAGAAACAGAGCTTGACGCAACAGCGGGATTACACTATGCATGAACAACTGAAGAGTAGCTCTTCTCCAATACCAATGGCCGACTATTCACGACCGCCTCCTGCTCCAACTGGTGTTCATCAGGATAGTATGGGCCAGACTTCAAATGGAGTGGTGATCAATGGCTTTCAGGCAGGTATTCCTTTGGTCCAGAAGTATCTTGGTACTCCGCTGGCTAATGGAAGATCGCCCGAAAGCAGTAGCAGAGCGGTAGATAGTATGATTGCCCACCAAAGTGAAGCAGCAATACAGGCTACTCAACAGCTGGCTCCGAATATGATGGATTTCTTGGAGGAATTGGCTGATTCTTACGACGCTGAACTCAAGGACAAAGAAGCAGATGTGCAACAGGTTAGAGAGTTATTGGACAGCACTAAAGAAGACGTTGCATCGGTGGAGAGAAGCATTGCGGACTTGAGTAAAGCCCTGGGAGATGAGATATCAGTGACATCGAGGTTACAGCAGGCCAATGAATTGGTCAACACTCGTGCCTTGCAGCTAAGAAAGCTTGTGGAGAGAACCCAAGCCCGAGACCTAGCAATGATGGTGCAGAGCGAGGAGTTCAAGATACAGGGACAGATTCAACAGGAAATACAAGATACAGGAGGGCATTTCGATATGGAGGCCAATATCATTTTGTCTCTGGAATTGAGTGCATTACAAGATAATAGGAAGAAACTGGTGGACGAGATAATCGAGCTATGTGCCAGCGCAGGAGTCGGGGAGAAGATGAACGATTATAGGAGGTTGGTTAGTTTAAGCTGTGGGGTGAAATTCGACGAGATCGATGATTTATTGGACGGAATAGCCCAAGCGCTGGGGGAGAATGCGGAGTAGTCGATCAACAGACGTTGTTGCGGAGTTTATTTGACTTCATCGCATGTCTTTATTTATTCAAGAGCAGCTCGTTCAATGCATTTCTTGGTGGATAGTCTAGCGTTCCAATATATTTAGTAATGAATGATAATTTTTATTATTCGTGGTTGTAATTAGTACGAGCAATTGGATGGATCTAACACCGTCCACTGCAAACAGCTTTGCCAGCGGCGACGAATGGCTTCTCGCTTCTCTTCCATGAAGATATTCAATAGTGCTAGAACCGTCAATGTTATAAGACTCAGTTGGATTTGTATTTACTGAATATTGATGAATAAGTATGAATGATATTCTTGTTTGATTTTAGTAGTTTTATGTAAAACAATCTTCTTTGGTACTTGGATTTAGTTGAACTTTTTATCATTTTGTGCAGTTGCTGCAAGCTGGAATTTACGTTATTTTCTTTATCGATATCTCCACTTTAACGCTTTATAGCTGCTTAGAACACCAAAATGGTTTATCAACTTCTCTTCTAGTAACTGTACTCTTGCGTTTGGTTTGAAATTCTAGATCTCAAATAACTTCTCTATTTGATACGATAATCTTTCTTTTACATCTCTAAGCTGATGTTCTGATGTTCTATAACTATTCATGGCGTGGTGACGGACTTTGTTTCGGATCGGATATAGCGGGTTTGCTTGGTACGTTGATAGCTTAGCAAACCCCTTTAGGTAGAAAACGAGTAATAATCAACTGATAACTAGAAGCTACAGATACCAGTGAATTTACTCATTTGCAACCGACCAGACGAGACCAACAAATCAGATCAAACAATCTACAGCATTAAAACTGAACGATTTTGCTGTTTGTGCTATCTTTTTGAGTTGTGCTGGCTTAAAGTTTAAGGTGAACTCCGTTGACAGGATTTGATATTTCACGGTGTATCAACTTGGATTTTTCACATTGGCAATCGTCGTTACACCAGAATCCCCGCAATAGTTCTTCACAGTTGAGCGGAAAGAACATTTTCGGACAAAAACTAAATTGCATATCTCGATATCTTGTTAAATATTATATTGTTATCTCATTTGGATCCAATCTACCGCCATCTGAAACTGCCCCTAAGCCCGAGCCGACCGAATCATTGATAGAGACACGCCCGACAAGCCTTCATCATGAGTGGAATTCTTCCTGGGCGTATGGGAACGCTCAATAAAGATCAAGAGCAGCATCTTAAGGAGATGTGGTTGGTCATTCTGGTATTCCTCGGATATGCTCCGAAAGACCTGACTACTGTTGCTACGCTGAGTTCCATATACACCAGTGATACTCAGAAACATAAGAAAAAGGGGCTCTTCCATCGCAAGCAAAAGAGTATCGGGCTGCAATCTCCAGATATCCAGATCGAAGCTTTCAGACAGAGTCTCAATAACATGAAGGCCGAGCAATTCGACTTGGCCATGAGAAAGATGATTCGAACTGATCAACCGGACAATTTGCTTCTGCGGTTTCTTCGAGCCCGGAAATGGGACGTTGCAAAGGGACTAGGAATGTTTGGAAGCACGATTGCTTGGCGACAGGAAGAAGGGGTTGAAGAGATTGTTGAAAAAGGCGAGTTACTTGGTCATGACGAAGGAGACGATGGGATTATCCTGCAATTGACCGATGGAAAGGCTCAGGTTCATGGAGTCGACAAGAATAATCGTCCAATTGTATATATTGCATCCCACATGCATAAACCCAAGGCGCAGAGTGAAGAATCGGTGCAGAAGTATACCATTATGGCTATAGAGAACACCCGGTTGTGCTTGAGGGACCCCATTGATACTGCAGCGGTGATTTTTGATCTCGGAAAGTTCACAATGTCCAACATGGACTACGGAGCTGTCAAATATATTCTCAAGTGCTTCGAGGCTCATTACCCCGAAAGCCTGGGATTCGTGCTGATTCATAGAGCTCCGTGGATTTTCTCGGGAATCTGGAGTGCGATTAAGGGATGGATTGATCCAGATGTCGCAGCCAAGATTTCCTTCACCAAAAATGAAAAGGACTTGCTCAAGTTTATTGATAGCAGCCAACTGGCTAAAACGCTTGGAGGGAAGCGTGAGTGGGATTATGAATACGTTGCGCCGAGCGAGAAAGAGAATAAGTGCTTGAAGGAAGACCCCGATGGAATGAAGGAAAAGTACTGGAGAGAGAGAAGCGACTTGTTTGATCAGTTCTTTGATGCCACTGCTAGTTGGTGTAAAAGCACTGGCTCTGAGAGCAACAAGTACCAGCAACGAAAAGACGAGATTGCTGAGAGAATCCGCCAGAATTACTGGAAACTAGACCCTTATGTTAGAGCAACAAGCATTATGGATAGAGATGGTACATTTGAGTATTTCCACGAAGAAATCAACTTTCGCCCTGACAGCTGTGCGGTCCCAGACACCATACAAGCCCAGGCTGTAAGATCTCTGGAAAAGGCAGAGCATAAAAATCACGCGCATCCTAAACATGACAAGCTGGCAAATGGAACTTCTGGTGTCAGTGTAGGTGCCGGCTTGAAGAGCGAGAAAAACGTCGCCAATGGAACATCGGGGCTTACCACCAATCGAAGCGTACCGGCCAAACATCCCTCATCTCGTCCGCCGCCTCCAACCACTGCACCTCCACCAATCCCCGTCATCCCTTTTGCCAAGTCTAAGAAGGAAATCGACGAGCTTTCTCAACAATTTGGCACTGGACTTAGTATAATTAATGAGGAGGGCGAAAACGATGTTTTCTTCGATGCTCCGGAGGTGATTTTCTCCATTGCCCCTAGAACCGCCTAAGTTCAATTATTGTCATGGCGTACATTCTGGCCATATTCAATATAACATTACATTACGTTAAATTCAATAGGACTCTGAATTGAATAGAGACTTTCCATTGAATAGAGAAATTTACATTTAATAGAAAACCCTTTAGTCGAACAGAAGAGATGCAACTTTTTTTCACCATTCTGACATGCCTAATTAGGATGGCTGACTAACAGGCCGAACTTGTCCACCTTCAACATCTATCCGCCAATGGAGGATATCGCGGCTAAACGCGTTTCAAAAGCAATTGATGGGTTAATTAGTGGTAAGTGACGAGATTCGATCAGTATTTCACATTATAATGAGGTTTCACTAACTGGGTGTTCAGCTGAGCTTAGTTTAAAAGACATTAAGGAGGTGTTTCGCGTTCTCGAAGCGTACGTTCCTCGCACAGGGCTTTCTAACAGCGATCTCGACAAATTAATCAAGCTGGTTACTAGTGGAAATACTTTGCGTACATCTCAAATTTTGGCTATTGTAAGAGACTTTCTTGTTCCTCGAGAAAAAATCCCCAGTAATGTTGTTCTTCGCATTGTATCAGCTTTGGCTGATCAAAACCCCACTCCTATAAGAGTAAAAGAGAAACTCCTACGGTGGTTGGTCGTGTGCAGCCGATTCCTAGAGGATCCTAAGATTTTGAGCAAGTTATATGGAATACTGTTTATGAATTTAAAGTACGAATTGCTGCGTCCTTGGATCTGCCATCTACTGTTTGTCTCCACAACATCGGTGATGGTGAAGGCCTGGAGAATTCAGTATGTCATAGAGCTATACCGGATGAACAAAGAAAGCAAACATTTGTGTGCTCTTCTTATGCTTTATCGAGAATACGCTCCTCACCTTATTGTCGATCGATTTCCCGTTCTCAAGGCGACGGTGTTCCAGCAGCCTGATCCTGAGTTTGAAGAGCACGTCACCAGCATTCAGGAAGCTACGACACAGAATACTGCTAATACTGGCAATAATGTGAATACTGCTAGATTGCTGTACAAGCGCCGAAAACTGGAGATTCCTGCAGTCCAAACAGACCTCAACCGAACGCAAATGGGCGTTGAAGATGTCAACAGTTTGACGGAGTTCAGTCAGAAAGTACATCACCTGAAGCTCCCTATGCAAATGGGTTCAGTATTACAAGATATTGGCTTTGCCGTGCGATTGCTGATATATAAGGACGATGATAAGGCCTGGGACAGACTGAATACCTGGCTTGTTAGCATATTGTTTGCCGAGCTGCAAAACCCTGAAGCGCTTCATTTTCTTCTCACCAAAGTCGACAGGTTTACGAAATACACCAAAATTCTTCCAATTGCAGTTGAGGAATTCTTATATCACTATTTAAGACAGTGGGATGGCGATGCAAACAAGAAACTGGTGTTTTCTCTAATTTCCTATCTACCTGTGATGAACCTACAAATCCTCACCGGCTACATACTGGAGCCACTAGCCCATATCATGATTCTCAAAGATATATTGTGGCGAATTGACCTGATAAATACTTTGGGAAATTTGATTGTTCATTGGGATAGTTCTGTTGGAAAGACAATCCTCAAAAGACCCCAGACAGTTGAGGACATCCCTTTGCAGGAAGCTGAAAAGCTTTTCCATGTCATTGCTAGGTTTGTCAGTGAGTTTGGTCTCGAGATATTGGAGCAATCGAACGATGATATTGCAGTTCAACAAGCATTGCTACGATTCTACGAAATCCTTAGTTCATTGTCTTTCAACAGCACAGCTTCTGCAGTGGTGGTATTTTCTAGCGATATTGCCCATCGTTTGATTTTCTCATCTTCAGCAGTCACATTTTCAAGAATGTGTGGTTTACTTTCAAGGTATCAGGATATCTACTCGGAATCGTCCGATGCAAGTAAGAATCAATTCGGGGCTCTTTTTACAAGTATGAGAGACCTCGTTTTGAATAACCGTGCACTATCCGGAAACACCAAGTTTGGGCTCAGTAATGACTTTGTACAAGGTCTCGAGGAATTATGCAAACGGCGTAACGAGTCATTGTCGGAGTTATTTGGACTATCATATTCAACATTATTTATTTTAACGACAACACAACATGCGAGATATCTCGAAAGCAAAGATTTTAGAATAGAGACCCAGCATCACGGCCCGATAACAAAAGATGCACTGGAGAGAATCAAGGACGAGGGTGGTCTGAATATACCATACGATGAGTTTAGGCAGGGATTACTCAAATTGTTGAAAACCCAGGGATACGAGGGCATCAGCACGTTTTGCGAAAATGATATAACCGGTATCATGTGATTTCTAGTATTTATTATATACAAGTACAATTTATAGTATGATTTACGATATATTTTACAGTATTATTTACAGATCTGGAGGCAGTTACCTCAACTTATACTAGGAAAACTCAACCATTGCTTAGCAAATTCACCATTACTTTGCAATAATTACTACAGTCTCTTTACCACTTGGAACTATCACTTTCTGAACCTTCTTAGTATCCAAACAAGAAACAGTAGTAGGGTGTTTCAAAACTGTATCGATCAACTCAGTTTCATCATTGCCACTATGCTCGAGAATAAACAGACGTTTTCCATTTAAAACCACTGAATAGTTCACATTCAATTGCACCTCCAACTGAGTCTGGGGTTCTGGCCAATCTTGCGCAAAAATGGTAGTCCATTGTCGTCCCTTGGCATTTTCGAGTTTTTCCCAAGCCTCTTCAGCATTTGCTGGAAGAACAGGAGCGATTACTTTCAATAATGTTGAATAAGAGTATTGTTTGAAAGCCGGTGAGGAACTTTCTCTGGAAACAATAGCCATAATGGTGCGTGTGAGTTTCATATAGTCAGAGATGAGGGTATTGAGTGACATGGTTTCATGCAAAGCGTCTGTTATAGAGACGATTTTAGCTTGGATTTCATTATAATCAGACTTGTCTTGCTGTGAAAGTTCGTCGGCCCTGAAATCTTCACCTTCTGCATGATTCTTGATGATGGCCACAACGGCATCCCCAGTTGCTTGAACTCTAGCTATCCATCGTTCGACTCCAACAATTTTGCCAACATCCCAGTTAATTGAATCTTCTACTGGTCCTTGGAACAAAACGTAAGCTCTCGTGGCATCAGCACCATGTGCTCGTATAACTTCGCCGGGATCGGCTCCGTTGAATTTGGACTTTGACATTTTCTCGTACGAAACAAGTGGAGTCTCACCTGTCGCTTTGATGGTAATACCAGAGGTAGTCTGCTCAATCTCATGAGATCGTAGAAATCTTCCAGTTAGAGGTTCAATAAACGTCTTTCCCTGAACCATTCCTTGACTTACAAGACGTTTGATGGGTTCTCCATTCATATTGCCACCATCCCAAGCGCCTATATCCATCAAGAATTTCCCCATAAATCGCGAGTAAAGCAGATGAAGAATCGCATGTTCAATACCTCCAAAATAAATATCTACCGGCATCGAAGAAGAAGCTTTCTTAAAATCAAAAATCTTTTGCGTGTTCTTAGGGTCGCAGTATCGGAAGAAGTACCAGGACGAATCCATAAAAGTATCCATAGTATCTGAATCCCGACGGGCTTCACCACCACAGCTGGGGCATATTGTTTCTAGGAATTCATGATTATGAGCCAATGGTGTAGTGTTGTTTTCCGGTAGACGAACAGGTAAATCCTTGTCAGGCACCGGGACTGTTCCACATGTATTACAGTGAATAATGGGAATAGGAGCTCCCCAAAACCTTTGACGGGAAATCAGCCAGTCCCTGAGCCGTAATTTGGTAGTTGATTTGGCAAGTCCACTAGGTTCCAGGTCAGCAATGATGGCTTTTCCGCCTTCAGAGCTCGTCATTCCAGCGTATTTACCCGAATTACTATTCAGAACACCATCTTTGCCTGTATAAAGTTCTTGAGGGCCTTCAGGACTGTCCAATACACTGAGTGCAGGTTTGGTACCATTTTGTTTCCAGAATAAATTATCTCTTATATCATGAGAAGGACAGCCCATAACAGCACCCAAACCGTAGTCTCCAACGACATAGGGAGCAGCAAATACAGGTATATTGTACTTTTCAGGACTTAATGGGTTCGAGACGTAAAGACCGGGGATTTGAAAACCTGCCTTGGAATCCTCGTCATAAGTGCCATTGATGAACTCTGATAGGCTTGGGTTATTTGCACTGAACTCCGATACCACTGGATGATTAAGTGATACCGCGACATAGCTGACTCCAAACAGAGTATCGGGTCTTGTAGTGAAAGTGTTCAGTTCATGCTGAGGATTGGGGGCTCTGAACTTAATGTCGGCACCAAAACTCTCTCCAATCCAGTTTTTCTGCATAGAAAGGACTTTTTGAGGCCATTGATCGAGCAGATCAAGATCTTTCAGTAGTTGGGGGGCATATTTGGTGATGCCTAGAAACCACTGCTCCAACAGTTTCTTCTCCACCTTGGCACCGGACCTCCACGACTTGCCTTCACTATCTACTTGCTCATTGGCAAGAACCGTCTTATCAATGGGATCCCAGTTCACCTCTGCTTCTTTGCGATATGCCAGTCCAGCTTCATGCATCATGAGGAAGATTTTCTGGGTCCACCGATAGTATTCTGGATCACAAGTCACGACTTCTCTTTCCCAGTCGAAATCTGCAAACATTTGAGTCATCTGGTCCTTCATTTTCGCTATATTTTGATATGTCCAGTCGGCAGCATCCACGTTGTTCTGAATAGCAGCGTTTTCTGCTGGCAGCCCGAAAGCATCCCACCCCATTGCATGGATCACACCGTAGTTATTCATCCTGCGGTATCGTGCAACCACGTCAGATATCGTATATACTCTTAAATGGCCCACATGCATTATTCCAGAGGGATATGGGAACATGGATAGACACATGTATGGATCCTTGGTAGGAGGTCCGGTCTTCCTTGGAGGATGATCCTTCCATCTTTCGATCCACTTGGAGTCCAAGGATGTCCAATAGATGCTGGACGAAGAAAATTGACGTCCTACAAATATTTGACGGGGTCTTTTGAATGCAACACGCAAACGCATGACGAAGTTGGCAGGTTGTTAGAATTTCGTTTGACCGTTTTTTGTCACACGTTGGATGCGGCTGAACGAACGGCTCAAGTAGGTGTAGATCTTCAGTGGAAGTAGTAGAGATATGAGATATAGGAGAGGAAAAATACTTTGTTAATGTTGTTATAAATTGAATAGAATAATTGAGGACTACTAAAAAAAAAGAGTGAGACATTGATTTGGCGGTTGATGTTGAATGAGTGGTACTCTGGGATGTATCGAGTCTGATTCTGCAGTTCAGCTAAGATGAGATAAGGGTGATGTACAATCAGAAAAATGATGTTAGTTCTCTGGCATTGGTTATCTGACGTTGGTGATTTATTTATCGAAATAGTATTAGATTACAAATAGCTTTGATTCGTGCATTTTTTAATCTTGTGATATTTTTTCTATGAGTATTGGAGAAATGTGGACTATTGTTCTAATTCTCCAGGAAAGAAAGAAGAACAAATGGGATCAACGCAATCAAATTCGCTACTCAAGGATTGCGGTATAACCAACTAGTGTTGAATAACCCAAGTGAACTTGAATAGTTGCAAGTGAAGTTAATTGATGTTAAATAAGTATTTTTCAAACTAAAGTAGCTTTAATTTAGGATAATAGCTACTGAGATAGTCTGTAATATATTGCCATCAAGTGGTAAAATATGCCCTGCTTTGCTAGGACGAAGAGCTCTGTGTTCAAATTGCACGGCTCAGATTAACAAACACTCTACCCTGTGGTATCAGTTGGCAAATATTTCAGCATTTATAGCTATTTTCCTCTGAATTTGTCCTTGAAACTCGGTTTTAATAACACTCATGTCAGGCGAGTTTAGATGCAGTTTTTCTTCTACAATCTCTACGATTGATCTCGCACTATCCCTAGTATTACAAGGTACCGACAATTGGTGGATCCCACGGATTTTACTAACAACATCCAACTCTTTATAGACAATTGATTTTTCGGTCACTCAAATCACTTATAATTGACTGACCATCCATTGATATCCAGTTATCTTGTTTCCATCTTACTTACGTTCGTTCATCCTCTCAATCCCCCCGTAGATTTGCCCCGTAGATTCCCCCCCCATAGTCACAGTTGAAAAGGTGGCCTTAAGCGGCTTGATATCACACCTCAACCCACCGTCATCAATATACATTAGCATAACAGCACAGAACAGCACAGCAGCTGTCTCCAGTGGTTGAAATATTTGAATAAGCACGCGAGAATTGGACTTCGTATATATTGCGTAGTATCGTTCCTCCTATTGTCCTGAATTCATTGTGATTGCTTGCTTTCGCCCTGAGTTACCTACTATTGAGAATCCCTATTCCCATTGTTCCTGTGTCAATCTCGCACCAGGCCGGCGAATATGGGTGTTTCAACATTGGCTGCACGAGCTTTATATGCTCTAGGTAAGTAAAAGACTTGCTTTATCAAAGTGATTGAGAGATTCTCGTGAACTAACCAAAGTGACTCGATCCGATTCTACAGATGCCGATCCTGATGTTCCAGACGAGGACTTGCCTGATCCCGCTACCGAGGAGATATTTGCGTCTTGGGCTATATTTATTCTGATATTACTGTTGATATCTTCATTATGGACAAGCTACTTTCTACAGCAGAAGAAAATCCAAGCCGTACATGAAACGGTGCTGTCGATTTTCTTCGGTATGATTGTGGGATTGATAATTCGCATTTCCCCTGGCCACTTCATTCAGGAACATGTTTCCTTCAGTTATAGCTACTTTTTTAATCTGCTTCTACCGCCGATTATTCTGAATAGTGGATATGAGCTTCAACAAGCCAATTTCTTCAGAAATATCGGCAGTATCTTGACGTTTGCGTTTGCCGGCACGTTCATCGCAGCCGTGGTACTTGGAATTCTTCTCTTCATCTGGACCGCCATTGGTCTAGAAGGAATTCACATTTCGTTTGTCGATGCTATATCGGTTGGTGCGACGCTATCGGCTACCGATCCTGTGACAATTCTTTCAATTTTCAATGCATACAAGGTGGACCCCAAACTGTATACCATTATTTTCGGAGAATCGTTGCTAAATGATGCTGTATGCATTGTCATGTTTGAAACTGCTCAGAAGTTTGCAGGCGAGTCTCTAAAATTCAGCTCCATTTTCAAGGGTATTGGAATGTTTTTGATGACTTTTACTATTTCTTTGTTGATTGGAACCATGGTTGGAATTCTGACTGCTTTGGTTCTAAAACATTCTCATGTCAGAAGATTTCCTCGAATCGAGTCGTGTCTGGTGCTTTTGTTTGCATATGCTTCGTACTTTTTCTCAAATGGTTGTCATATGTCTGGTATTGTTTCCTTACTATTCTGTGGTATTACTTTGAAGCATTACGCGTACTTCAACATGTCTCGAAGAACTCAAATTGCCACAAAGTATATTTTCCAGCTTCTTGCTCAGCTGAGCGAGAATTTCATCTTTGTTTATCTTGGACTTTCATTATTCACAGATGATACTCTTCGATTCAAGCCTGTGCTTATTATAGTGACCACCATGGGTATTTGCGTCTCACGATGGGGTGCTGTGTTTCCTCTTTCCAGAGTTATCAACTTTGTCCATCGAACCAGAAACCAGGGATTCCATAGCTCTGGCAGAGTCACTCAGGATGAAATTCCTCCGCAGTATCAAATGATGCTGTTCTGGGCTGGTCTAAGAGGTGCTGTAGGTGTTGCTTTAGCTGCCGGTCTCGAAGGAGAACACGCAAACTCACTACGAGCCACTGTTTTGGTGGTAGTGGTGTTGACAGTAATAGTTTTTGGTGGAACTACAGCTAGAATGCTGGAGATTCTCGGCATTCGAACTGGAGTAGTTGAAGAGGCCGAAAGTGACGATGAGTTTGATATTGAAGCAGTACTGGACTCTCATGCACTTGGAAGATCCCAAAGTACAGCTTCAGCGGCAGCAGGCAATAGTGGTGACCAAGACTCTGTCACTCGTCTTAGACGGTCAGCTTCTTATCATGACGATTCCGATAATGAATCGGACGTTTCAGACTTGCCTCCAATGGCTGGAGCTTCAGGATCTCGAGCCGTGCCGTTAGGCGACCTGCCTCATGCTGCAACATTATCAGGAATATTTTCTGAAGACCGAGCTCGATGGTTCCAGGAGTTTGATGAGCAAGTACTCAAGCCTGTTTTATTAGATTCTTCGCCAGGGACTACCAACTCACCTCCGCCTGGTAGAAGTGGCAGTTGAAGCATTCTACCCAAGACTTTGGACGATCATTGTAGGAACATGAGAGTAGGACGATCACAAAAATAGAACTGTATTGATTAGAACTAGAACCTGCATTGATTAATAGGCATGCTAGTTGGCTGGGATTAATTGGATGAATTATTTGCCATGTTGATGCTAATTGGATGGGTTATTTACTAAGTTAATGTTAATTGGCTAGGATTGAGGAGTCAAGCCAACTAGGATTAGCAGAGCAGAGCAGAGCGGAGCAGAGCGGAGCAGAGGAAAAGGGGATTAGCGGGATTATCTCTAAAGATCAAGTATTTGGTTGTAGTTTTAGGCAGCAGAGTCCAACTTTTAAGAATATTCACTATTTCTGTTTATCAATTAGTTCATTTTTTTGTATTTCTATTTGTTTGTTATTCTGATATTCTGATATTCTGTTATGCTGTTATTGTGTTATTCTATTTCTCTGTTATTCTGATAGTCTGATATTCTGATAGTCTGATATTCTGATATTCTGTTATTCTGCTATTCTGTTATTGTGTTATTCTGTTATTCTGATATTCCGATATTCTGTTATTCTGATATTCCGATATTCTGTTATTCTGTTATTCTGTTATTCTGTTATTCTGTTATTCTGTTATTCTGTTATTCTGTTATTCTGTTATTCTGTTCATTCCCTACTATTAAAAGTATATTTGCCATCTATCGACCCCTGATATCAATTGATAGCCATATGATATTTCATCATCTCAGCTCCTACAGCAGGCGATTGGCAAATAGACAATCATTCTGCCCTATTCTGTGTATTTTTATTATACTGTTCATTCTATTCTTCTATTCATTCTATTCTTCATTCATTCTCTATTCTCGTTAACTTGGTTTATTTCGCAATGTTTTTTTTCCACTATCAAAAGCGAGCGTCGGTGAAGTAAACGCGCGGCTACTCACAACACCATGATTTACCTTCATCACTATCGCTTAGTCGTGAATAGAATGATCACTTCACAGACAACTACTCATGAACGAAGAAGCAGGCGTCCGACGGGGGATTTCATGCTGCAAAATAATGTAAGTAAGGTGTGTTTTCAAGTGTACAAATGTTGTCGGTATATGATTTATAGCTTGCTAACCTATCAACAGGCAGCGAAGAAGTTCAAGATGGAGGAAGAAGACGACATAAACATTCACACCGAAGAACTTGACCATTCAAATGAAACCAGTGAAGAAGTTACTGAGATTGAAAGTATTACAGAGATGTCCAATATCAATTTTCAGACTGAACAAGAGAAACGTGGTTGGATATGTCGCGTTTCAATGGTGAATTTCATGGTAAGTGGCCATTTTGCTTACTTCTATACGATGAACAACACCGCTAACCAACCTTTTAGTGTCATTCGAACTTGACTATTCGGCTAGGACCACGCATAAATCTCATTATGGGTAGAAATGGCTCGGGGAAAAGCACTATTCTCACTGCTATCTCCACGTGCCTTGGTGGTCGCGCTTCTAACACCAATCGAGGATCCAAACTCAGTTCCTTGATAAAAGAAGGCGAGGAGAGGGGCCTGGTAGCAGTGGAGATTTCAAATGATGGGGAATTCGCATATGAGCCGGAAAAATACGGGAAAAGCATAATAGTTGAGAGAGTCATGTCGAAAACTGCCAATGGGTATCGTATCAAAGACTCCAAAGGCAAAACTATCAGCACCAAACGCCAGGACCTCGACAAGATCTTGGATGCATTTTACATCTTAATCGACAATCCTTTCACTATTTTGACACAAGATATGGCCCGATCATTCCTGGCTTCGTCGTCTGCAGAGGCCAAGTTTGAGCACTTCTTCAAAGCTCTTCAGTTCGACAAGATTTTGGCTTACCAGGAGGAGACTAATGATAATATACAACTCATTAAAAATGATTTATTGATGCAGAAAGATACCAAGATCCTTCAGCTCAAAACTAGATGGAGGCAGGCCAGAAGAGAACTGGACAAGTTCAACAAGTCTAGACAGGCCATGATAGAATTGGCTGACTTGAAAGCTATCATGTCTTGGGAACGTGTAAGAGAGCAGCAAAGATTTATTGATGACTGTATGCAGCAGATAAAGGATTACGGTGAGGCTATTCGCTTGAGAGAAGAAGACCAGTCATCTTCTGATGCCAAAGTACAGGCTATTCAAGAACAAAAAGAGTCGTTGAATAGGAAAATCACTTCAACAGAAGCCAGTGCTGTTGAACTTCGAAATCAACTCAAAGACCTGAAGCAAGAATTCTCGAAAATGACTATCGAAATTCGAGATATGGTCCGTGATAAAGCGGCCATTGACCAAAATGTTGAAAAGACTATACATAGAATTACCACCACCAATTCGAAACTGGAAGAATTGACTAGCAAAGGCTCCGAAAATTATGATGCGGCGAAAAGGCTAAAGGTTGAGAAACAACGTGAAGTCAGAAATCGCATTACGGAGATAAAACGCCAGATCGCTGAGAAAACCGAAGAGGAAGACAACAGTCTGCGAAACATTGCAGAGGCTGACAACCTAGAGTCGAGCATTTCTCGCATCAACCGCCAGATCACTGCAATTGATGACAGTATTCGAGCAACATCTAATAGCATTGTACGCCTTCAACAAGGTGAAAGGCAACCTTTTTCGGGGTACCATGTTGATATGCCAAAGATTGTTCATGACATTGAAAGAATCGCTCAAAACGGAGGTTTTCATTCTAAGCCTATCGGTCCTATTGGTAGTTTCATGAAGCTGAAGAATGCTGAATGGTCTCCAATATTAGAAACGATAATGAATAACTCCCTTGATGGATTCATTGTTTTCAGCGAACGAGATCGAGAGGCACTTGGCCGTGTGTTCAATAACTACAGAGTCAAACCTCCGGTATTTGTTCGCACTCAAGACCTGTTCTCATATGAGCATAGTATGCCTGACAGAAATCTTTTTACTACGATTCTAGACGTTTTGGAATTTAGCAACGAGTTTGTTAAACTTTTAATAATCGATGTACATCGTGCTGAGGGAACGATCTTGTTCTCTGGACGTGAAGAGGGTGAACGTGCAATGGAGCACCAGCCTCACCAAGTTATCAACTGTTTTGCTCTTGATAGGAATTCGCGTAGCAATGGCTTTAAAATTGGTGGCCGCGTCAGAGGTGCCGCTGCTGCGTCACCCATCAACGGTTACAATGGAGAAACCCGAATTAAGATGGCTTCTCACCAGCAAGAAATGGCAGCTTTGAATGCAGCTATACAGGAGAAGAAGGGACGACGTGACGAGCTTATTAAGGAAAGAACGGCTATACAACAAGAGATGAAGGCGATTCGTGAAGAACACAGCCTTTTGGCTTCTGCTATAAGAGCCCTACGAAAAAATAGATCTGCACTTGAAACAGAGGACGAAAGTTTGAGAATTGAACTGGAACGAGACGAAAGACAGGAGAATGTCGAGGCAGAGAGAGCTTTGAGAGACGAACTTGAAACTCTGGACGAGGCTGATAAACGCTATAAGGATCAGTTGGTAGAAGTGTCGGCCCAAATTGCAGTGAAGACAAGCGAAAGAAACATGCTTAAGGAGGAAGCAGATGAGAAAAATCTCAGATACGTCAAACTAGAAGAACTTAAAACCGCTCAGGAAAAAGAAAAGGAGAAGAAAGAGTCCGAACTTGCTCGAATTCAGGATAGTCGTGCGAATTTCGACACAATTATCGCGGGGCTCCAACACAAGTTACGAACTGAAACTGAGAAAAAAGAAGAACATGAAAAACAGAGAGACGAAAAAAAGGCATATGCTATTGAAGATACCGGTGTTGAACAAGAGATTGCTCTCCCCACTGGAGCTACGCCTCAAAGTATTGCTGATAGAATGAACGAACTGGCTGTCCTAGTGCGACAAATAGAAGAAGAAAATGGAATGACACAGGAAGATGCAGCTACTGAAGCTGATAATGCAGAGCGTCTCTACCACGAAGCTACAGAAAACTACAAGCGCATGAAATCAGATTATACTGCCATTGTTACTGGAGGTAGTCGACGAAAAACTACCTACGACATGAAATCAAGGCAAACGTTTTTCACCCTGATGAGCAATTTCAAAACAAACCTTCAGGAACGTGGATTTGAAGGTGAACTGAAGATCAACCAGGAATCACACAAGCTGCAGATGTTCATTGCACCAAAAGGTGGGGAAAATCGAGATGTTCTCACTCTTTCCGGTGGTGAGAAATCCTACTGTCAGATTGCTCTGTTACTGGCACTCTGGGAGGAAATGAATTCAAGGTTAGTTGCACTAGATGAATTCGACGTGTTTATGGATAAAGTGAATAGGAGAATATCGCTGAGCATGGTGATGGAGAATCTGAGACGACGTAAGTATGTCCAGAGTATATTTATTACTCCTCAGGAAATGGAACTTGGTGCTGTGAAGATTGATGAAGATGTCAATATCCATCGAATGGCCGATCCTAGGAGCTAAAGGAGTCAACTAATGACCCAAATAAACGTAATGTTATTAATTTATTCTATGCAATTTTCTAGTTGTATGCTTTGCTATTGTACAGCATCTATTCATCGTCACTATCTTCTTCATCAGATGAAACTTCCTGGTCCAATTCCTTCAACTTGGCTTTATACTTGTTTTTGCTTTCCTCGATATCAGCAATAAGCAGCATCATATCATCCAAATCAGATTTAGGCACTGTTTCTTCTTTAGGATTTTTCTTGCTAAGAGCAAGTTCTTTCTTGAGCTCAACATTCTCTTCTTCAAGCTTAGAAAGTTTGGCTTGAAGTTTTTCTTCATCTGATTTGATTCTCCCTTCGTCTGATTTAACCCTCTCTTCGTCTGATTTAATCCTCTCCTCGTATGATTTAATCTTCGCTTCGTATGACTGCAACTTATCTTCATCTGATTTGAGCTTTTCTTCTGCAGATTTGAGTTTCTTTTCAGTAGACTCGATACTTTTCTGCGAAACTTTCAGTTCCTGTTGATATGTCTCACCCTCGGCGCCGAGCAATACAAGCTTCTCTTCTAGTTCCGCAACCTTCTTCTCAGCCAAAGCAGCCTGCTTGGAGAAATCGACATTTTTCTGGACTTGAGACCTCAAAGATTCCTTGAGCTTTTCAAATTCCGTGGCATTTTGTGCGGAATGCTCAGATTCCTTCAGATGCAAAGACTTGATTTCCTCCAACTCCTTTCTATGAGCAGAAATGGTCTCATCCAGCTTTGAAGCGGCACCCTTGTGCTCAATCTCTAATTTTTCCAACGTTGCTTTGTGGTCAGCTTCTAAATCAGCTAACTTTGATTGCAGCTTCTCAAGCTCGGAGGCATGAGCTAGTTTCAGTGCCTCTAATTCAGAGGCATTTGCATTTGCACCTTCAGTCGATTTCTTTAGAGCATCATCATGGCTCTTTTTCATGGAATTCACCTCCAAACTGTGCGATTCCCTTAACTTTTCAAGTTCAGAGGTATGGCTTTCTTTCAGCTGTTCCAGTTTTGAGTTATGAGAGTCAGTTACCCCTCTAGTCGCCGAATCATGGGATTCCTTCACCTGTTTGAGCTCTGACATATGGAAATCTTTCATTTGTTGCATCTGAGAATTGACATCTTCCAACTTCCTGGCATCTTTCTCCTGCTTCAGTTGGATATCGTTTTTTGCAGTACTCAACTTCTTGAGCTCCTTCTCATGCGAGGCCCTCAAGGTTTTGACTTCTTCTACATGGTTATCTTTCAACTCCTGAAGTTTGTCAATAGCCTTCTTTTGCTCTTCCTCTTTTTGGCCCAACTCTTCCTGGTGCTTTTCCAATAATTTTTCAATCTCCTCCTGTAGCTCCTCGATATTCTTGGCATTCACAGACAGCTCTTCTTTGTGCATCTTTGCTTTACTCACTGAATCACTAAGCTGCTTTTCGTAAAGCTTCTTCACCTTAGATAACTCCTCATTCAGTGACTTATCACTATCTTGTCTAGCAGCCTGAAGCTGCTTCTCATACGACTCTTTCAACTCTGTAACATTGAGAGCATGTTTTTCCGCAGCAGAATTTGCAGTGGTTTCCAGTTTTTCTGCCAATTCTTTTTCATGAGACTTTGCCAATGCTTTCAGTTCCTTCACTTGTGCTTGAGATTGGGTTTTCACCAGTTTAAGCTCTTGCTTGGTTTCTTCAAGAACTTTCGACAGTTCTTTATGCTTCTCTGCGTGATCTGCTCGCAAATCAGAAAATTCCTTGTTATGCAACTCGGTGAGTTTTGTGATTTCATCGGTGTGATTACTTTTCAAAATAGACATTTCAGCTGCATGACTATCCCTCAATTCCTCAGATAGCTTCTCATGCTTTTTGGATAGTTCTTTCTCTAAGCTCGACCGTTGGTCTTCATAATCATTTTGCTTCTCTGTCAGCGCCGTCGTATGCGAGTCTCTCATCTCTGAGATCTGTTTTTCATTCGACTCCTTCAAATCGAACAGCTTTTCAGCATTCAACTTCTCCAAGCTCGTCAGCTTTTGTTTAGAAACGTCCAGCTCACTCTTATGGTTTTCTTTCATCTGCTCGAGTTCCTTCTTCAAAGTGTCGAGAACACTACTGTGGGATGTCGTGAGCGCAACCAACTCTGCTTCTTGATCTGCTTTTAACTTTGCTATTGCCCGTTCGTGAGCAATGCTCAATTCTTTAGCAGCATTAGCATTCTTCTCAGCATTACTCTTTTCCAAATTAGATATGGTCTCTTTATGAGAAATTTCAAGATCCAAGATACTCTCATTGTGCTCTTGTTCCAGATCAGAAAGCTCATCTGCATGTGACGTCTTGATATCAGCTATCTCTTTGTCATGCTCAGCTTTCAAACCAGCAAGTTCCTTCTCAACAAGTAACGCCTTATTTTTGTGATCATCAAGTCCCTTCTGAGCATCGTCGCCAATTGCTTTAAGTTCCTCTAATTGGCTTTTCAAAGTTGTGATTTCCACCTCCTGAATTTGCGCCTTATCCAAAGCCGCTTGTTTTTCACTCTTCATTATATCAAAAGCAGCAGAGGTTTCACCTGCCTCAGAGCTGGCCGTACTTATTTGCAATTTGAGGTTCTCATTTTCGTCAACAAGCTTTTGAACTTCGATCTTCAACTCAGATATCTCGTCCTTGAGCCCCTGAATTTGAGCTTCATAATCCGTCTTCGTTTCTTTGTCCTGCTGGATTTGCATTCCCGCAGATTTCAACTTCTCGATCAGTGTTTGCTTCAATGATTCGGCTTCATCAAACTCCAGCTCAAGCTCCTTCAACTGTTTAGCGACAATGTCATGTTGTGGTTTCAAAGCGTCGTACAACAGCTTGGTCTGCTCTAAACTTTTCAACCTCTTATCAGCTTCATTTCTATGCTGCTGAAGACTCTTATATTCGTCTTTGATTTTCTTCTCACTATCATCCACCTTCTTCAACTGCTTGTCCAGATCTGCTACTTTCTTCTCTAAATCACTGACTTTTCTGTCGCCGTCACTCTTAGCCCTTGAAAGAGACATCAGCTCTCTACTCATCTTATTGATTCCAGCTTCAGCCTTTTCCTTGGCATCTGTCATCGTCGTCAATAAAGTCGAAAGCTTCTTCTCCTTCTGTCTGAGTTCCTCCAAACTTTTGTTCGATTGAGAAAGTTGAGCAACAGTCTGTTGATTCTCAGTACTCAGGTCTTCATAGAGAGCCTCCACCTCAGTGAGTTTCTGCGTCACAGAATTTAGGCTGTTAGAAAGTTTGGTCCTCTCATCTTCCATCTCCCCCACCGAAACCTCATATTGCTTAATAGTCTTGGTTGCGTCCTCTATAGCAGTTTCCAAATCACTGATCTTCTTGACACTGGACGCGGAAGACCCAGAGTACTGCTGTTTTAACTCGTCAAGTTGAGATATGACTGTGACATACTGCGACTGGAGTGTATCGTACATCTCAAGGTTTATCCTAGAGTTGGGTTCTGCCAATGGGTCCCGATCAAGAGCCTTTTGTATTCGGTTGATATTGTCTTTAACGAGGTTCACATAGACACCACAGAGAAACACCTCAGGCAGGCCGGTTTCATCCCGATCTGCTATATCAAGGTAGTGCTCGGGGTCAAAGTCCTTAAAGACCGGAGTATCTCTGAGCTTCTTTACTTTGAGGACATACTGATCTCTGCCGATGGTACTGGTGATTAGCTTGTGCAGTTCAGTTCGAGAAATTGGTGCATCTTTAGAAGAAAAGTCGTAGGTTATACCAAGAAGAATTGCACCCATAGATTCGACTAGTACATTGTTAGAAGCTCCACCAGAATGAGTAGTCACCAAGGATATCAGTGCTTGTGCCGTAGCTGATTCACCCAAGAAATCATTGACAGCATTCACATCGTCATAGAGCCACACGGAAAGAAGCATGAGGTAAGCTATCGAGATTCGCGGATCGGTATATTGAAGCGAGGTTACAAGCATTCCAGATATGGCCTGCATGTACGTGACTACTTCTTCTCCTTGCGCTTCGTCTCCAATAGTGACGGATCGGACCAGGTCTCTAATATCGTGAGAAGCTTGGATATCCTCATCATCATTGAAAAGATATAGGAGAATCACCGAAGCAAACCATGGCTTGTATGGATTAAGACGGGCATCAGGATCATAGTCAACGAGAGAAGATATGAGATTAGCAGTGCCCGAGGGCAGAGTGGAAGGATCAAAAGATGAAGCTGGATTCTCATCTGAATTCTCATGGTCGCCATTGGGCTTGCTGACATCAGAGTCACCATTAACATGAGATCCATTTGTTTCACCGTCAGCTCGGCCATTTGTAGCTTCATTAGAGTCGGATATTTTCACTGGTTGTCCAGTGTAATGGGCGATCTGCTCCTGAATGAAGACGCGTTTTGCAGCAGTATTGTTCTCAAAGGCGGCATTGAGACAAATATGAGCAGCGGATCTCAGCTCAAAGGTGTGTATGGAAGTACTCAGCAGGGCCCAGTTGAGTAATGCAAATGTGACGGGGATAATGTCTGGCTGACGCTGAACATGAACTGCAATGCTGAGATCAACGTACGGGACGTCAATAGCCAGAAAATCGTGCTGAATTTCTGAATTGGATCTAATGAGATCAGCAACAGTAAGAAGTGCAGTAGCACGCACACTAATAGACGTGATGGTGCCAAACACCAGACGCAAGACATTCATCAAAATACCAGCCTTGGCCAGAGCAAGCTGGTTCACAGGAGTAGCCCAATGGTCTTGGACTACAAACAACCTACATATATCAAGAGATATTCCAAGATTGAGTGCAGACTGATCGTCCCAAGTAAACGGCACATGGTCGTCATCTTGTTCGTCCTGTTCAGAACGGGGAGAGTCCAGCTGCAGTAGCCTGCCAAGTTTGGGAACGCAACTGGATTCTCTAAACATATTCTGGTTGGATATATTGTAGCGCAGCAAAGTACCAATTAAAGACAGACAGTCTTCGACTACAAGGCCACCAGCTAAGTCTCCTTCGTAGTCGATAATTTTAAAGAGCTTTTCAAAGGTCCCTTCAAATGCAACGAGTTTCTGGACATCGCTATGATCCTCGACCAGATTGAGTAACAGCAAAATGGCTTCATTACGTATAGCCTCACGCGAATCATCGAGAACTGACACAATTGTAGAGATACTCAATGGAGCAGTAAATATGACATCCTGGGCACGCCTGGGCCTGCTGGCAATGATGGCCGACAGCAACTGAAGAGAATATAGTCTGATATAAAAGTCATTGGAGTTACGCAAAATGTCCAGCAAAACAAAGATATTCTCTTCCTTCTGTGTGAATTCATCTGTGAGCCATAACGAGATGTAATCGGTGGTGGTGGACGATTCGTTGGAATTCGATTCGGTAGAGCTGAGTGGAGATCGATACTTTTTGTGACGAGTACGTTGACTGAGATCTTCAGCTTCGCTAGGTTTAATGAACAGAATAATTAGAGTCTCCAGAGTAGCTCTACAGGACTCGAGATCTTCTGAATCTCTCTGTAATGCCTGGATCAAGCAGCGCAGCCCGCCGGCGGCTACAGCCTCACGGTACTGCCTGGAAAAGCCCTTGAGACCCAGGACGGCAGCACGACGGTCCTCCAGCATGGACGAGTGCTGAAGACGATCACATAGACGAGTGATGGTATCGTAAGCTGACTGAGGCTTGGGTTGAGTCTGGGCTAAAAGCCCTGATATCATGTCCATATAGGGTGTACGTGGTGGTAGTGGAGAAGGTTAGGAGTAGAACCTTAGTTATGATGGGGTGTATATCTGGGGCTGGGAGGAATGGAGTCATGCCAAAAACATGTTATCACAAGCAGAACAGCCAAGCGCAGGGTTCAAATTTATATTTCAAGTAACAGGAGAAAGTGAAAAAAAACCAGGGAGGGGGGATATGCAACACTGCCTTGGCACAATAGAGAGTGACACCCTGAGCCAGAACGAATTTTAGTTTGAACGGGAGCGGGAATACAGGAAGAATAGACAGCGGAGTTATTTAGATGGATGGATGGGCGCACATATCGCTTAGTGCCGCTTGTTCTGGTTTGGTTTGGTTTGGTTTGGTTGTTTGCTGTGGCATTGTCGGCAACGCAAGGCTATCGGATCTGCATCGAAGTTAACGAGCTAATCAAATACATCAAAGCAATAGTTTGCTTTTTTTTTGGCAGCGACGACTATGGACGGGTGTTTTTTTTGTGCAGCCTCGGATAGCTATTCGTGGAAGTTAGACGGTGAAAAAGGTTAATTGAAATTATAGTTTATTATTTAGCTCGTGATATGCTTGCATTTTTTTGGTCCGAATCAAACAGTAGTTTTACAGACAAACTGCTTCAAGTCGTTTAATAGTTTGACAGCAAAATCGCGAGGTAGGTGGTGGGGTGAGCTGAGGTAACCTACAGTGAGGTGGTGAGTCTAGTTTGTAAAGGGTCTTGTCTGCTTTTAGATATAATGCAACGGCATGCAAGAGCAAAACACAGCACAGCACAGCACTGTACAGTTGAAGGCAAGTGTGAAAACCAGTGGTCTACATAATACAAGCAGTGGGTAGCGAGCTGGAAGAATAGTGAGAGGTGTGAATTTTTTAGTTGCCATCCAGTCTAATCCTACTGTATCTGAGCTTGCACCACCCACTTCGGTACACAGTTTTTACGGGGTTTTATGTACTTCCGTCTCCTACTGGGTAGCTCCGTCGTCCCAACTCAGTCAGATCTTTCTTTGGCACCCTAAATATCGCTAGGGTTCATTCATGCCTTAAACTTTACCTTGTTCTACAATTCAGTTTAGTTGCCTCACTTCAACCCAGATATTCTGCAGTCTGAAGCTCCCCCAACATGTCCAGTAAGCATGCGGAGCTTCAGGGTTCCCACTCCAGCAGGGACCATATTGATCCGTCTAAACGGAAACGCAAGCGACATTCCAAATCTCGCAGTGGCTGTAGCAACTGTAAGAAACTGCGTGTCAAAGTAAGTTATAATTTCAACCTATGGCTAGTGACCGAACCGACACTTTTGTTGGACCCACACATACACACTGTCTGAGCAAAATTCCCCCCGGACCATTTTTACAAATGATTGAACATGTTCTTCTCAGCAGAAGATCACGATCCAAATTCTCTATATCTTGTTTGTTAGAGCTTTCCCTGCTGGCTATCTAACAGTTTCAAACGGGTCATGGTGGTGGGTCTCCACTTAAGTTTGGCTGTGCCCAAATTGAACTGAGTTTTCTCGTTCTTTCCCTTGTCATACCCCACACGAAGATTTCGGTCCTGTTATATTCCATGTCTAGGAATCATCCGATTAATACAGATTTGATTCTGTTCAGCTTGTCCTGCTTATTGATTGTCTTTTGTTGCCATCCTTGGTCGAGGGGATCAAATCTGTGCTGTGCGGTGCGGTGCGGCGTTGAACCCAGGTCAAGCCATCATTAGAACATGCTGTCAGAATAGTAAAAAAATCATAGGGATAAGATCAATGGAAAACTGAGATTGTTGGCATGTTCTTGACCGGTCTGCTGTTGCTTCGCTGTTGTGTTACTAGTCTTTGTTCAGGTTCTGTCTTGTGTTTGATGGACCATGTACATTACTCGAGAAAGCAGCAAATGAAATTTGCACCACCAACCACAACACGGGGGGAATGAAAATTTGTTTATACCGTTGTATGGCCCTGCTAGAGCCCACAAGTGTACAGAGCTAGGTGTTTTGTAGTGCCTGTCTCGGGTCAGTCGGTCGTGGCTTCGCCGGTCATTTGTTTTGCTGTTGTCTCTTCATCCTGGTACTAACTACAGTGCGACGAAACTCAACCTCGCTGTCAAAACTGCATTCGCAGAAATAAAGAATGCATCTACCTACTGGGTGCTTCCGGTACTTCTTCACGCGCTAAAAAAGGTCTTTCCGATAACGACCTGGAAGAAACCGACGATCTTCTCCCAGCCATAGAATCTACCTCGAATTCTGTCGCTTCATCCACTTCAACTACTACGACCTTTTCATCTGTCGACTTAATGCATGTGAATTCAAAACGAGGCTCGATATCTTCATTACCTGTATCTTCGCAGAGAATGGTCAGTTTTGATGGTTCGGACGACATGAATGATGCTTCACCATCTATAGACGCGGTCCTATCAAGACATCAGTCTACAACCAACAACAGTATCTCTGCAGTATCTCCACACAGCCATCATCAGTCTTTAGTTGCCTCTCACTATGCATCTGCATATAGTCAACTGGACGCGGCCGTGCTTAATTATTCACTCAACCCCAGTATTCATGACCGAAGACATATTTTTAACGAGACCGACACCAACAACAGCACTGCAGTACTGCACTCTGTGCCTATTACTCAGTTTAATACTGACGCTAAAGATCCATCTAACATATCCCCTAATACTGCACTATCTCATGAAGCGGCAGCCTCTGCTGAAGAAGATGCGGTTATAATACCCCAGCATTACGGCACTACTCAGGTGGAACATGAACCTCCTTTGGTAGTTGAACACCAACGTCAAATGGCCCTGGGACCTTCAATGCTAGGTCTCATTCAGTTCCGAGACGTTTTCTCCCAGGTCATTCCGGGAAACCTTTTCTCCACGGCTCCCGATGTTCATGTCACGTTTCCAGAGTATGAGCTAGTCCACCACTATTCTCATCATGCCCTTGAGTTCATCATGATCAACAGTGATACTGATAGACAAATCTGGAACGAATATGTTCCTAGGATCGGGTTCGGATCGGGGATTGTCATGGACGCCATTCTGGGAGTCGCCTCGTTCAATCTAACCCGAGTGTCGCAGGGCACCCGAGATTATCGGGCGTATTCACTCAAAAAGTTTTATTATTGTCTTTCACGCTTTCATTCGGACCAAGAAATTAGTGCTGAGGACAATTTTGTCGTGTCATGTTTTCTGATGATGATGGCATTTGAAATGCCAGACGTCATTCCACTGGCAGATGAAACTCGGCTGGATTTGATTGCTGTCATCTCGGGTCCTTTTCTAGTAGCAGAAAGTATGCACCAGGTTCTGGGGAAACAGTTTGGTCCATTGATCAGCTATAGCCATGCGTTCCAGAATCATATTCTGCAAACAAATCCACCAATGGTTTCACCAGTACAGTTCCTGGAGACACTAGCAGAAAAGCTGGATAAGGCGGGATTACTGGGCCCTGGAAAGCTTCAGCTACTAACAATTGACGGAGAATCAAGGGAGCCGTACTATTGTGAGTCGGGAAGTCACTGTGATATTTATTTGACAGCAATTCGCCAAATGCAAGACTGCTGTCGTATGGCAGTGCAGCTCAATTCTGCGCAGGTGCTTCTATTTTTTATAATGCACTCGCCTCCCGAATTTCAGTCCTTGTTACGCAAGCGGTACGCTTTTGCTATGGTGATCATGACGTTTTTGTTGACGTTTTTCACCCCTGTGTCCAAGTACGGGTGGTTTCGAGATCGAGGGGTTCTGGAGATGAATAGGCTGATTCTGGAGCTTGGACATGAGTGGGCTGATGTACTATCGTGGCCTATATATGTCAAGAGCCGGGGGTTCGAGACCATCACAGAGCTGGTGGATGTTGAGGACCGGCTCTTCCCAGACATTGATGTGACCAAGTTAGCGGATGCTTCTTCATCCGCACGCTATGTCAATAGTTATTCGTCGATTATTGGTGAATTTCACTAAGCCATGGCCAGGGAAGTCCAAGACGAGAAGAAAGTGAAATCGATCGCTCCAACTAATATTGGATTTGTGCTAGAAACAAGCACGAGATAAGTCAAGCCATTGTCTCGGTATGACGAACCCTAGAGTGGTGAAAATTTAAGGTTCTAGCTCTAAATTATAGAGCCTTGCTTGCTAAGAATAGGTGTGGCCATGCTATCTGATAAGCACCTACAACCCCGACACCAAGAAGATTTTGCTCAAAAAGATTCGAATTTACATAGGTTATTTTTTGCAGGTTTGTAGGTGTCATGTGTGGTTTTTGTGTCTTACAAGATCGACCACGAAGCACCGGCGGAATGGAAAGCTAGCTTATTTCACGCAACCTTTGAACAGCTTAGCGGCAGAATCGTTGCCTAAATGAGCTGAGGATCGGCATATCCAAGTCTTTTATTTGAGGCCGGACCAGGTGATGGCATGAAGTTGGAATCATCTGGATTTGGTAACTGTACCAGCTGCTAGAAGGCCGTTTTTAAAATGCGACTATCTCGGACTGGTGGTTTTTGTTTTAACATAGGATACCAGGAAAATAGTTGGCGAAGCGGAAAAAACCACTGGAATTGAGTTGCATGGGCATTTTCCCAGACAAAGAAGTTTAGAATTCTTGGCTCAACAATATATAGCGGTTGTTCTCTGAAATGTGGAGCAGGTTGAAAACTCTAGTATGAATAGTTTTGTACAGGCATTTCCATACTGTTGGATTTTTATGTCTGCTGGTTCTGGACTTTTGAACATTTCCTACTGCTCCAATTGGCTCATATCGGAGTGTTATACGATGCCAAGAACGCCGACCCGGCTGGAGACCGGAATCAACCAGAAACGACTTCTAACATTTGTTATAGATATATACTGGTGAATGGGATTCTGGTGAACGGGGTTCCTTTACGTGCGTCTGTTACTGGCATTCTTTAGTTTGATTATTCTGATATGAAGATATCTAACCTAATGGTTTGAGGGGTAGTTTGGATGAAGGGGAAATGAAATGGATTGCAGCAAGTCAAAAAACGGGATTTGGAGGACTTGATGATATATTAATGAGAAAAGTGGTAATCTAATAACTACTAGAGATGAAGAAACTAGTTGAATTTAATGCCAATTATAAGACATTAAATAGTTACATTGCTGGTGGCTAATCAGTCAGTCAGTCATTGGTGGTTTTGGTGGGGTGAATCTGGGAGGTGATCATTTGATAACATGATAGTCGAACGGAGAGTTAGGTAGTTGCACAGTCGACATAGCAAAATATGGTGCGGGACTGACAGGAGTATAATGATATGTAAAATAGGTAGATGGGATTGGAATGTCATTTGATTGGATGAATTTCACGGTTGTTCCGTTCTGTTTTCCTGCAAATCACATGAATGATGTATGTAGCCAATCTGTGTAGCTGATTGTAGTATGCTTGGCTGTGAAGCCTTACTATGAATAGCCTGACTGAAACCTGATTAAAACCTGACTAAACTGTAATTCCTCTTAGCAAGCATCTCCATAGACCTTAGAGACTTTCAATAAGGAGATAGACAAGTTCACGTGTTTAGCCGAGTAAATCAAATCCAATCCAATCCAACTATATCAGTGGCTAGTAATTGAAACCCGGTATAAATAAGGGTTAATGCAACTGTCAGTTAAACTACACAGAAAAGACGCACAAGAAATACAGGTTACAGCCTAAAGCTCACCAATAGTATACCATATTTACGGAATTACGGATATAGTGTTATATAATAATTTCCAGTCTGAAAACCGACGGTAGGTACTATGTGTGGGCAAAATCTTAGAGCTCTGTGACACATTTCCATTGACAAATATACCCTGTCCTTCACCGTTTATCCTCTATTCCTTCATACCCTTCGTCTCTTTTATAAGTTATCTCAAATCCGTTTCTTTACTTCTGGATCTTGCCCTGGTTAGGATCAATTTGCTGCTGCTGATCAGCAGGAAGATCAGTATATCGAGGAGGTTCCTCCGAGTGGTTCGATGAAGAAGCAATAGTGCCATACTGTCCATACTGCTGGGAATCAGGGGCTCTATGCTGCTGATGACCAGAAGGAGGAGGAGAGCTGACAGGTGTAGGTCCTCCAGATACATTGACGTAGATGGTATGAGATCGATGGCCATCATGCTGAGATTCAATGTCAAACTCGACAATCTCGGGATACTTGGAAATAATATACCACGAGTGAATGAGACCTGGGAAATATCCCAGACAACATAGCGCGATGTTAATAAGAGCTGGAGTTGAGTTAGTAAATCATGTAAATGAATGTCGATGGCAAATGTCCTTCAACTAGCTTTAACGGAGCCTCCTAATTTACACCAAATACATACAATCTGCAGAACAAAGCCCAGCCTTCAGCCAGACCGGCAGAGGAGGGAAAAATACACTGACGAGAATCAGAAACACGTCGAAAAATACAAAACAAGCTCCCATGGTGAATTCACAAATAGCTTAACCAAGACGTTGGCCTACTTAGTCGGAAGTCAAAAACCTACCAATGTGGACTCCGCTGATTTTATGTACCACCGAGCCATGTGCCGTACGCCACGCAATTTGGTGACTATTTGTGAGTGCACGCTCAGTCAGTCACCTTTACAGCCCAGTCGGTTGCTGGGACAACTGATATGAAGGCCTACCAAATCTAACTACTGAACTATTGATTCAACTTCACCACCGATAATCTGGCTCAACAGTGTAACTATGGACGACGAGACTGGAAATGTGACGTCTGGACCTATAGATCGTCATACTGGCCAGCGATCGGTGTTCCCGGGTATCGACAGCAGACTGATATCCGCTACCCGTCGCCCCGTCAAAGCGGTACCTCTGGATGCGTCTGAATACCTGGTTTCCGTCATGTCCGAGGCTAAAACAAGACCTGGGTTTACTACTATGGCACTTCCAACTGTCAAACCAAAAGGCAGACGAGCTTTACGGTCTTATGAAGATCCTGATCCGCCGGTAAAAGAACGTAGTCCTGATATTTCATCTGCCGAGCCGAGATCTGATCAGGTGAAAAATAACATAAGCATTCACAAGTCAAGGGATATGGCGCTACCAGATCCGTTACCCAGTATATTTATTAGCCCGGAATGGAGAAATATATTTTTAGCTCGATTCGAAAAGTCTCGTGCTGCATATAGAAGTGATTGTGCTGTTATACTAAACGACGGGGAGATCATCTCTAGGGATATTGGAGAAACTATCGACAAAACCTCACAGAATACCGGAGAATCTCGCTACACTGTTGAGAATAATTCACAAGGAGAGAATAATTCTGAGCGGATTAATACTTTATCTATTGAACAGGATACGTCAAAGCAGATTAATACTGTATCGATTAATATTGCATCATTTGGTACTGCTGCTTCAGACAATGGCATTACTGGCCCATTTCCCACTACTCTGAGGAATTGGAGGTTGTTTCTGATCAACCATGAGCCTACACTTTTTATTCTTCGGTCCATTTCGTACGTTGATACCATCAGACTGTTCAATTATTACAAAAAATGGGTTTCTCTATCAATGCAAACTCAGTTGGAATCATGGCTCTACGCTCTGCTTGTGAAACTTCCTCCTGTACTCTGTGCAGAAGATCTGTCTGTGGTGAGAGAACTGGCCAAAAGGGCTGTGAGAATTCTACATAAAGTCCAGGAAGAAGATCCTCCATTAGAAGTACGAGACTCTACTAAATTGATTCTATCTGCAACTGTACTTGTTTGCGTGGATATCTATTCTCAGAGGGATCTACTGTCTTAACTTTATTTATTACTGGCATTCATTGCCATGCTATCATCATTGTATCAGTATATCTACGTGCATTTTATTGATTTTTACACCTAGAGGAATCTTTTAATTGCATTTTCCCTAATTATATTGCCCTTAGAGAAAGGTTTTCTTCTACTTCTATTTTCTGAATATGCAAATTATACCTTATTAAGACGCGTTCGAGTTTTCATCTGTCGTATAATGATCTAATCTATCCAGCTGCATTCTCAGTCATCATATATACTCAATCACATATACTTGATCATTAAACCATCATAACATTCATCTACTTTCAACAATATTACACAATACCCAGGAATAACTGCCCGGAGCTTTATCAACACCAGTGTTATGTCCAGTTTGATAGCTGTCTTAAATAAATATTCCTCCTCCATTCCCAGCACCAGGTTCACGAACGTTCAGCACCGATATTCTTCTGCTTTCCTACCTCTTTATCATGAAATTTTCTTTGTTCTTTGAAACTCTCCTTTGCCTTCCGTTTCGCTTCTTCTCTCGTCTTATAATGACCATCCCATTGAGCTTCTATAGCAGCTCGCTTCTTCCTATCTTGTTCCTCTGGATCCTCACTATTCCCCCTCTTGAGCATTCTCTTAAGATTCTGTTCTACCTCAGCAGTAGATAAGTTTGTTGAAGCCTGTCGTTGCTCCTCCACAGCCCGCTGTTCTTTCCATTTGGGATCCAGAAGCATGGCTCTCTTGTGATCTTCGAATTTGGATTCCTCTACCATCTGACCAGTAAAAGGCGACTTTATGAGCTTCTCCTGATTATTTCGAAGTTTGGAAAGCCGAGAAGTACCTGCTGATCGGATTTTTCCTGGCAATTTCGCCGTACTTGCTTCAGGTGCCTTTGTAACAGAAACTGCAGGTTCAGCATTCTCTTGAGTTGCAATTGAAGTGGTGTGGGCACTAGAGAACTCAGAATGCGGTTCAAAGTCTGGTGGTGCTTCTTCCAGTCTATAGATACCTCGTTTCCGTTCTTCTAATGATGCAAATTGAAGCTGGCTAATGTTCAACGGGCGAGGCAGTTCAATATCCAGATCGGCCTGACTAAACTGGACAGTTTCAACCACGACAAAATCATGCCAGTCGATCTGGGCATATTCCACCTGTTCCTTCTCAGCTTCTGCTGCTTGTAGCTTTTCTTGCTCTGCCTGGTGAGCCTGATATTCCGCGGTTATGCGAGCTCGGGTCAGAGCATCGTATTTGTTCTTAGCACCAGCATCAATTCTATCCTTTAAAGCAGACGGTTGATCGGGCCTAAAATTTATTATTTTCTTGTACTCCTCTGCAAAAGCTTTAAACATGGGGTTCAAAGAATGGCCTTGTTTTAAGAAGGCAAACTGTACATTTGATCCTTCCTGATGCGAAAGTGCTGTAAGGAACTGTTTTCCTTTAACAACACTATAAAATGCAGTAGTTTTAATGATTTCTAGATCCTGGGCTGAGATAGGTGCCATAATATGAGAGAATTCATACGCAGGAGGTTTAACAGGTCCAGCTAGTTTAGGAGCAGGAAGTTCGGTGGCAGTAGAAGTAGCAGATTCATTCGTTCCAACTCCAAATCCCCGCCCGCTCTTGTTTTCATTAAGACGCCATTCATAATAAGTATAATAAGGATCGCCCTCGAAGAGAAAACTGAACTTTCCATCACGTTGTTCTTGTAGACGCTGGATGAAAGCAGTACCGCTTCTCACAATATATCCAACTGTTCTTTCTATTACGTCTCTGACATCAGGAGGCGGCACAACTGTGACAGTAGAAGGAACATCGTTTGATTCCTTGGTGATATTTTCACCAGTCCCATCTTTAGGCGGATCGGAAACTTCGACCGGCATGATAAGATAGATGGGTGGGAGATGTCAAGTGAAATATTTGGTGATGTTCAGAGATTGATGAATAAATGGGAGGTGAAAAATGACGATTACAAGATGAAACAATGCCTGTAGTTTGTAGGAAAAGAAGAAGGAACTCGACGTAAAAGTAAAATAGAAAGCCGAGAATATCAGTAATTAAATTTCAATTGAGGATACTTTTTTTTTAATTTAATCCAGTCGTTTTTCGCCTACCTACATCCTACGTCGTGAAATCAGTCCATCCTCTCTCGCATGAGATTCTCCCAGTGCCGCACCTTTGATACTCCGCATTTATTTGGCATTCAAGATAACCGCGATAGCATCAGGTTGACGGCGACTGAAACCCACGTAACATGAGAGTTTTGGCAGCTAGCGTGGAAACAGGCGCCATATCAGGTACGTTGAAACGAGAATACAATATTTTACCAGTCTTGCAGTGCTGCAAAAAGTACTAACTGCTTTGCCTTTAGCCATCTCGTTTAATATTGGCGCCAAGTACCCCTATGGTGCAGACTTGATAAATCACAAGGAATTTTCAAAGCAAGGAAGATCGTCTTATGTTCAGAAAATGATTGTAGTAGAGAACAATGGACTATATGTAAGCATATTGACGTGAGGATAGAAACTAGAGAACCCGGAATCAGGCTAGAAAATTTCCCTTACAAACTCCTACTAAACTAACCTTCAGGTTATCGTTGCCCGAAGAGGCCCTATAATTCAAGTTTTTAATGCTGAAAACTTAGAGCTAGTCAAGGAATGGAAACCGTTACTGTCTTCTTCCAGTGACCCTATAGTCGGATTGGAGTACGAATGTGGTAGAATTTATACTTGCAATGTTCTGGGCAAGATCGTTATTAGAGACTGGCCATACCGTGGAAAAATCGGAACTATTGTAAGTATGCTATGTTGTATACGCTGGTTTCTGCTCTGTTAGCTGACCGTTTGGTGCTGGTACTGCTGTTTGGTGCTGGTTTCATCGCCTTAAACTCTCCTACTGACTATTTCTTAGAATATCCCCCATCTGGTGTCTACTTTTAAATTGCATCCTCGTTACCAGGGTATTGCTGCATTTGGTGGAAATAATAATGACCTGGAACTAATTCAAATTACGGTTGAAGAACGTCATCATCGCGGCTCGGACTCCACCTTATACCCGCATCTATTTAAAATCTGGAAAGCTAAGAATGTCCGGTTTGATGACTATAATAATGACTCTCCGATCTGGATAAGTGATCTGGTTTTCCTAGAAACAGATCGTCCTGCTCATCGTGGCTGGAGAATAGCGGCCGTCACTCGATACGGAGATCTCCGCATTTATGAAACCAACCATAGCAAGAGACCGCTAATCAACATCAAACTAAGTGCATATCCTCTGATGGCTATTTATACTGATAGAGCCCAAAAGGAATTAATATGTACCGATGTTCAGGATAATTGCTTTGTGGTGGACTCTAGCAGCGGAAAGGTTATCCGCAGATACAAATGGGCTGGCGGAGGTTCAATGGCGGTAGATGCATATTTTGCTCCTGATACCCCGAACTCTAATGGATGGTCTCAGATGCAAGATGAACCATGGACTCCGTACGATCATCTCACTGGAAATGAAGTACATCCAGCAGGTGGAGAGACACGTGAAAACCATTCCCAGTCGCATACTTCTAGGTCTTTAAATCCTCATGTGTCAACGTCCAATGTTCGTATGACCTCATTTGCGCCACGAACACATACATCTAGGTCATCTATTCGGGCTGCTGCATCGCGTATGGGTCGAATATTGGGAGCCATCGGCGCCAATCAGTCTGGCAACTCGCTATCACGTCCCGAACTGGAGCCCTTGTTTTTTGCGGTTCCTGCTACTACACGAGCTGGTCGGCGTAGGTCAAGTGACACCGATACCGGCGACTCAAATGATAGCTCGGACTTGTCTAGCAGCTCGAGTTCGAGTGATGATGATGACGGCTCATTTGTCGTTCTACAAGACTCGGCCCCAGCTACCGCGCCCAGTGTAGTCTCAGGCTGGGAAAGTAGCGGAAATCGTGGAGTTCGAGTAATTAACCATCGTCCGTTGGTAATCAGTCGGAGACCTTATAGTCCGCGATCTTTCATGGCCTGTGGAGGTTTGGATCAATACATACGGATATATGACCCCCAGACTGGTATACTTCAAAGCAGACTAGAGTTCGGCAGCAAAATATCGTCGGTAGTCATGTTGGATCCAAGAGAAGAGGCCGATATACCGGAAGACAAGAACGAGTCGATTGGATCCAAGAGAGCTGCAGAGTCGGTAGATGTATGTGAACGAACAGCCAAGAGAAGACGATCATCATGAATGAATAGAAAACAGAAGCACAGCGACTGCCGGGAGTTGGACGGAGTGAATTAAGTCCCTTGTGAGATCCTCAAAGTAATATTATGTTTATTTGCTACAATACATTCAGTTTAGTGTAGAGTATTGGAGATATCAAGAACGCGATATGGGCGCCCCATATGCTGCGGCTCTATTATTCACGTGATCATTTTTTGCAGTCACGCACAATTCCTCTCTGCGTATATTTCATCCTACGTCTACCCACTCCACCACTCAAGGCACTCACTTTTCATCGTCACCATCAACTATCATCATCATATACAACAATGAGTGAAACCGCTGTTTCTTACGCCGCCATTATTTTGGCTGATGCCGAGGTCGAAATCACCTCTGAAAAACTTCTGACTCTTGTCCAGGCTGCTGGTATCGAGGATGTTGAACCTGTATGTGCAAACCGATAGACGTGAAATCAACCGAGAAGGTGGAATCAATGGAGGTGCAATCATGTAAATGACAGTCATATGTACTAACCATATAGATCTGGGCTCAGCTCTTCGCCAAGGCCGTTGCTGGTCAGGATTTGCCCGCTCTTTTCACCAAGTTCGGTGCTGCTTCTTCTGCTGGTCCTGCTGCTGCTGTTGCCGGTGGTGCTGCTGCTACCGAAGCTGCCGTTGAAGAGGAGGAAGTCGAGGAGAAGGAAGAATCCGACGACGATATGGGATTGGGCTTGTTCGACTAAGCTATTAGAACGAAATTGAATTGTCTAGTAATGTCTGCAGCATAATAATGTATAAAAACGTTGTCTTAAATTGGTTGATGGGGAGAGCGGAGATCGACAGGATGAGGAAAGAATGCGACATTGAAGTTATTGGACGTTGGTTTGTAAAATTGAGGCCGTAAAGTTTGAAATCGTAGAGAGTGATAGGAGCATTTTGTTTCTTTCAGTCTGAGGTTTTTTTCGATTCTTTTGAATGGATCATTAAGTTATTTCCGTACTATTTAATGATGATATACAAGAGTGATGACAGGCAAGTTAAGACCCGCAACCCGACAATCTACTGCCAGCGTACTAACCTTCCATGTTTACTTGCAGAAAGAAGGTAAAATCCAGATCTTCCATGTTACCGCTGTATTTGACGAACTTTTCACTTTATAATAATGGATTTGCTCTCCATCTCACCACCCTTCTATCTCACCCTCCTTGTATTTCCCCGTGTTTACCGGGATCACCTTGTGGCATGGGAATTCTGACTTGATCCACCAACATCGAATCTTTCGAACAAAAGCAGATCCTCAAACTTACGCATGGTGGAGATCCGAGAGTTGAATGAAAAGGAGTTTCAGAACTACGTTGGACATGCTGATATCCCTAAGAAAAGGTTAGTGGACCAGATAAACAATGCTCAGAAGAAACGAGCTGCCCATCAGGAAAGGGTTAAAGCAGCCGAGACAATTGATGCCGAGGACTTGACATCGGTTGGAAAAGTCATGTTTGCAGCCTTGGATCTGGCTCAGTATCTTATTCCTTTGGTGTTTGTACATGCAGGATTGAATATCTTGGTTCGACTGCAGTACGGCCACGATACGCCTGCTGGAGAAATCATGTTCGAGGCTTGTTCAACAGTTCCAGTGATGGGATTTGTACACATCTTGGGTCATCCTCATAGAGATGAACGATGGTTTCGCATAGTTAGTTTTTTTGCTAGCGTATTTATTGGCATGTATCTCATCTACAGCTCGTTCGAGGAAGGATATTATATGGTGATGGCCAGAGCTCCACCACTGGGCACTATATGGATATGGCTGTTATTTGAGATGAGCTGGGAATGGTGTGCTACAGTGTTGGTTGTTCTAGCTGCATTTATGTGGAGAAAAGGCTATGAATTGTAATAGTTTGGAGGGTGTGATGTACGAATTATAGCTCGGAATATTGATCTATGAATTATAATAATTTGGTGTTACGTGAAAATGTATGAATTGTAATAGTTCGGGGTGTGTGATGATGTATGAATTGCAGTCGTTTGCAGTGTGATGATGTATGAATTATAACTTGGTGTATGTGATGTGATGACGTATGCCTTCATACGTCACTTCAATTGGAATAAATTCAGTTTAGATAAGCTATTATTGTAATTACAGATGTCTGTTAAACTGCATAAGCGATTTATGTTTCAATTGTGGCTTTTTATAGCTACAGACTGAGTGATTTTGCGCAGTTAAGTTATGTGGGTTGACCGAGCATTTTAGTAGTCTTTTCACCCGAATTGTCAACACTTACGCATGTCTATCATAAAGTAATGAATTGTCTTACTTTTATAATTTATGACATATTCCGCATAATAATATTTTTTTGAAATTATCATAGAATTGCGACTTTTGTGCAGGCATTTTAAACTTCCGCAAGGATATCTCATCTCACTACTACTAGGCGAATGGCCCTTCAAGTGATGCTCTAGATTGAATAAATTAAGAGTAAAAATAATAAAAAATATGCCAAATTCTCACTTGAGTCATCAATCAATCAATCATAATCATTATTTAGCGTCTATATGTATACATATACCAGTAGACGGAACGTTCTGATACTTGCCTGTTACAGTTGAGTTCAAGGTGAACATAACAAGTATTGCAGCCACTGCCAAATGTAATATTAGGAATGCTTGTATTAAAGATAGCACGAAATGTCTTGCTATCCTATAACTAATAAATAATCGTTAGCCCATTATACAATTAAACGTCTACAACAGAACGTGACAAATCTTCTATCCAGGTTCTATCGTACCATCTTGCTCAGTGTGCTATACTCCGGAGGTGGGGTGCTGAATCGTTCAAGAGCATCCAGATCGTTAAGCGGCCTAGCAAAATGAGCACTTCCATTGAGCAAGGTATCGTCAAATGAAGGAGGCAGTTCGTCTTCGTCACCAGATGTACTGGATAACTCCTCAGAAGTCCAAGGACCAAGGACAGGCATGTCGTCGTACAGAGGAAGATCAACACTCTCGCCAGAGCAGCATTTGTCCAGCAATGTGATGGGTGTGTCTATTTTGACATCGAAGTGTCTTCGTTTGTTATCAAACTCATCCTGCTTTGAAATTCTCAGCATGAAAACAAGACGATGTTTGATTCGAATGTATGGGTTGCTTGAGACGTCTGGATGCAACGTACGCACTGGATCGGCAGCATAAGACGAGCTTGAAATGTACTGTTGTGGGATGGTGTCAAAATCATCGGCGGAAGACAGTAGAGGCACAGACGTCTCAAATACCGAGCTTCCTTCTCCCTCAGTAAGAATGCTGCCCATGAACTTTTCCTTTATCTCGCCCTTGTCGTTGCGGACCTTTCGAGTCTCGCCCTTCTTTTCGTACAGCATAACACGCAAAGACCGATCGGTGGTTCTCTTAGAAGTATCCATGGAGCATACATATTCCACAGATTCAGTGATCATTACCCGGATTCGATATACAGCAACCTTTTCTAGGGGTGATAGTTTGATCTGTATAGGTAAACGGGTACCCAGAGGAACATACTTCTGGGGTATGCAGATTTCGTATTGCAGTCTGTTATCCCACACACGCGATACCACAATAGGGTTATTGGTCATGGCCTCGCCGTCAGGAGGACTTCTGACTAAATGGATAGCTTGCTGGCCTGAGATATTCATAGAAAACGCACCTGGACGGACGACTTTGGCCACAAGAGAGTACTGAATCTCGCCATTAGGTGCTTTGACCGACTCGGGAATTCGCGAGTCAATAGCCAGGTTGAAGTTGTATACGTATTCTCCCGCAGGCAATACATAAGTTTCCTTGTTGATGGGCGAAGACAGTCCGGGGGCCTTTCTTTTGATGGCCGAAACCAGTTTGAAAGCAGGAATAGTAACACCATTACTATCAGTAACAGTCTTGCAACCAGAAGAATGTACAGTGTGAGTGGCACCAGCCTTATTGGTGCGGATAGAGTCTCCGCCTTTGAACAGAGCATTGTCAGCTCCATATAAATCGGTGCCGACTACCGTGACGGGAGCTTCGACACAAGAAGCCGCCCGCTTGGCATTGGGGATCAAATCGCTAGGCAGAAACTCCCATTGGTGGCTATTAATGTAAAAAACGTCATGAATATCTGTGGTTTGGTGCATAGGGTCATCAGCCATCAACGACGTCGAGGGGCTCTGGGTCCACACGGTTCTGGACATTCCAGTGAATGTCAGAGACAGAGATTTCATTTTGGTAGGTTTGGTGACTTTGACTACTACTGAGCCTCTTAGAATAGTAGGTTTGAAGCAGCAGTTGGCGGTACTGGCAGGAACACCTATAGAACCCTGGATATTTGCAGACGGAGTCGCATCGGATCCAGCAGTTTGAACGCAGCTCGTACTGATAGAGTTGCTGTTGGAATTAGAATTGGTGTGCTGGGGAGAGGGGAAACTTTGTTTGTGTGGGGAAGGAGGTTCAGGCTCGGAATCCCCAGCAGCAGAATGGTCCATAACAACATCAACATCGGCAACCGAGGCGTCTTCTGCTTCCTGGTAGCTAGAGGAAGATGAAGGAGCCGATCCTAGAAATAGAGTAGGTTCTTGAAGACTCAAAGCCACGGTGACAGACCCGGAATGTGACGACGCGACATTGCGGGGGAACCCCGTGCAGTATTGGGAGATGGAGTTTGTAGTATGAGCAGACATTGATGATAGAGAAGTAGGCGACGACGACATGGGGGAATCGGGGCCTGAGAGATCAGAGTCGCTCAGTAGATGATGAAGAAACTGGTTGTGCGGACTATTTTTGGGGATTGCCTTTGCACTCGTAGTTGAGGCCTTGACGTCTTTGCGGTTGATAGGACGGAACAACCTCCTTGTTTCTTCTATATAGGGCATTTTTGAGCTGCACGTCGTTAGTTTAGCGTAGCAGCAGGTTTGCAATGTCGGAGTACAGTGCTCTAGGAGAGATAGATAGAATAGATAGACGATGTAGAAGGCTAACAGACAAAGCAACAAACACAAGGTAGTCTTAGAATAATAATATACAGTTCGGACAAAAAAAAGAACAACAGCACGGTTTAACACCAGTCAAGTACAATATCTCGATTATCACGCAAAAGTCTGGTTCGTATTTTCTGCGTACTAACAGTGCTTTATATTGCGGCAGTTTTATTTTTATATAGAGTTTTGGAGTCAGTTGGTTTGGGAGCATCAGGTGGCCTCCAGCCGCAAAGCGTCCCAATCCAGTGGGCCGGGGCCCGAAAACACCGTCAGAGCCAAGCCAGGAAAAAGAACCTAGAGAAGGAGGTGACGTCTGCACAAGCGGGGATATGCGGTAATAAAGCTACTGGATCGGGGAGGTCGGTCAGAAACCAGCAGAAAGCCAAATAATAGAAGAGACACGTCAGATTAGATCAGATTCCGATTTCTCCTGAGCTGAGTTGAAGTCGGATGGGTCGGAGCTACGTCAAATGGTCCACCATTAGGCAGGTGGGGGGAGGTGTTGCGGCCCGCCTGATGCGGATGGGTGGAAACCGAGTTGGTAGTTGTTTGAGCTGCTGCTACCAAAAAAGAAGGAGGGTGGTGGATTTGTGTAGTTCCGGTGAGGTGAGGTGAGGTGAGTTTTATTTGGGCTGCCCCCCCAGGTTAATTAGCGATAGTTGGAAAGTTAATAATTATGTATGCTAATTTAACAATAAAGTAACCAGGCCAGGCCAAAGTTAATGATTATTTGTTAAATAAACATTGTAACCTAACCGGGTTAACCAAACGAAAAGAACGCGTAATCAATGAGTATTAAGGTTGCTACGGGAATATGGAAATATGGATAGAGGAATTCTTCAGCATGAGAATATCTACGGTATTTACAAGAAAACCTCTCCGGTGAGGAGCGGAGTGGGACACAGCAATATGGGCTCATTCTAATTAGCAGACTGGTGATTGGTGGGGTCCTGAAACCGCCGCTCAAGCGCAGACAGCCGCAACTTTGTTCCCTGGATTGGAAACTGCATTGATCTGGTTGGTTGACTGGGACAGTTTGATACAGCATGCGCGGGTATGCTTTTTTTGACGTGGTGTACTAGTTGACCTGGTTGATCCCGTTGTTAATCAGGTAGATCTGGTTTGGTTCACGATGATTTCTACTGGCCGATTTCCATCTAAGTTAGTCCGGTGCTCCTGTTGTATCAGACAACTACATGCTCAACTCGACGCCTGACCTCTGTACCATTCCAGGTCGTATCAGAAAACGGCCAACTGATACTACAACCTAACGTACGCCTATGCCGATGCATGCAAATAACTCCTTACTTCACCTGCCGATCGGCTACAGAACGAACATTCGGAGACGCGGCTCCGCTGTGCCTTAATCCAATCTATTTTGGAATTACCTGTCCCTTGACTGGTCCGTTAAACAGGGCCCTGCTATTATTAAATGTCCATCGATTTAGCTTTTAGCGGGCTCAAAACTGCGGGGAGATAGCAAAACCAAAACGGCGGGATGATACGTAGAAAGAAGGGCACTTAGTATGGTGAGTAGACCAGAAAAGACATAGTATGATATAACTGTACATGCGCGTAATTTTCCAGCTACTAGGCAGTTTTCTACTGTAAGCTGATTTATTATTGAGACGGTCTGTACGATTTATTGTGTATTGAATTGGTGTATTGATGCCCCGCCCGCTTGGCGATGCCTCGTATTACTTATCCTAGCCAAGGCACTGACATTGTCCCTTCGTATTATTTGGACGAGAGTCTAGAACGAATGGCGATATATTGCTCGATCCTGTTGTTTCAAAACAAATAAATATCGCCAAGAAACTCAATCTTCTTTATTATTATTTCGAGCAAACCAGACTGCAATATCGGCTTCAGTGTTTGCGTTCCAGAGCCACCAATTGCCAAGCGTGTCCCTGTAATACAGCATCGCTGGACTCAAGTGTGGTTTGAAGTATAGAGTTTGACAAACAGGTCCAGACCGCAAAATAGCCAAAGCACAGGATGTAGCGGTGCCTTGAAGTGTAAATGGATTTGCCGACTTTTGAGTATTTTCCCGTTGGCTTATTATTTGGATGGTTATTGGATCAGTATATGTTGGTATTGCTGTTGTTACAGCTAATCGTTATACAATGCAATTGTTCTATTACAATAGTGCATCCAACACTCTGCTCCTGGATCTTCGGTAAATCTCAGATGTCCTTGATTTCTCCAGAGAGGCGATCACTACGTTATCAATTACTCCGTTAGGTGTTTGTCTAACTCGTATAACTATAAATAAAGACGGAAATAAACATTATCGTTCACAACTGTTTTGTCATCACTTGCTCGTCATTGGTTCTGTACGGCGCTGCTGATCAGGGTCTCGACTGGCAGCTATGACAAATTTCGCGACAATCCCTCAACTTTAATTATTTTTTAGACTTAGGCGCGAATGGATCGTATATTATTAGTATTGCAGTGGCCCTGCTTGGATGTCTCATCTGTTTAAACCAATATGGAAGTTGGCGAGTAATTCAGTTGTTCATTGGTGTTAGAAATGCCCCTACACACGGCAAACCAGATGTTCGTTATAAATAGTTAACGGCTACAAGGGTTTGTTCACGAGCAATATTCGTATACGCTTAGACGGATTTACACGGGTTTACTTGTGGAGGCCTGTCTGAAATATGATGTATTTTATTGGTTTTGGTTCGTGAAGTATGACGTATTTTATTAGTTTTGGTTGTGAGATATTCTGATGTTCAGTAGTGATTTGCCCTATCAAACTTACAACAGCTGATTGACTTACAACAGCTGAAAGTAGGCGACTGATTGCTTACATGCGTGTCTTCTTCAGTATTTTTATTTATTTTAATTAAATATTATCAGTAAAACTGCAATTATTGAATAGTGAAATACTGTGATGTCAAACCTCGTGTCGTTCGTTGATGACTCCGTAAATTATTTTGGAGACTGAATTGTTAATAGCTGTTACGTGGGTGATATTTATCAACCGTATGAATCTCGCCCTTTGGCGGATGCTCATAATTAACAGCAACCGCTCAATAATATCACAATGACAATCTTCTATTACCGGGAAGAAGAGCATAAATATTTATACTAGTCATCAATTGGTAGAATGATCTATATCGACGACAATAATATTCTACCGCTGGCTGTATTTAAAGAGCTTGATGTATGCAAGGCTTTGGTGTTTGGTGCTCAACAGTGTTCGGTGCAGTGCAGTTGATGAGCAAAATCGGTCGATAAATTAATCGCATTCCGTCTACCAGTATATATATATACATATTGACACTAAATAAAGATTATGATTGAATGAATTAATCGCGTTTCAAAAAATTATCAAATTCAACGTCAATATCTCATCAAACCAATAGTTTATGGCCCTCGTAAAAGTTCTCTCTGATTCTCGTACCTCTTACCTCTTATTTCTCAACTTCTATATCTCCTTCATCTTTACTCTCTACACTATTGCTTTCTCGTCATCTCCAAAGATCTAAGTATCAGCACCATCCAAACAATTTTCTCACAAAGCACTTATTCTATCGAATCAATTCCGACTATTAACTATGAAAATATATTATTTCTTCAAATTTCCAATAAAACCATCATTCTTCCTCTCCTCTCCTCTTCTCTCCTGACCTCATCATTCCCCTGATATTTCCCTCCCGATACTCCTCTATCAAGAGGTTTCATTTCTTCCCTCCCACCTCCTCCTCCACACACCACATCATCAACATGTCGCTCAAGTCTTTCATCAAGTCCGTACGGGCGGCAAAGACCATTGCAGATGAACGTGCAGTAGTACAAAAGGAGTCTGCAAATATTCGTACATCTTTTCGAGATGATTATATTGACCAGAACATTCGAAGAAACAACGTGGCTAAACTACTCTACCTGTACACGCTGGGTGAAAGAACTCACTTTGGACAGATCGAATGCCTCAAACTTCTGGCTACTTCGAGATTCGGTGACAAACGTCTGGGATATCTTGGAACAATGCTGCTTCTCGATGAAAACCAGGAGGTTCTTACTCTTTTGACCAATTCCCTGTCCAATGATCTTCAACATCCAAATCAATACGTGGCCGCCCTTGCTCTGTGCACTCTCGCGAACATTGCCTCACAGGAAATGGCCCGCGACTTGTTTGTCGACATTGAGAAAATCCTGTCTTCTAGCAATCCGTACTTGAAGAAAAAGGCTGCTCTTTGTGCCATGCGAATTATCAACCGTGTCCCAGATTTGGAGGAAAACTACATTGAAAAGGCAAAACTGCTACTCAATGATAGAAACCATGGTGTTCTTATTTGTGCATGTGCCCTCATCCAGGATATGGTCCAAAGAAACCCTGCTCTGGTTGCGGAATTCGTACCATTGGTGCCGACTCTAATCAAACAGCTCAAGGCATTGAGCACATCTGGTTATGCCCCAGAACATGACGTTCTTGGTGTAAGCGATCCTTTTCTTCAGGTCAGCATTCTTCGTCTTTTGCGCTTTCTAGGCGAAGGCGATGCTTCTGTTTCTGAGCAAATGAGTGATATTCTGGCTCAGATCGCCTCCAATACTGACTCGGCCAAAAACGTCGGCAATGCAGTTCTGTACGAAGCAGTTCTCACCATCTTTGGCGTGGAATCTGATAGTGGCTTGCGTGTACTTGGTGTGAATATTCTGGGTAAGTTTCTGGCTAACAAGGATAACAATACCCGGTATGTCGCTTTAAACACTCTGCTCAAAGTCATTGAGCTCGAACCTACCGCTGTACAAAGACACCGAGCTACAATTATCGAATGTCTCAAAGATGATGACATTTCTATTCGAAGACGTGCTTTAGAGCTATCATATTCTCTTATCAATGACCAGAACATCCGAGTTCTGGTTAGAGAACTTTTAACCTTCTTGGAAACTGCTGATGCTGAATTCAAATCTGGCTTAGTGTCCCAGATTGCTCTTGCTGCTGAAAAGTACGCCCCCACTAAAAGATGGCATATTGACACTATTGTTCGAGCTCTCAAGTCGGCTGGTGCTTATGCAAAGGAAAATGTTCTTAGCTCGTTTATAACCTTGGTCATTACTGCCGATGATCTTCAGCTTTATACCACACAAAAACTTCACTCTGCGCTCAAAGCTGATATCACCCAGGAGGGTTTGACATTAGTTGCAGTTTGGCTCACTGGTGAATACGGTGATGTCTTGGTTAAAGGCGGGGCATTCCAAGATGAAAACGAAAAAACCCAGAACATTGGTGAAAAGGATGTCATTGATCTGTTAGATGTTGTACTAGGATCATCATTTGCAACTGAAACGGTAAAGGAATATGTGGTCAACGCCCTCATAAAGCTCTCTGTCCGGTTCACTTCTGCTTCTGAGGTTGAGCGAATTCGACGAATTCTCGATTCCCAATCAAGATCGCTCAATGTAGAAATCCAGCAGCGAAGTGCCGAGTATGGTAAACTTTTCAATTACGATAGCGTACGACGCGGCGTGCTTGAGAAGATTCCTGCGCCCGAACTTCGAGAAGATCTTTCTAAACAGGCCAAGAAAGAGAGAGCCAAGAAGAGTACTAGAGCTGTAGCTAGACCGCGACCCAATGCCTCAGCACCTGCCAATAATCTAGATTTACTCCTGGATCTTGCCAGTGATGTTGGAGTGCCTTCAAATGGTGGTTCTAACACTACTGGGGCAACTAGCACAGACTTGCTGAGTGACATTTTTGGAGGGTCTGGGTCTGGAGCTTCGTCAATTGCAGCTGGCTCTACGGCTGTGCCTGCTTCCTCTACCAACCAGAGCATTTTAGATTTATTCGGGCCATCTCCAGGTCAAGGAGCACCCACAACTGCAACATCCACTAATACCAGCAATGATCTTGGTGATATTTTTGGAGTATCATCGTCACCAGCTGTAGCACCAGCATCCAATGCTATTGAGGCCTATAATGCCAATTCGTTGCAGCTGAGTTTGTCTCATGAAAAGGGACCTGCAGGATCTGCTTCTATTGTAGCCCACTTTATCAACAATGGATCTTTCGAAATCAGCAGCTTATCACTACAGGTTGCAGTTCCCAAAAGCCAAAAGCTTGCATTACAGGCCATTTCTACCTCTAATTTAACTCCGGGAAGTACGGCTGTACAGCAGATGAAGGTTACTGGTCAAGCTGGAGCCAGTGTGAAGCTGAGAATGAAGTTGAGCTTTACAATTGGAGGACAACAGGTCCAGCAACAGGTGGATTTCAGCAAATTCCCTGCTGGTCTACTGTAAGAAACCTGCTGTACGAATTTTCACTGAACCAAGCTACTGGGAAAAAGACTATTTTCATTTGTGTTTGAAACCATATATTGGTTGGAATCGGATATTAGCAAGAATGCATCACCAAATTTGCTCTATTCTTGGACATAAAATGCAGACCTGAAAACGACACGTTTGTAAGACGGTTATTATAGATTAATTATTTTCTTCTCTTCTTGTGCGAGATTATTGCCGTTTTTCTCATTGATTTCAGAGTCCAGAAATGGTCCTACAAAGGGCGGTCTCTTGCCTTCCAGCACCTCGAGTGCATTATCTAGCATTGAATATAGACGATGGGGTAGATGGCGATATGTTTCGTGGAAAAGACCAGTCCATCTAGTATATCGTGAAATATCGCTGACTTTGAGTTCTTTCAGATATGAGAGGTATACTACACCAACATGGCACAGTATGAGCAGAGCCAAGGGCCGTCTCGCTCGACAGTAGTCTACAAATTCCGTAGGAGACATGTAGAAGATCAGGGGAAGAGCAGTGAGGATTTTCTTTCTCAAAGCCAGACTGCATAATGAGTTTGTACTTTTGAGCTGCTCAATATAAATAGCGGCCTCTTCCTTAGGAATCTCGCCGAGTCTCTCTTGCTCGGACACTTCATGGAGCAGATCAATGATAAATTCAAAGCTGTCAATAACAAGGTCTCCAATCATGGCATCATTCAGTAATAGTTTCTCAACAAACGAGTCCTTTGTCAGGTTCATGTCTTGGTGATAATCAAACAGGTTGGCCGAACCTTTTATGATTCCAAAGAAGTCCAGTTGCCCTTCTCTCTCAGCAAGTATAGGAGCGATACTTGTGTCTACCATGACATATATGCTCAGAAGAATACTGGTTATTAGGAGACTTTCAGTGGTTGCTCCAGAGCCTTTTGGGTCCATGAGCTCGTCACGGTGACCCCGAATAGCCCGCTGGAAATAAGTAATTGAAGCTATTTGTTCTTTGACACCCGTAAAGTTACGGAATTCAAATGAAGCCAATGCCAGCATGGCATCTCTCATGGGTCGAGAGTGCTTGAGACCATAGTTGGTAACATCATATTTCCACATGAGCTGGGCAGGCTTTTGACCGCGTCCCAGAGCGTCAGCCAACTCCCGCTGATAAAAGTCAATTAGCACGATCTCATGTGTCTGAAGATGCGACAAATCATAGAACCCAGCATGTGGTATTGAGACTATTTCGGTTGCCTTTTTTTGCGGGGTCCGACTTTTTCGGGCCTTCGTTGGGTAGGTGCATTGGCGGCCAGTTGCTTCGCAGTATTCGCAACAAGGAGTAGCTTTATTGCACTGAGTATTGTTAATTATAAAAGCTCTGAGTTATTCAGAGAAGGTTTATATTTACCTTTATTCGGAGCTTTTTGCACGATAAACAGGCGGATAAATGCATGTGAAAGAGCTATCGCAGGTGATTGGGACGCCAGACAAACAAGGGTAAATCCGGCGGTTAGTTGAATGCAAAGATATTTTTCACCAAATAGACAATTAGAAAAGAGTTCAGACAATAATAAAGTTCGAATTCTAGTAGAAATTGATCTGAGTATACTAGGAGTTGCTCTGAGTATCAAAGTGTTGCATGCTCTAACTGATATACAATAACTAGTTGATACCACAATAAGTTAGGAGTGAGCGTTACTTAAGCGACTCTCAAACAAACTTCAAACCCCACAGAAAGTCGAATTACTGTTATCCCAACACCTTTCTTATAACATACACTGATAAAAATGGTTGCCGACAAACGACGAGCCGATCTGGTTATTCCGTAAGTAAGACTGTGATAAGAGGATTTGAATTAGAGATGAGAAGATGTGATAAGATGAATTAAATTAGAAATGAGAAGTTGTGATTCGCATGAGATTTGAGATATTATGATGATGTCAAGCATGATCAGAAGGCGACGGGGACTTTTGAGTGCTGCTTTTCAAGTCCAACCTAAGCAATCCAACCTTCTAGAACGTTTATCGTCTTTGATATTATCGTGATTATTTAATCGTTATTCTGTTAATCACCGACTTTTTCATCTAATATTAATCATCATATACTACTACTCATCGCCTACTATTCATGTTCAAATCAAACATCAATCTCACACTCTCCTCCTACAAATCTAACTGTCAGCTACAAGCATACTGCGCAAAGAGTACGAAGCCCTCCTACTATGGTGAGCTCCACTTTGCCTATGGCTGCTATGTTCATGCGAAACAAGCTTATGGCTTGGACTGCCATTTTCTCGGCCTTGCAATCGTATTTGTCTGAGCCTAAGGTTCGAGCTTCTGATGCTCAACCTGCTTGGATCACCCTGATCACTGCTGTAGTTGGTTTGGTTACCTGCTACTCTGATTTCATCATGCCCAAGCAAGTACGACCTGCAGCTGCTGGTGTTGCTCAGGCTACTATTGAGACCATCAGCTCTACTGTTATCAGTGCCACAGGTGCTGTGTAAATGAGCTTTTGTATGGTATAGTGTGGTATGGTATAGTGTGGTATAGTGTGGTATAGTATAGTATGGTATTGTATTGTATTGTACAGTACAGTATAGTATTGTATAGTATAGTATTGTATTGTACAGTATAGTACAGTATTGTATTGTATTGTATAGTATAGTATAGTATAGTATTGTATTGTACAGTATAATCTAGCATAGTACAGTATAGTTTGAAAGAGTTACAGTGAAATTGTTGACTTGCTTGATTTGATTTACGTCTAATGGGTCATATCCAAGTTTCACTCTTTATGTACGACTTTTGTATTACATCAGATGCTCTTTTCACTCCTGACAGTTGAGAAATGGCCAAAGTTAATCAAATTTCGATATCAACCAATCATTATAGTTTAATCAGTCATTGTAGCTTAATCAGTAGCTGATTCATATACTACAATTGCTATCTCGATTCAGACTTGACTAAAACTCTTCTTCGTATGGACAATCCAACGATTCATGCCCGGATCTTTCACATAATCCACACCACATTTCTCGGCCTGCTGTAGGATCGATCTTCGTCGGACTCTTATACACTGGTAGTGGAGCATCCAATTCATCTATTGATACCACTGCTGGGCTTTTGAGCAATTCTCCAGTTGGAGTTTGAGGAGCTGGAGATGTAGCCGATGCAGCTGTGCTGCTACTCGTAGATCGCAGCTTCAGACCTTCAAGTTGCTTCTCCATCTCCGTCTCTTTAAATATCTTAGTTTCCAGTATACCTTCCAGTTTCTGGTGCTCCTTCTCCAATTTCGTTCTGCTGTTCTTTTCGTCGTCAAGTGATTGTTTCAAAGATATATTGCCCTGTCTTAGAGATTCTATCTCTTTAGTCAGAGTCTCCACTTCTTCACTGAGCTTTTGTTCTAACGAGTTGCCTCTGGATTTCTCATAGTCCAGTGCCTCAGTAAGTTTCTCTAGTTTAGCATGTGATTCATCGTTATCTGCAGGGAGTTGCTGTTGCTGATCTTCGAGCATTTTCTTAAACGATTTCACTGATTCACTGAGATCTCGAACCTCCTGCTCCTTATCAAGTAGCCTGTTTTCCACATCTGCCAGTCTACTGAGCTGTACTCTGCTATTTTTCTCTGATATTTGAGAAGCCTTGAGATCAGCGGTGAGCACAGCATTCTGTTGCTCCAACTCCCCAATCTGACGTTCCAACTCCAGTACCTTTGTCGAGTTATCAGTATGACTGGACACTCCATTAACCTCCAGGCTTCTTATTGTATCTTCGTATTCTTCATTTCTCTGAACCATGGCTGCTTCCAACGTCTCTATGTTGACACGGAACTCCTGTCTCTTGAGCTCGAATTCAGTCTTCATTGCATTTATCTTGTTATCTTTATCAAGAACAGCCTGTCTCATTCCCTCTATATCAATATCGGGATCTCTTTGGTTGGTCAGAACGATTTCCTGGACTTCGTTCAATGATATTTCCATATCACGAATCATGGTATCTTGGTCAGCCAGCTTGATATCTTGATCAGCCAGTTTAGATTCACTTTCTTTGAGCAAGTTTCTTGCATCATTGAGTTCGGCAGTTAGGATCTGGATTTGATCCCTAAGACTTTGAGAGTCAGAACCTGAGCCGCCGCCAGAGGTGGACGACGATGCTGTTCTTCCATACATGGCACTGACTCGAGCTTTTCGGGGAGAAGATGCTGGCATACCGCTATTGGAAGATACTGTAGAGACAGGTCTGTTTCCATTGGAGGTTGTTCGGGACCCAGGGGGGCTCAGAACAGCAGAAGGTTGAAGACCGCTGACTCTTCTTGCAGGAGTGCCAATCATCGATAGACCGCGTGCAGTTGGTCGTCGAGGAGATTCCATGAGTCCTACACGTTTGGGGGTATCGAGAGTAGAGGGACCAAATCTCTTGGTCGGAGAGTCAGCAGCAGCGGCAGCAACAGGCGACCCCCTGGGAATCAACATGCTGGACCTACCAGTTCGCCGCGAAGTAGTGACATTAGCACCGATGAGTTTGGTGAAAGATACAAATAAACCAGTATGCGGTTTAGCAGTAGTGAAATATTGGACGCCTTCAAATTCTCCACTGTGTTTTCCGTGATCCTCATATCCAGGGAGCATTTCAACGCCAGCATATTCACCGGGTTTTCCTTCGACTCGGCCGATAAATCGGACTAATCCTTTTTCTCCGCCAGGAAGCGTGACTTGCGCCCCGACTTTGATGTCTGGGCGAGTATGCTGTGGCGTTCCGATGACCATGGATGGTTGTTATGGAGATGAAAGATAGAGATGAAGATGGAGATAAATTGAGCGTGGTGTTTGTTTACACTCTAATACAGATGCGGAGTTACTTTGTTTGGGGAGATGCGGAGAATGGTACGAAGAGAAGGGGGTGGGGTGTAACAGATGGATCCATATTTATCGGTTGGTAATAAATAAATTAGTAGAAAACATATTTGAAGAAGATATAAACAAGAAGTATTGTCGTTATTGAGATCTCATGATGGTTATTACTGTGGATTTGATTTGGTGTTCCTAGTTTCAGATACTACTAAATCGTACCGTCCAATCAAGTCTTCATATTATTTCGTACCGTTCAATCAAGTCTTCATATTATTTCGGTTCTTCGGAAATCCTCAGAGGTATTCTGAAATAATCCAGACAGAAAGAATGATAGTACCTAATAGACTCAACTTGAATTCACATTGATGGATTTAATCAGCTCCAAATTCTCCAACTTCGTTCATTTAAACTAAACAACGTTAAATAACGGTGTGCTTAATGAAAAGCTCACTATGAACGGCTATTGTGTCATCACCACCAATGACATCACAATCCATAGAAGACCTCCAATCCTCGTTGCTTATGTTTATATAATGATTATTATAACTATCGTAGGTATAAAAGAGTCATAAATAGAGGTGTTTTATTTAAACTGCTCAGCTGCTATGATCCGCTAGGTCTTCTCCGAATCCCGTTGTCGGTGATTGGTTCGGAGCCCGTTAACGGCTAAATTGAACATTTGAGACCCCCCACGACAAATAGTATATAGGCAACTGGATACCCACGGCTGGAGCATGAATATATAGCATCTATAATATGAGTAATAATGGTGGATTCGGAAAATTTATCGAAACCCAATATACCTGGATCGGACTCTGTGGTCAACCCAGTCCGCGAACATGGCATACTTGATAGCTCTAGAAGATCGGTTGAGTTGGAAAGTACATTTTCGTTAGAAAGTCGGTTATCTCATGCCGAGACGGACGACCAGGCCGACCCCGAGAAGCTGGAGAAAGAGCTGGAAATCACTTTACCGGTTCAACCAGCTACCAATAATGATCTGATCAGGCTGCAATCCAATGCTGAAAGATACCAGAGATTTTCACCTCTCCGCAAAAAATTGATGGTATGTATGGTGGCTTACTCGACCATGCAGGTTCCTTTTACTACCACATCTTATCTTCCGTGTGTCCCAGAAATCGCACAAACGTTTGGAACTACCCAGGAGCTCGTCAATGGCACAAATGGAATATCCAGTGCTTTCATGATGTTGAGTCCTTTGATTTTTGGTCCTCTTACCGAGATATATGGCCGAAGACCGTTGATGATTATTTGTGCCCTGTTCTTCTCCATAGGATCTCTGGTTACTGCAGTTTCACCCAACCTGGCAGTATTTGTGGTATTTCGATGCTTTAATTGCCTAGGAGGAACGTCGTTTTTCTCCATGGGTGCTAGCATTGTAGGCGATTTATATGCCCCCACTGAACGGGCCACAGCCATGTCTTGGGTTTTATTTGGTTCGCAAATCGGACCTGCTCTGGGCCCCGTAATTGGCGGTATAATGGTAACTTATACTAATTGGAGAAATTTGTTTTGGCTTCAATTTGCCATGGCCGGGGTTCTTATTCCTATATATTTATTCTTCTTACCTGAAACTGCTTTCAGCACCAAACACCGAGAACTTCTTCAACTGCCTGAAAATAAAGGAAGAAAATTCATATTTGTGAAATTCAATCCTTTAAGGGTACTTTCATTGTTTCGGTTTCCTAATGTCGCCATCGCTGGCTTGATGAGTGCAGCTCTACTGTTCAACATGTACCTTCTCCTTACGCCTATCCGTCAAGTCATGGACCCTCGGTTCCATTTGACTACTCCTATATATGGCTCTTTATTTTATTTGCCTCCGGCCGCTGGTTATATTGCAGGGACATTTATAGGAGGTCGATGGGCTGACTATACCGTCAAGAAGTGGATAAAGAAGCGTGGAAGACGTGTTCCAGAAGATCGAATTCGTTCTCTGGTTGTACCGTTTGGATTTATTTATCCAGGGGCAATTATTATTTATGGATGGGCTATTGAAGAGGAGAAAGGAGGTATGGCACTGCCTATTGTATGCATGTTCTTAAGTGGAATGGCTCAAACTGTCAGTTATTCCTCCATCAACACCTACTGTGTCGACAGCATGCCTCAGTACGGTTCTGATACTATTTCAGGAAATTATTCTATTAGATATCTTGCACAAGCCGTTGCAACGTCTACAGCCATGATAATGATTGGAAGCATTGGGGTTGGCGGAGCATGCTCTATTTCAGCTGGAGTGGTATGGATCGCATTTGGATTCGCATTGATATTAATTAAGTACGGGGAAAGCATGAGAAAGTGGATGGGAGACAAGGATGAAGCAAGAAGAACTAAGAGGAGAGCTGAGAAGGAAAGGAAGAGTTCCGCTACTCAGGAGATTGCGTCCTCTACCATGAAATAACTAGCTACTCCTTCTACTAATCTTTTAACCATATAGTTTTGAGAAAATAGACAGCATTTTAAAACTGCTTCAAGTCGTAAGAATATGCCCGATATTAAGTGGCAGCTTAAACCAATCGAGTTCTCATTGTATACCAATACGTCGGAACACAGTTTTTCTACTTAACTGTAACTTCTTCACAAGAGCAAGTACTCGTAAAACCTGATTTATTTGCAATCAGTCATATCGTATAAATATTATCTAAATTACAGAATGCAGCAACAATGGCAGTATGATTTACCAAGGCTTGGCTTCTGGAATAGTTAGTACATGAACTTGCAACTTGCGCAAAAGAATGAATAACGATAATGAGTATTATGAAAGACATGAAATGCTCTTTTTCCTCTCTCATCATACTGTCATCCTCATTTTATTAATACGCACCCTGTTGAGTAGGCAACAAGTTGTATCTCTTCTTCAAGGTGACTCGCTGTCGAGAATATTTGTCGTCGGGAGAAAATCGAGCAGGGTGAGCGCTCTTGGTGATTTCACCGTCACCAGTGAGCTTGTCTAAAGTATAGACTCGTTTGCCTTCAGCGTCCAAAGTGTACATAAGATGCATGTTGAATGGTAGTGTTGTTGAGGGTGAACAAAATAGTTTTCGTTGAAAAAATTTCAAGTGTGTCCACGCGGAACTCCCAACCGTACGATTTGGTGTAGCGCAGTAAGAGCCACACAAACAAGGCGAATCAACAGACAGACAGCACATGCGTGAATATAGAGATTGGAAAAGATTGGAAATTTTTTAGGAGAAGAAAAAATCATCCGGACTTGAGAAAGTGTCCATAGAGGTGAGGTAAATCAGGTGACGACAGTACTGAGCCTACAACGGGGGTTTCTTCATGTCGGTGCCTTCAATATGGAACTTAGCATTTCGATCGTAAGACTCCCACATTTGAGCCAGCAATTCCAAATCAATGTTCTGTTTGTTTATATGTTCCAGTAATGAGTTGACAGTCTCGATTCCATCGTTGAGTTTGCCGACGTTGGTGTTGATTCGCGACAGAAGCGCGTTCTGAACTGTTTCGTGGGGATTTTCCATGGTGGAGGGAGGGAGAGAGAGTTGTGGGCGGGGAGGTTATCTTTGTGGGTGGGAAAGCTACAGTGCCGCCGGCAAAAATAGCCTGCACGGGTGGGGGATTATCGCTCTGGGTGGGCAAGATTTGGGAGAAATAGGTGGGGCAACTAGACTTTCTGGTGAGCCCGACCGGAAGATGAAAGGATTCTGTTGGGTGGTAATATGGGTGGTAAAATTATAGATATACTGCCTTATCAGCAAGATCTAGTAGAGAGACAGGTTTTTGTATACAGGCCCCGTTATCATTGTTTCATCCTTCAGACACATAATTACAGACGAAGACTTTGTAGATACAAAAATAAACAGGATGTTGTGCTAGATGCCGTTCTATAATAAGTGTTTTATCGCATGTTTGACATCATCACCGTTGAACGGCTGACATCTTTAAAATGAGGATCAGGAGGCTGTGAAAGCACCAGGGGTCGTTCAGTGAACTCGACCTGTTAGGTAGCGCGGGATACGCCAGCACCAAATTATTTGCTCCTAAATTTTTCCAGCCGATACAGTCTTTCTAATGAATATTGAGAACTTTCTTGTTAGTTCTTTATTGTTACGGTTGAAGCATTTGCTTCCTCCTTTAGACAAAGGGGGGAAGCAGTTGGTAGACTAGACTTGCTGTGTCAAATGTTTATATCCATTCGCATTAGCACATTTTTTACTCCTCCCGTTCCCCATCCCGTACCTGGTTAGCAATACCCTTTAGATATCTAGACGGCTGTCTGGCTAGAGCAGGTTCGTTATATCTTCTTCTCCTCTTTCTTGGTCCCACTGACGTATCTGCCTTTAAACCTCAAACTGCAAACGTCATCTCATCTGTACCAAATCTCATCTGTCCTCAGAACTAACCCCAACACCACAGAACAAGAAACTTGGATTCAGATTTATATTTGGATTAAACTGAATAGGTGAACCTACGTATCATATTGGCTTCAGATCCAGGATTTCCTTTCTTCCCCCGCATTGTTAGTTTCTCTTCCTTATATATAGGATATATTTCACTGGTGTTCATTTTACGTCATAATCTCACCTGAGATAGTTCCTGGTTCAGATCGTCTTCGCTTAATCCCGCAATCGCGCATCGTCACGTTATTCACCAATATTGGCTACTGTTGAACCCTCAGATGAGTCCGCGCTCTATTAACCGTGCGAAAGAATATATCGGGAAATCCGAAGACAGTCTTCCTCCATCGTTTTTCGTACTCGATAAGAAGAACCTACAAGATGCCCGTGGTGAGGCTCACTCGACTATCTACCGCCATCCAAATATATCCTACCGGATCCACACTAGCGCCCTGATATCTTCGACAGGCATTGAACTAGTTGATCTGACTGGAAGTGTTATAGCTTCTTCTCTTGACGATCTGAGAAGCCTCAATATCTTGGTTGAGAGTGGAGTAGTCAATGACGTTATATTTGGACCTCCCATATCAGCATCGCAGATCTCGGAAATTGCGTACCTTCGCAATTACTACAAAAATCTGGCAGATTGTAATGTTCGGTTACAAATCGACCATCCTGATCAGTTGGATATTCTTACTGGAATTCATTGTGGGTTTCCATGGAGTGTGGTCCTTGGGATCGATCTTGCAGCACACTCCCTTTCCATGCTCTTTCAAATTCTGGATAAAATCAAGATGATAAATTCCAGAGGATTTGAAAATAATATTGTAATCTATGGGTTGTCAGGTCGCGTTTTATCTGCGACTGATACGTCTTCTGATTCGGCAATAAACCTGCCAGAACAAATATCCGTAGCCGATTGGCATGTCGTCGAAAGACAGGTTACTTTATTGGTCAAGGCAGCTTCTATAATTGACCATAAAATAACTGGTCAGAGTCCCCTGCATCTTGGTGTTGATGCCCCATATTTGCAGCCTTCTCAGGTGCAAGCTGGGATGCAGTTAATTCTCCATCAACTAGGATATGACATTCTCGAACTGCGATTCCAAAATTTGCCATGCTTCAATAAATTTTTAAAACCTCCTGGATATATCATTGGCGAGGTCATTTCATATTATCCTGAGTCAAATGAGTATCTTGTCAATTCAGGCAGCCTCAGTAAGTGCCACAACCACATACTTTCAGGCACTATTACTGTTCAAGGTCACCCAGCATGGACTGTCGGTCGAGCAGAGAAAGACTGTTCGATTTTAGTGCATGTAAAAGGTGGTTCTAATGATGAGCAGTTCCAAATAGGCGAGAACATCAAACTGCTTCCTCATGATTTCCGTGCTGCCATTTGTTCCTATCGGTTTTATTTCATAGTGGAAGACCAGAAGGTTGTCGATGTATGGGAGCCATGGGGATATTAACTGTTGTTTTTTCAAACAGTATTATTTTAATGACATTCGGAATATCGGTATGTCAGTTCTTATTTAAGTGGTGTTGGAGAGGTGAAACTTTCTGCCAGCAAAGGTTTTTTCCGAAATTATGTATGTATTTCAAGGAGAGCAGCTAACTATATGTATTTCAAAAATTAGCTTGAATATATATTCCAATTTAACTCGTGAATTTAGGTAGATTTTTTTTCGCATTTTAGACACCATTTCCTTGGTAAACACCGATATTAGGATTGTTGCCTGGAAGACTGTTTCCGAAAAAATCCACTCCTCCATTATTAGCAATATTAGTACCGGCAGAAAGAGCTTTGCTGCCAGTCTTAAACTTGTATCCTGCTAGCTTTCCGTAATCAAGTGTGGTGAGCTGTAATCCAGCATTGACCAATTGGGGATCCACCAATATTGTTCCATTCACACCTGCAGCAACGGGCGACGTAAAATTGTAGAAGATATTGTTATGAAACTGCAATCCAGGCTGTTTGTCGTGAGTAGGGAAAGTTCCAGCTTTGTTGTTGCCAACTATGATGTTATTCGAAAAGTTGGTTCTCTTCGGGAAAGCAAGGTTGAAAGTGTTATTCGTGCAGTACATCACATTGTTGTAGAAATTTAACTGGACTGCATCACCTGTAGAGATCATTCGGCAGTCATTTTCAAAAATATTGTAGCGGACAATTTGTGTAGCTCCTCCACTGGTGCCACATCCGTCGCAGTTTAGGTAAGCTCCACCATAATTATCGTGGCTGTAATTGTATTCGACTGTACAGGTGCCAGTATTGCCCCAGTCACAGTCAAAGGCCTCACTATCGAATGAAGACTTGCTGGTTTTCCAAACAACGTTATATCGCATGACAGCATTAGCGCATTGGATGACCCAGACAGCAGCAAAATTCCCTCCAGTCCAAGGATACTTCCCAAGTCCCATATAAGATACTTCGTTGTAATCAATTAGAGGAGATTCCGCCCCATTAGCTAGAATTCCATCTCCTCCACAGTACGTAACGGTGTTATTGTAAATGTGCACATTCTTACCTCTATCGGTACCATAGCCCACCCGAATTTTCATTCCACCACCTCCAGAATTAGTGACAAAATTATCAAAAATTTGAACATCGCTAAAACTTCCTCCACTTGCTCCGGGCCCGAAAACAATGCCGGCAGAGGCACTAAACTTGCCAGAGTTTGCGCCAGTCTTATCAGTCCAGCCGGCTACATCGTCAACAACAGTCTCCGTAATGGTAATCCCATGGTGGTCTTTATTATCCGTGGCAAAGACTGAGATTCCTTGTCGTGAGTCTTTCACGGACGCCGGGTTGGAAACATTGATACGAGTAATGGTCCAATAGTCCACAGAACTCAAAGAAACAGCAGCTCCAACCACACCATCACCGTTGATTATAGGTAGACTGCCGCTACCGTAACTAGAAAGTGTGATAGGCTCAGCCGCTGTACCGGTACCATTGAGACTCAATTGACCTTTGCAGATGGTTCCAGACTTGAACAGCAGACTATCACCAGCGTTCAATGTCTTATTGGTAACATCGGCAATGGAGTTGTAGGGATTGGACTGGGATCCATCGCCGCTTGCAGAAGCTGAACAGTCTACATAGACGGTATTTGCCAAAGCAAGTGGAATTGAAGATATTATTAAACTGTAGATAAGTTTCATTGTTTGTGCTAGAGAACTCTGACAAAATGAAACTACAAGGAATTCCGTGCAATTTATATTTTTCAAAAATCTCTAGAATTTGGTAGCCTGAATGTATTAATTGCTTATGCCAGTTTCAGCGGGATTGCCGATTATCAATGTAGGTCTCACGCGGGGTAGTCCGTGTACGGGAATGCCCAATATGGTTATATTCCATTCGCTTGAAGTCGAAGCAATTGGCTGCTGCTGAAACCCGTGGTAAATTAACTAGGCTTATTAGTCCATTTATTTTCGAACGAATGCGGTTAGCTCTATAATATTCCTCTTCTCATAATAATCAATAAATAGCAAGTAGAGGAGGTGCAACTATTGGAACGACAAGATCTCTTTCTACACCCCCACCAAAAAGTTAGAGGTGCTGGCATTGCATTGTGACTCGAGAAATATTAAGGGCCGCAACCTTAAATTTCGCAGACGGTTTTCAGCTCCTGTAATTGAGGGGTTTGACGATTTCAAAAATCCGATCCTCGAAATTGGGTAATTGTGAAGGCCTGCAGCATGTCATATGCCGCTATTTTAATACTATGCCTCGTTTAGTGCGTCTATGACGTTGCGGATGCGGTCATTAAGGCGGAAGATTCACCGTTGAGAGGCTTGCGGCTGATCAAGGGGGGTAGTGCGGGAGCGGGAGCGGTACCTTCCGCTGCTGTTACCCCACGCTCGTACTGCGGAGAAGGAAACGTTAATTCTTGTAGCCATTTCTCCAGGTCTTGTTAAAATCCTGGCTGGAGAATTTGACGAGCAACTATGGACTGACTACTATTTCTCTTTAACTCTCAGGATTGAGTCTAAAAAACCTGTGCGACGAAAGAATTGACACCCCTGTACCCACCAGCTTCCCCTTCCGTCAGAATACGCGCAAGATACCGATCCAAAAGTTCTGTGAAGAATTGAACCTGCAATCATAATAAGAAATGCAATTCAATGTTTCTCAAGTATGCAGAATGGAGCCCAAGCATCGCTTGGTCCAGCGAGAGATCACTACAATCGGCACAATTGATCTGAGTAAGGCTGGCTACGCTGGGGCCTGTCCCTGTCTAGTAGGAAACATTCTAGGCATGGGTTATATTTATTGGATATTGTTCAATTCGATGGAATTGGCGACTCGTATAGTATTCTGGAATAATATTGACACTAGTGATGTTTTAAAACTGAAAGTTCTCGTTCAAGAGTTCAATCTGACGGGGATCTTCTACCCTGGAGCTGTCAAAACTAGGCGACGGGGAAAAAATTACAATTTGAAAATTTCACAAAATTTATATTTTCACCTTCAAACTTTTTCTGACTCTATCAGTATCTTTTCTTGTTGAGAAAAATATGTATTCTTTTTGCCCGATCCCATTCTTCACTGGCCGTAGTCCCTGAGAGATCCTCATTGCAGTACACGAGCGAACGTTGATGGTCAGTGACTCGATTTATAGAATTCCTCAAGATACGCAAAAGAAGCTCTATCATTTACTGTATTGTTTTACTTGCAATATTCTCCAGTTGAAAACTCTGGAAGATGAGTATGGTGAACTGATGAAGTTTCTGACTATATATGGTGATCTTCAATACTATAGGAACTGTTTGCGAAACTTATCATGTACTATTAGTATTACATATTCGATTCTAAAAACCTATATTCAGTTCAAACCATGCTGGAATAACATTCGTAAGCCCGTTATATGCATTTCTGATGCCAAGTATAAAATGACTGTCTTCATAAAGTGCTGAAAAACCGGTCCCCTTCAAAACAATAAAATAAAATAAAAAACGAGAGAAAATCATAAAAGACGCCAATAAAAAGAGATTAGAGTGATTGTGAGACATGATAAGCTTCCAGAATATCCAGATTTATCATAATGAGTAGCCGAAGCCTGATGAGGTTGAGTAGAGTTGTCTGGAATCGTCAAGCGAAAGTATTCAAGAAAGAGGACAATAAATCCACCATTTCAAGTTACAATGTAGCGGCATCAATGAGTAATAAGGAGTTATGCTAAAATATCAAAGTTGTTCATATGCGGTATCATCAGTCAACTTTGAGATTGGACTCGAGTTCGAACTCGAAGGAATCATGCTCAAGACCATGGGTCAATCATGCTGGTTATGTACAGGACAACTGCCGGCTCCTTTTCTACCAAACCAGTCCAGAATGCATTTTTCATGGTAAACGCACAGACATTCCAGTCGTCCTACAGTATCTCCCGAACTAAGATCCTCAAAGCAAATGACACATTCTCCCAGATTAGCACTCTCTTCTTCGGGTAGTTGATAGATAATCATTCTATTTCTTCGAGTACTATCTCTAAATCCCGAGAATGAGGCTTTGGTAAGACAGTCGTTGATATGAGCTTCCTTTTCATCGTCCTTGAGTTCTGCCACTGACCTACCGCACACAGGGCATCGATGATCCTCATCAGGCAGCTCTACAGAGATACTCTGGATGAGAGTCTCGCTGTCATCAAACGTCTTCCCCACGGTATCCTGACGAGAAGATGTTGCCACAGTGGCTCTTCGGCTTCTTCCAGAAGAATCTCCTGAAGGCCCTGACGAGCTGGGGGCATCACTCATGCGTCTAGTTCGACTGAATCGCCGTCCACTGCTAGAACCTCCATAAGCAGTACGCAATGCCGCCCTTATCATGTCTAGCTCCTGCATACAGTCGTCACACGTACGATGAGGAACATGAGGACTCTCAAGGAAGATCTGTGTTGGTGGAGATACAACGTATGTTGTCGGCAAATAGGTACTCTTGGCAGATGAGCAGTTGGCGCATACTACACGCCCACACTTTCGGCAGTGATGGCGTCGGAAAAATAAGGAGAAAGATTTATGGCATATAAAACAGTCTCCTGTGCTGTCATCAGTCTGCCAACTTGGCACTCCTCGCGGTGCCGTTCGACTCATGGAGGAAGAAATGCTGGAGAGAAAAGATGAGGAAAGGGTGGCTGACTGGTGGGTTTGTCTGATAAGATACCGGTTAGGTAAGCATTTCAGGAGGCAAACGGCACTGCTGGATCGGCAAGATAGGCTCGGAAGGGTGGGGTATACGAATGTTTTCGATTAGGTTGATTTGAATGAATTCTCGAGTGTGTTTAAGAAGTCTCGATTATTTTGGTTATTCGTTTCTGGTGCTGTTGATACTGTTTGCACCGGATGAGATCTGGCTGGGTTTGAAGGAGCGATATGGCACAATCAGGGCCTTACTTTACGATTAAAAGCAACGCTATTAGATAGAGGCAGCATGGATTTCTGTGTAGTTTTCAGTTTTATTCCAAAATATTCGTTACTAAGAATGAATGAAGAAAAGATTAATAAATTGTTCAGACAGTAGCTATAGTGAGGCATATGTGGGGTAATCATGTTGATATTTTTCAAGTACTTGGTGGTGCATTTTGGTGGTGCATTTTGGTGGTGCATTTTGGTGGTGCATTTTGTAGTAACAAACCGTTTGGCGATAGTGAAAACCGGCTATTTGTAGTTATCGGCTATTAGAGGTGACTGACTGATAGCATCGGCAACACGTATATCTTTGTGTAATTCGACTATGGGTCTTGCTTGTTTTATTATAGCAATTTAACCCTTGGTATATCAGTAGATAGTATCTTTTGGTGTAAATCAATAAAACCAATAAATGATCTCGTCAACTCGTCCACTCTATGCCATAAATCAGTGAATGTAGATATCTGCCACTCTCCACCATACATTACTAAATGCTACATATCATTATAGATTGCTAAGCCACGTGTTCATTCTTCATTTCCAGAATCTTCCTCAATATCAGAAGGAGAGTCTTTCTCCAGATCAGAAAGAGCGTCTTCAGCCGAATCGAATAGTTCGGTATCTTCATTGACTTCAGCATTCACTCCACCATCCGACACTCCACCATCCAAACCTTCAATATCCGACGCTTCTTCACTGTTCTCTGCAGCCTCCTTCTCCTTCTGCTTCAATATACCTCTCTTAGTTCGGCTCAACTTGGTGGCTTCGGCCTCCTTCTTCTTCCGAACATTCTCCTCCTGAGCCTTTCGTCGCTGATTCCTCAGTCTCTCCTTCTCCTCATACTCCTTGTCTAGCTTCTTCTGTTCCTTCTCTGTTTTGTGAATGTATGAGTGATACAGCGTTTTTCCTGTGCAGATGCCATCTTCGATTTTTCGCAGCTCCAGTTGAAGTCGAGGTCCAATCTCTATCAACTTGATTGCTTTCTTGGACGCAGCACCACTAGGTACTTCATCTGCAGATTCTGAGCCTTTGGACTTGAGTTGTTGTTGCTTTCGCTCAGCAACATGGACCATGGCATCATCCTCCACCTCTGATTCACTGGTAAACCCATTATAGTCGTCCAGCAGAAAATCAGCTACGTCGGATTTCTTGGCCAGGCTAGGCATTCCCTTGTTCAAATGCTTCTTGACAGATGACAGTTTTTTGAGAGGCTTGGAAACATCTACGTCTCTGGCTTCAATGGAGTAATGTCGCAATTCAATATCACCAGTCTCGGGATCCTTGTTCAGAATCAGAACTCTTCGAATTCCACTAAGTTTAGTGGTAGCAACATTCAGCGCAGGAAACATGTTCTGGAACATACTGGTGAGCAAAGCTTCTTTATCAGACTCCTTCTTGTTGGAAAAGCCATTCATCACCAGTAGTGGAGGATTCTGAAGTAACTCCGGTGTAACACTCTTGGGGGATTTCAAAGATGCAGAAATGTCCTTACAAAGACTATAATTTTTGACATGAAACGACAAGGTAGGGCCTCGAGGTGTTCTGGCGACCCGCAGTCCGGTATTGTGGTTTTCTGATATACTGAATATAAACATGTGACTGACACCTAGAGGACCTGCCATGACCACAAAATCTTTCAGCTTGTTATTCTTTCTTTCACGTAGTTTGGCTGCAGTGTACGGTTCCATGATTTGTCGGAAATCCTGAACCAGATGCGAGAGGGTATTGCTCACGGTTCGCTTGTTATCACCCATCTTGATAACCAAAGACCGAGGAATGGACGATCTCTCCTCGTCAGTCATCTCTCTGTGTGTTCTCTTCTTGCTCTAAAAAAAATTAGTTTGAAATGCCAGGCATTGTGTTGAGTTTCGTTGACGTACCCTTCGTTTTGCCATGTTGATTTGATGTTGAAAAAAAAATATTTCAGTGAAATAAATTTATTTCTCCACCTTGAAATTGCCGGTCTCTTTGGTTGTAGAAATAATTATTTTTATCAACACAATGACAAAAGATGGACTTATAAAGAAAAACAGGAAAGAAGATCGTTCCAAGGTGGTTAAATCAAAGAAAATAAAATTGGAAAATGGCAAGCAAAAGATAACGTTGAAGGATATCAATGAGAGCCAGGTGTCTACCAAGGAAGAGGATGATACGATAGTAACAAAAGATGAGAAGTTGGGCGAAGAGAAATTCGATGAAAAAAAGTTGGATGAAGAGAAGATCGATGAAGAGAAGCTCGATGAAACCGAGATCACTGAAGCAGGGTTCAAAAATCTCGGTGTGAACGATATTCTTTGTGACGCCTGTGAATCTATGAAGTTCACCAAACCAACACCCATTCAAGTCCAGGCCATTCCATATGCTCTTGAAGGTCGAGATGTTATGGGATTTGCAGCTACGGGATCAGGCAAAACAGCTGCTTTTGCTATTCCTGTTCTACAGGCTCTGTATGATAACCCATCGCCGCTGTTCTGTTGCGTGATGGTGCCTACCCGTGAACTGGCTCACCAGATCAGTCAGCAGTTCAGTGCTCTTGGAGCTGAAATGGGTGTTCGTTGCACTGTAATTATTGGAGGTGAGGATATGATGCAGCAAAGCATCGCATTGAGCAAAAAACCTCATGTGATTGTTTGTACTCCTGGTAGACTTCTGGATCATCTGGAGAAGACCAAAGGCTTCAATCTGCGGTCCCTGAAATTTCTTGTACTGGACGAAGCTGATCGTCTTCTAGACATGGATTTCAAGGAACCCATTACTAAGATTCTAAACGTCATACCACGAGAACGTCATACTTACTTGTTCAGTGCTACGCCTTCTAAAGAAGTAGAGCAGCTGCAACGAGCATCACTCAGTAATCCTGTCAGAGTGAGTGTCTCCAACAAAATCACTACTGTGGACACTTTACTTGAATATTATGTTTTTTTGCCTCTGAAGCAAAAGGATGCTACTCTGGTGTATCTACTTAACGATTTTGCCGGGAAATCGGTGATTGTGTTTGTCAATACCAAGGATGAAGGAACTCGAATACCGATGATGCTGGACTCTCTGGGATTCTCTAGCATCCCTATTAATGGTAACATGAGTCAATCGTCTCGTCTGGGTGCATTGAACAAGTTCAGATCAGGTTTAAGAAGCATTCTGGTAGCTACCAACGTAGCAGCCCGAGGTTTGGATATTCCACAGGTCGACGTTGTCATCAACTACAGTGTACCCGACAATGCTGCCGATTATGTTCATCGGGTAGGTCGAACAGCCCGAGCAGGACGTTCAGGAAAGGCTATTACTTTCACAGCCCAGTACGATGTGATGAGATACATGGCAATTGAGAAGGAAGTCCATGAGGAGAAGAAACTACCAGCATATGACGTTGATAAAGAAGCAGTAGCTTTACTGATGGGCACTATTGATGAAGCACAGAGGCAATCTAAGAATCGAATGTCGGAAATTCACCAGAAGAATAAATTCAGGAATAAGAAGAGAAGATCTGATGATAGGGATATGGGCAATGAGTAGGTGTTCTCTGCTGTTATATGATAGGTTATCTTTTCAATAAACCAACTGCATAGATCAATAATCAGATAGAACAACAAGTTTAAGGAATATATCGTACAGTATAAGAGCATTTTGCTATAGTAACTAATTGTTCGCTCCAATCGTAGTTCTTGGAATAACTGAAAATAGCATATATATTGTAATAACTATAAAACATACATCAAAGCGTTGTCGTTATCAAACTCAGCTCAACATATGTATCATATTTCATCTCTAATGCTAATATATATATATATGTATCCTATTTATTTCAAAATGCCAATATGTAAAAATGTATCTTATCTATTTATATAAATATATATATCTTATTTATTTCATAATGCCAATATATAAATATGTATCTTATCTATTTCATAATGCTTAAATATCAATATCTATATAACAATAACTACTACCTGATATTTTTACAAATCAATGCTAGCTCGTTTCCAGCTATAATGCCACAGGCAAAACACCAAACCAGAAGCAATAATAAATCCTCCTCCTGTAACAATGAAAGTCCATCTGTAACAGATATTTCCCAAGCATACTCCTAAATCAGAGCCATATTCTTCATATACACTGGCAAACAATAGTCCGTAGATGAGACTGCCTATAGCCGGGGCTATCACAAAAAGACCCCAGTTGGATCCAAAGCTTTTAACACCCCAGACCTTCGCAATCATGGTAGGATATAGCGTGAATATAGCACCGTATGCAAACCCGGAAACAGCTGTTGGAATCACCGACTGGAAAAGTGTACTTCCCTCATGAAGGAAACTGCCTGCTGCAAGAAGGCTATGAACTATCCCGGAAAGAAATGCAACCACGGTTAAAATGGTAGCAGTAGAAACAACCGGCCTTGCCCAGTCTGATCCAACGCCCATAGTCAATCGTGCAATTGTAGAAAAGATGGCAAATGTAGATACATGAGCCGAAGTGAATTCATCAACTCCAGAAGGAGGCACAGTGCTGAGCAACGCTCCAAGATTATTCAGGTACATTTCCAGAGGTCCACTAAGAAGCACAAATGCCACAAGAAGAATCCAAGTTTCATGGTTGAGTAGAAATAGAATAAACCTCTCCTTCTGCGACAAATCGTGATCTCGATCATGGGGAATAGGAGCTTCGGCGTCCGATTCCAGGATGGAATGAGGTTCACCATCAGGAGCATCTCTCGAAAGAGAAATAGCCGAATAAGCAGCAATGCCAGTAATACTGTATAAAACGGCAAAAAATATAAACACAATATCAGCTCTGAGTACTCCGTGCTTATTGTAGCCAACCAGCCTGGGAATCAATTGACTTTCCCACAGTGAACTCATTCCAAACGCAGCAACAGGAGCACTGATAGCAAGACCCGTAGAACCCGGTAGCATTCTTGCACAAGAGCTCAAACATGCGACATAAAGAGCAGAAGTGGCCGTTCCTATACATCCAAAAGCAAGAGAGAGCAAGACATGGGCGTTAGGTCTCGGGTGATTATATACATATGCAGCACCAAGATAACTAGGAATAAATAAAAGCATAGATACTACGGCATTGGTATGCTGGCCATGCTTATCTCCAAAGTACCCTATAAAAGGGACTGGAAAGTACATGCCGAGTTCTGCCGTGATGGCTATAGCATTGATTTGATATTGAGTCAGATCAAGCGTCTCACGAAAAGGCTTAGTATACAACGAGAACAGCGAGATAGAGCCAGCACAGAGACAGCAGCCTATAGCAAGAATGAACGGGAGCAGAACGCCTCGTTTCGAGGATTCTTTGCCCAACAGTGAGGTTCTCTCGCCTGTCATGTTGGAGAAGATGGGTAAGTTGAATGGAAAGTTGGGTTTTGATCTCACCCAGATAAAAACACGGCTATCTGTTATCGGCCAGTTAGGTTTGAACCGCCGATATGCCGTGCGCTATATTGCCGGATGCGCATATTTAATCAGGAAATTACTTGACCAACTTAACTTGTTCTATAGAATTCAGTCAAATGTAAAAACAGGATTGAAAAAATATATGCTCTATTGGGCATCACTTCATGTTATAGCTATGTGCATAATTAAATAAGAGAATAAGTTCTGGGAGAAGAGATGCAGTTTAGAGCCTAGAACTGGATCAGAGTAGATTCAAAGCTTTGGATTCAAGTCAGTACGAACACTGCAAATAGTACAAACATTTCAAACAGTGCACGCAGACAGTCACACTGTAGACAGTACATTTATTGCAGCAAAAACTCCTTGGCCTTTTCAACCTCACCCTTGGATCCAAGCCATACACCCACTCTTTCGTGGATCTCCTGAGGTACCAGATCCAGAATGCGATCCCCGTTATCATTGATAGCTAGACCACCAGCCTTTTCAATAATATAGGCCATAGGGAAACCTTCATACAGCATTCTCAGTTTGCCCTTCTTGCTCTTCTTATCAGCAGGATAAGCAAAAATTCCACCGTACAAAATGGTTCGATGCACATCGGCAACCATGGATCCAATGTATCGAGCCGAGTACGGTTTGCCCTTGTCGGGATTCTTGACAGCGTTAAAGTACGACTTGGCACCGTCACTCCAGTACATAGTATTACCCTCATTGACAGAGAAGATTCCTCGGTATTCAGGCAATTTCATGGCAGGATGGGTGAGAATGAATTCGCCCAGGGAATCGTCAAGAGTGAAGCCGTTGACTTCATCTCCTACCGACAGGACCAAGTTGGCCGATGCTCCGTACATGGTGTAACCAGCAGCAACTAGTTCTTTACCAGGCCGCAGGACATCTTTGATAGAACCGGAAGATCCAGGAAGAAGTCGGTAGATACCGAAAATGGTGCCAACCGACACACCAGCATCCAGGTTGGAGGATCCGTCAATGGGATCACAAACAACGGCATATCGGCCATCGCCCTCAAAAACAATGAGGTCTTCCTGTTCTTCAGATACCAGGACTTTGACTTTACCAGAGGCTTTCATGGCATTGATGAAAATATCATCGCCAATGACATCGAGTTTCTTCTGGTCATCTCCCGTAGAGTTGGCAGTACCGCTGAGTCCAATGAGATTTACCAGAGTAGCCCGTCGGATATTGTGAGCAATGAACTTGAATGCAAACTGCAAGGAATTGAGCAAAAGTGTGAAATCTCCTGTAGGACTGCCGGCAGTTTCATTTTGCTTCTGCAAGATGTACCGAGTAAGGGTGATAATGTCAGTCTCGACATCGGGATTAGTAGAGCCCATGGTCAATCAGAACAGAGCCAATATGGGGGGAAATGATAGAGGGAAGAAGATTGATCAAAGCTCACAAATATGGTGGGAATTGAGTGCAAAATACCAAACCAGTAATAAGATAACCAATTAAATTCTTAGCAAAACAGGTTGGTTTTAACAGCCCATTAACAACCCGGCCGAACGCTTATTTATATTAATGTGGGGTGGGGTGGGATAGGTGATGAACCACGAAAAGCAATCGGAATGGGTCGGGCCCTCCACGGACATTTGCCGTCCAGTTTTCGTGTCTCCAGCCACGGGACGTCCACCCCCACTACGGATAGAAGTAGATCGGCCGAGACAAAATGAACAACTGTAGGATCAGGAAAATAGAATTGATTTGGATAAAGGAAAGTTATTCAAAAGTTGGTTTATATTTTTGAGAGTGGATTACTATAGTGCTTGATATTGAAATACACTTGTAACCTTGCTGTGAAAATTCGGTCTAAGCAATCAATCGGTTTGATGTCCGGTTGACCTACTATATGGGGTATTTGATTTGGAGCTGAGTAAGACTGGAGGGATTACTAGGGATAAACTAGGCAAAGGAGCAGTCAGATGATCACTAGCGGGATTAAGGCTTAGAAAGCGATGTAACGAGGCTTAGAAGGGACGGGTAATAATATGGCTAGAGGGTTTATTTGGCGTAGAAGGTTGAGATGGCTTAGAAAGCTCAGAGTCTAGATGGCTCAGAGTCTAGATGGCTCAGGGGCCACAAAATAAAGGACTCGGGAGAATATCTAACGGTTGTCTACACAGCCCGCAAACGTTATAGTTTATAAAATTCATACAGTTTATATTGTATACAAGTTATACAGGTTATAAAGGTTATAGATTTTATCCAGTTTATATTGTTTATCCAGTTTATATTGTTTATATTGTTTATCCAGTTTATATTGTTTATACAGTTTATATAGTCTTTAAGTCTAAGTCCACAGCGTTCTCGCAATCTAACAATCTACACAGTGAAACCCAGCTAGGCCTAAAATAACTCCAAAAAACGATCTTCATTGACGTCTTTTGTTAAATAAGAAACTAACAGACGAATCACAGAAATAATTGGGCTTTTTCATTTTACTCCTAGACAAATAAATCAACGGATCTTGACTTTTTAGTACCTGTAAGTATAACTTGAGTCTTAGATACTTCTGTGACTATCGTGTAATAAAATTACCCAGTGTTTTTGTTGATTGATTCTCACGATCTCGTTCTGATATTCACTACACCAACTAAATCACCCAATCTAAAGGACCACCGAGAGATATTCAAGGCTTAGTCTACCTACCAAAACACCACTGCACTGCATCACAAGAAAGAGGACTTGTCTTGATTTAATTTGATTCGATTCGATTCGATTCGCTTTGCTTTGACATAACAAAACCAAACCTTTCCAACCTCCAAGTCGCAGATCGAAATCCTCAACCACTTGTAGTGGCACGGGTCTGGTGTTCAACAAGCAACCTTCTATTTCCAGCCCATCTAAGGTCTTCTATACAGTGGTTTTGTGCTCTTTTGCTTGTTCTAGCTCCTGTTCTTACTCCTATTCTTATTTTTATGTTCTCCGAGGATGCCCGAACCTGCACAATCACCCCCACGTCCGACGGTTGAACAAGATCATCCAGTTGAGAGCGTAACCAACGCTGATCAGGACCTACAGAAGGATGCCGCAAGATCACAAGATATAACAGACAAACAAGGAAATGCCAATGCCATCTCTGATTCCACTCGTGCTCCTCCACTAGTCCATAGCCCTTCTGATACCACCATCGCTGCTCGAAGACGGGCCTCGTCTGCCGGGTCTGGTGTGGTCCCCACGCTTCAAGGTTTGAAGTTGAGCGAAAATTCTATACAAGGAGCAGTTCCTAAATTGAGAAGATTGTCTTCGGGGAACTCCTCGAAAGACGAACATTCATCTGCTGGAGATGTCGGGTATAGCAATGGAGTTCTACATAAGGACAGTGCTAGTGAAAGCAGTTCAGAATCAGAGTCAATTGCTAGCGAGTCGGATAGCGACAGTAGCGACGAAGAGGATGATAATGACAAGACAGATGAGCAAGTGCGTGTATCTTCCGCTTCAAGCAGTTCTAAAGGAATTGTCGCAAAGCCTGAACCCAATGATGACGATTACGTGCCGTCATCTCCGCAGTCCAAGCTTGATCTTAGCAAAGATGCTTTTGCCATCAAAAAACAGAAACAAAAGAAGCACCAGAATCTAACTCCTCAAGATATATATGACTACGAGATATTCCGGACCAAGATGATCTATCCTGCGACGGCGTTTGACACAGATGGCCATATTGAGGACGAAATTCCCTACACATCGGTCAATGAAGAGGCCGAGGATGCCAAAAAAGCTGCTACACTGACTACAGAAATTAGCCAGATATGTAGCGATCAGGAAGGAAAGCGGATGTTCCGTACTATTGAGCGGGGAAACCTGCCTGCATTGAACGATCTTACAGAGCAAGAGTATGCCAACACCAAGAGCTACCTGATATGCACTGATCTTTCACCGGAAGCATTGCATGCACTAGAATGGACTATTGGAACCATTATTCGAGATGGTAATGTTTTGTTTGCAGTGTGCGCATTTGACGATGATTCAGCAGATCCTCCTCCAGCCCAGGAAGGCGAACGATTGGATGCTTGCCAGCGCATTACTGAACACATTGTTAAATTACTCAAGAAAACAAGATTACAGGTACATGTAGTGGTGGAGGTGATTCATAGCAAATCGCCCAAACATCTTATTACGGAGATTATTGATTACATTTCGCCTACACTGGTCATCATGGGAAGTAGGGGTCGATCATCGCTCAAGGGTGTTCTGCTAGGAAGCTTTTCCAATTACATTTTGGAGAGAAGTAGCGTACCGGTGATGGTTGCTCGAAGAAAGCTTCATAAGGTGAAACACAAAGATTTAAATGTGAGATTGGCCAATAACCTTAGACCGCCGATGGACTTTGGCGAGCCGGCGATCTGATGATGGGATTATTTGATTGTCTGATGATGGATTATTTGATGGTCTGATGATGGGAATATTTGATTATCTGATCATGTTTACTCGGCTATATGATTATGATCACTAGATTATCTGATTATGATCACTCGATGATCTGACTGAATAGAATTCAAACGATATTTGTTCCCTGTGATCATTGTGATCCTGGTATTATTAGACCCCCTTGTGATGATTGTAAGTATTGAGATCCTTCAATCTTGCAGTCTCACAATCTTGCAGTCTCACAAGCTTTGCAATCCCACACAACCTTGCAATCCCACAACCTTGCAATCTTATAATCTATTAATCCCCTACATATTTAACCCCGAACTATGCAACATTCAGTAAATAACGACATTTATTCATAATCATCCTTATCTTAGTATCGTTATAATATCTATACTCAATATGATGAACAACCTAAAGTATAATAACTCACTCGCTCCTTGATGCTGCCTATCTTCTCCGTCTATATCACCACAGCCTTGCACTGCAACCCAGGCTACTTGGTACCGCTGTTATTGTTGCCGTTACTGTTACTGTTATTATTATTATTATTATTGTTTCTTCGACCTTTTCCACCGTCTAATTTCTGGACACTTTTAGCCAGTTCTTGAAGAAGATTGTTGCCCTTGGTATTACCGGCTACACTACTCCAACCGCCCGATTTACTCTTGTACACAACGACTGAAGTTAGTTAGACGTTTTAAAGAAGAAGATTACAGTGTATTAATAGGCGTACCTGATGAAGAGTTTTTTGAGCTCCGAGTCAGTGCGTCTTCGAACGACTTGCTCAAAAGTGCCTGCACTTCGCTTCTGTTGAAGGAAGACGACATTGTAGTGTCAGAACAGAAGGTTAAATCAAAGCATTGAAGTTGGGTTTGAAGTGCAAGTTGAGAAGAAGCAGGGAGTAGGCGAGAACGGCGCAACAATGAACAGAGGGAAATAAGGATTAAATTCCACGAGTTTAAATAAGATATGAACAATTCATGTCAGCTAGTTTAAGTTGTAAACAAACAGAAATATATAAACAAATACTTCGGGTTGATGTGAAAAATGAAGTTTCATCACCACCACCATTAACTCCTACGTTGCCCACCTTTCACTAATCAATTCGACTCACAATGTCCTTTACTATAAATAATTACATGGCTCAATGGAACAATAGGTATCTTAAAGACGATGATAGATTATTAAAAGCATCAACACGTCAAAGCAAGGCAAAGCAGGCCAGAGCGTATTTGTGGATGCACAAGTGATTAGACCGCATCATCAAGTTAGTTTGATTTGATCCGAGCTTGTCCGTTTACATGATAATCTCAGGCTTCTCGACATTGCCAGCAATAGTCTTGTGGGGCAAGACCTTACCACCATTGACGTAAACCTCGTCCTTGACTTCTACATCGTCACCAAGAACTGATACATTCTGGACTCGGGCCCACTTTCCTACAGTGGAGTTCCAGCCAATGATAGAGTTCTTGACAAACGCATAAGGCTTGATGTTGGAGTTGGACAATACAACGCATCTAGACAATCGAGCACCTGCACCGACCGTAACGTTGGGGCCAATCACCACATTGGGGCCGATCTTGGCATCAGGGGAGATTTTGGCAGTGGGGTCGACCAGAACGTTACCACCATGCACATAAGGCTCGTCAGCAGGAGCCAACAAATGAGGCTGCTTCTTGGCCAAGGACGTCAAGTACAGACAGGTGCCGCTCAAAAAGTCCTTGGGTTGACCGACATCCATCCAGTAGCCTTCGAGATCAAACGAGTGCAAAGTGCCTCGACCAGCAAGCTGGGGGAAGGTTTCCTTCTCAATAGAAGTAGGTCGCAGCTCAATAATGTCAATGACAGAAGGGTTCAAAATGTAGATACCGGCATTGATTCGGTTGCCAACAAATTCGACGGGCTTCTCGACGAACCGTTCAATCTGAGAAGATCCCTGCTTGTGGACAATGACACCGTACTTGGAAGGCTCCTCAACCTTGGTAGCGACAATAGTGCCTTCACCGCCGTGGGCCTTGTGGAAATCAGCAAGCTCCTTGAACGGGTAATCGCAGATGATATCGGAGTTCAGCACAAAGAAAGGAGTGTCGTCCTTGGTGAGGACCTCTTCGGCAAGTTTAAGGGGACCAGCAGTTCCCAAAGGCTCCGACTCCACAGAAAAGGTGATATGAACACCATACTTCTCCTCGTATTGCTTCAAGGTAGCAACCATAACTTCCGGTCGGTAGTTAACAGCCAGAACAATATCCTTGACACCGGCAGCAGCAAGAGACTCGACCTGGTGAAGAATCATAGGTTTGTTACCAAACTCCACCAAAGGCTTGGGAGTGGTGAGAGTAAGAGGACGTAGACGAGTACCGTAACCGCCGACAAGAATAAGACCCTTCATTTTTTAGATGATTTGTTGTAAGGAAGAGGGAATTAATAAAAATTATACCAAAGAAAGTAGATAACAAGAGGCTGTAATGTACTGTAGAGCTTCCAGTAGTTGGTGTGAAGGATGTTCAAAGACAATCGCGTCAAAGAGAAAAAAAGGCAACGTGGTTGGTTTTATAAAGTGGTGTGTGGCTTAAGGCAGGGCAGACAGGTGCAAAAATATCGAGAAAAACCAAAATTAAAATAAAGCAAAATTCGCAGCAAAAATCCCTGGAAACCACCCAAAAACACTTACCAAAAACACCAAAAACACCAAAAATAGGTGTGCAAAACGGCCTGGCCCACCAAAAGCCAATATAAACTGAAACCTGCGTATTGTGACTTAACGGTATGAGCTGATGGAGCCTGCCAGATTGTCTCGCATTGGCCATATCTATATTGGCGCTATACTGAAATAAAACATACTACGTAACCCTTCGCTACGGAATCCTAGATTGTATGGTGGCCATTTACAGCTACCTCTCCCCCATACGTACGTACAGGTTGATTCCGAGACACGTCGTTTAGCCCCTTGCTGGACCTTCAAAATAGGTGGAGAACGTAACAAACCGCTACGCTACGCCTCACTGGTAGGTCGGCTGGCTGGTTGGCTGTCCACCCACCTATTTGGGTCCAGTCAGGTGGGAGGGTCGAGAGGCTGGCAGGGATTTAAAAACCCCCCCGTGGTACAACTTAATCTGACACGATACAAATATGCTACATTAGTTGAATATTGAGACCATAGCATAATATTCTTAAGATTTATTAGACTTGATATAGCCTAATCAGCTCCGGGTCAGAAAAAATACGTATTACTTTACGTTGCATATCAATCTAAACTGGTGGTCTGGGCATCTCCGTTAGTCGTCTCGTCTCCGTTGGGCGATTTATCCGTGGTTGCATTTTTCACTGCCTATATGGGCGGCAGGCCTGTCCATTTCGGGCAACAATTGTTCCCACTTTGTTCGCATGCAAGCCAGCAAGAATGAGCCCCTGATCTTCGTTCCAAAATGGACCAGACGAGGGAGAGACTTTTGGTTGAGTTTCAGTTATTCCACGTGGACTGGCGAGGATGGTTGGCTGGTTTTTGAGAGACAGCAGGTAGGTAGTTGGTGGGTGTAGACGTTGAGTTAGATGGTTCAAATTTAGGCAGTGTAGACGTTAGGCAGTTTACGTTAGGCAGTTTACGTTAGGCAGGTGATTTGGTGCGAATTTTTAACATGTTAGTGCGCAAAACTAAACCCAAAAGCTATACAATGAATGACAATCACAAACAATCAACATCGAAACATATCTACTGACAGATGTAACTTAGTGCAGTCTTGCAGTTTCGTTGGTTCCGTCATATTCATGTAAGACGTTTTGAATCAACAAAATCTGTATCAGTTTCATCGATCTTTTTCAGTATTTTTGATCCTCCTATTCTATCTTGTTGTCTCCAGCAGTATATCGAGATCCTTTCGACCCACAATTAATCCCTATCTATACAGATATGTCAGAAAGCCCTACCTACAGATAACAAATGATCAGGACACAAGTCCAGCGTAGCATAATGCATTGTCCAGTCAATAGGAGAACCAACTATCCAATTTATATATATCAGTCATTATTCAAATCAAACCGAATCAAATATTATTAAAAAAAAATGTAACAACAGCAATGAGTGGGGTGTATGTATATAACCTTCCCTTTCGTTTCGTTTCGTATCATTTTCATTTCCGCAGTACATTAAACACAAGCATAAACCCCACAATACACACCACCGATGTCATATTAAACAGCAACCCGTAACATCCGCGGCCAAGCAGACATTGGCCTTGCTCACTATGTCCATCATAAACTCTTCCAAATAACATGTTGAAAAAATAGCTCACTGGCACCGGTGAAAGTGCCAACAGACCCCAGTTCTGACTGAAATGCTGCATGCCAAAAAAGTCCGACGTGATAGTCGGGTACGATCCAAACGTAGTTCCGTATGCAAGTCCGGTAAGTGCCGATACAATCCATAATAAAGACGGGTCACTGATCATTTTGCCGCAGATTTGTCCTGCCAATAGCACGGCACATGCCACGACCAGCAGCAAAGATCGCGGCCTGTTTCGAGCGTACAACAAGTCGCTGAAACTTCCACTCACCAATCGGCCCACAAAACTCATGAGCGATATCACGCCTACTTGGATACCCTGGTAATGTGAAATCAATGCATTGATAGCTTCGATACTGAGAGCTTGATCTGAGTCTTGAGGCACAGATGCTGCCTGGCTCAGTACCAAGGCTCTCACCACATATCCGCACGAGTAGATGTACATCTGTCCAATGCCTGCAGTGATTCCCATGATACCGAAATGGTTCCAAAACATGCGGTTTCGAATCAGACTGGTACCGTGGATATCGTGAGTATCGGCAGGGACGGTTGTTGCTCCTAGAGTATTCAATTCTATGAGTTCAGGTGCTCCAGGTCGAGGAGTCTTGAGCACAGGGCTCGATCGAACCCGGGCAAAGTAGAAGACTACAATGTAAAACACAGCAGGAACAAAGCAAAGCACAGACAGAAGCTTTTCCTGGTCATCCAGGGCTCCTTGAGCAATAGGAATCAATTTATAAGTAGACGAAAAAAACAGTGCTGAAAGTCCAAATGCTGCTAGAGGAATGGAAGTCGCGAAACCTCGCATTTCTGGAAAATTCACTGCAGCACATTTGACAAGAGAAGAAAATGCAAAACTGTTTCCTGAACCTACCAGTAGCAATGCAATACTGAGAACCGGAACAGACGAAATACCTGCAATGTAGCAATATCGCACTATGGAATATCCGATGAACGTTGAAAGACCACCAATGGCTAGAGGTAGCGATATCCCGTATTTGTCCACCACGCTACCAGCAATGGGTCCACTGAACGACATTCCCAAGTTTCCAATCATGCCAATTAACGAAGTATGAACTGCCAGTAAATTGAGATGTGATGCTAATTGAGGAGCGTACGCGGAATAGAGGTACATGGTGCCGCTGGCAAGACCTGGCAGTTAGATATCATTAGATCATTCACTCCCTGAGTTCACATCGTCGTGCCATTTCCAGCATAACTACTTACCTCCAATAAAACATGCAACTAGTGAAATGCGTCTATGTATTTCATTTCCATATCCTGTAGCATGTTTGTTTGCCGTCATAACGACTGTGTATTGTAGCTCCAATGGTTATAAGGAATGTGGGTCGTTGGTATGTTTGGTTGAAGGTGGTTGAGTTTTTCCCACCCATCCCCCACAAACCCCCCTGGTGACGTGGTTGCAGAGCCACCGAAATGGGTAGACATTTTGGCGAGGTTTGGTAAAGCCCCATCGGTATTTTTGCTAAATGTGGTGACAATCCACCTATATTTTAAGGGGCTTCACCGATAAATGTTTAATTTCCCAGTTATTCCGCCCACAGCTTGGTTCCAATCCCACCGATAGCCATCAACCCACTGAACAGCTCCTCCCCAGGACAGAAAGATCAAAGATCAAACCATGCCGCCTCCTCTGAATATCGCATTTTTCGGCACTGATTTGTTTTCCATCTACTCTCTAAAGGCTCTTCATGCTAATCGTTCATTATGCAATATCCAAACTCTACATCTCATTACTCGTCCTCCGAAACCTACCGGTAGAGGACGTTCTATAGTTCGCGATGCTGCCAGTGCTGAATGGGCTGCATCTCACGACATCCCTATTAGACGGGCCGAAACAAAACAAGATATCATAGATTTAAATAGCGAATCTTCTCCTTTGTACAATATTGCTGTGGCTGTATCATACGGTCAATTGATTCCTGCCCAGTTTCTACGTTCTCTGGCTTACCCCGGGCTGAATGTCCATCCTTCTCTGCTGCCTGATCTCAGAGGCTCTTCTCCCCTTCAATATGCATTACTTGAAAATAGGATTTTCACAGGTGTTTCAGTGCAAACTCTTCATCCAACCAAGTTCGACCATGGAAACACATTGTTCCAAAGTCCTGAAATTCCCATCCTGCCTGATCAAACTGTGGATTCTCTGCGGGATAAACTTGGCCCAATAGGAGCACAAGGCCTGGTCGAGGTGTTGCAGAAAGGTCTGTTTCTGGATCCTCAGGCTAACTCAGTTGCTGCAAAATATCCTCCTAGTTATGCGCCCAAGATATCCAAGCAAATGTCTATGTTTGATCCATCGATATCTTCAGTCGACGATATACTGGTCAAATTCAAGGTTTTTGGGTCAGTTTACTCGTTTCAGGCCTGTCAGCCGAAAAGGAGAAAAGTGGCTATTAATAAGAGAATCATTTTCCATGATTTGAAGGGCATTTCGTCTGCAGACAAACACTTTGATCTTCCAACTGGAGGTTACAAGTTGTTCGAAGGCCGAATAGTAGTCCGTCTATCCGATGGTTACGTTCAATCTACACAAGTCCAATTCGAAGGTGAAAAGGTGGAATCTGCCGAAAAGTTCATGTCATCGGTGTCGTCTCGAGGAATCAAAGACCAGATCCTCTTTGCGATCCAGTCATGAAGATCTTATCATTCTATCTATCTCTGTAATACATTGGTTCAACGTGATAAGATGTGTCTAAAGGACTGACATTAACATGATAAGATCTGTCTAATGCATTAATAACTAACATGATATTATCTATCTAATGTATAACTAACATGATAATATCTGTCTAAAGGACGAACATTAACATGATAAGATCTGTCTAAAGGACGAACATTAACATGATAAGATCTGTCTAAAGGACGAACATTAACATGATAAGATCTGTCTAATGCATTAATAACTAACATGATATTATCTATCTAATGTATAACTAACATGATAATATCTGTCCAAAGGACTGACATTAACATGATAATCATATAATCTACAGCCCTCCTATTCCGCTGTCTAGCTCAATGTCTGATGCTTCCTGTTGAATTCTCGAACAGCAATGCCCATTTCTCGGTACAAAAATTGACGACTGTCGTTGTTAGGAATAGGAACAAATGGCCCCTGAACTCCTCCTCTCAAAACCAGTGCAATACCAGTTCGTTCCATGACAATAGTTTGAAGGTCCTGGAACTTGACTTCCCATTCGGTTTGAAGTGTGCTGGTGCTCATCATGATAACTCGCTTGAATGTCACTACAACCACAATATTATCTCTGCTCATCGACAGGTGTGCAAGGTAACGGTCCGTGAAGTAAGCTCCGTCGTTTACCGTCTTCAACCAGGTCTGTCCAACTGCCTCTCTCTCGCTAAATGGGCGAACAATGCCGTCATTTTCAATGAAACGAGAAGGTCGTACTGGAGCAATACGATTTCCATCAAATACTGTCGTAGTGTTTCGAACACCTTCACTGACGTTGCTGGCCATATCGAATAGTCCAATAGCAGTTTTGGTCGGTAAGCCAACCAAGCCTTTGCCGAGTCCTTTGAAAAAACCAGCTGCTCCTTCTTTTGAAGCTCCCTCAATAGGTGAAAGTGCCAGACCACCAAGCCCTGCAGCTATTCCATCAACAAATGAAGTAGCTCCATTAGACAATCCATACAATGCATGCTGGGGCCGGTTTCTACTCTTCTGCAACCGTCGTCTATCTTGATAGCTCTGGTCCATGGTGGCTACTGCCAAACCCTTAGAGATCGATCCAGCCCATTTCGAAATACTATCGGATATTCCAAAGACTGTCTTTTTTGCAAAACTTGCTCCACCCTTGGCTATACCTATACCAAGATCTTGAGGTCTGTCACTATGGATATACCCCAGATATGGCTCATAAAACATATCCATGAATCCAGAAGAGATATTGTTGAACAGACCAACAGGGTTGCCCAGAAAATCGGCACTTCCAAGAATCTTATGAATCTGGTAGATGAATTCTTGACTGTAATGTGTTTGAATTGTTTGAACCAACAATGGCAGCGGCGTACGAACATTTTCGAGCAGCAATGCATTCAACTTCACTGGGGCATCATTGATGTTTCCAATAGCCATCGTCAACACGTTAAAGAAGAACGTAACAGTATTCTGAGAGGACGGTCGATCTTCCACGTTAATTCGCTCCGTTCTTACGAACGACAGGTCCATTTGAGCAGGTTGTATATGCAAAGTCTCGAAATAGACATCCAAACCACTGTTATCCTTCACAGGCTGAGGAATCTGTAGAGAATTATCACACAGCTTGTCAACTGCCGCATGGTCGAAAGGAGCCTTAACAAAATCCATAAGAGAAAGAAGGAAATCTTCATCCATATCTAAAGTGATCTGTTGCAACAGTACAGTGGCATATTTGATGTACAAAACGCCATGGCTCTCATCCTTTACACGCGTAATTGATGTAGAAAAGGTAGGATGATTTTCCATCTCTTCAGAAGACTTTGGCACAACACTCGGGAAAAGAATAACTGGGAAAATTCCACCGTATAGCTGATTGTCGATCTGCATCCACTTCATCTTCATTGAGAAGGTTTCGTACAGCTCAGATGTTTTATAATGGAATTCAAATCCTCGCAACGTGATATAGCACAACTCTTCCAAACGTTTGTTGATCAGTGAAACTCCAACACCTTCAAAGCTGATTTTAACGTTGGTAGTAGATTCTGTCTCATCATCTTGGCCAACCACCTGGAACAAATCTGATTGCGAGCCAGCGACAGAAGCTTTGGACGAATTCACATTGGTTGAAGAATTTGGATTTCCATTTCCATTTCGTTTCAATTGATACATCGAAGTAGCAGGATCGTAATCGGTTATGACCAATGTCGCCAATGGACCATCAGCAACGACATCCAAATCAACAATTCCACCACGAACGCCCGTAGCTGACCTAGGTAACTTCATGGGGGGCAAACTACCAATCTCAGCCAATTGAACTCGTCGTTCTCGGCCGCCGTATGAAATTACAAGCTCCTTGTAGGGTGCTGCAGGATAATCCCACGAGTACGGCATGACTGACTTGGCGGGTATTTTGTAGCGAATGGGTGTGAACGCAGGATGTGGGTTCTGTTCAACGCCTTGATCATCCACATAAGGGTTTGCTTGGAAGAAGATAAAATCAAAATTTGTGAAATTTCGAATAGAGAAAGGCCATTGCTTTCCAGCGTCCTCTAAATGCAAAAACAAGGAAGCTTGTTCCATCAGAATGTCAACTTTAAGAAGCAAAAATCCTTTGCCTGGTCGATACAACTTGACATAAGTTCTGCCGACATTGTTGATATCAAAAGGAGCAGACCATTGGCTGTTTGATCCCGCAAAAGCACCAATTATTTGGGTGTTTCCTTGTCGAAGTGTATGCAGAGGTTGCAACTGTCCAGCTCTCACAACCAGGGAGTCTGCGCCGTCTGGTTCCCGAAATTGAATATCTTCCTTCAACTTATTTACAAAAATAAACCGTGGAGATATAGTAACAATCTTTGACACTTTATATCGGCCACTTCCTTCAGAGAGGTCGACACCAACGTGGATATTTGACTGTCGTGATTTCAATGGTATCACCACTTCATTCACCGTACCAATAGCCTCGAAACTTTGGGGGCCACTCCATCTCGAATCCCCGACCCGTATGATAGATCTATTCGACCTACTTCCAAAAGTGTCAAATGACCACATGAGAGGACCCACTCCATGTTCATGGCGCACTCTCGAGTTTGCCGTGTTAACACGGGTAGCAACTTGTAGATCAAGACCCACCTTGTTCAAAACGACGTAAGGCGAATAGATAACAACGTGATAACCAGTTCGGCCCTCCGGCTGATAATAGTGGATGCGAAGTTTCAGTCTCTGACCATCCTTCTTGCTATGGCAGAGAAGAGTCTCCTCACGTTTGAATTCGGTACTTTTCGGAGAGTTGATTATAGCAAATTCCGTCTTGTCATAACCGGCTTCTTCAACCTCTACACTGAGTAGAAGCAAATGTTGCAAGCTAACCACATGAACCGGGCTTCGATCTCCCTTCTTTAGTGTGTTCAACCAATCCTTCTTGTTATGTTTGTTGTATAATCGATAGTGGAAGTCATAAGGTAACAGATTAACAATTTCCAGAGGCGCACTGAGCACTACTGTCATGTAGGGGTAGATTTGAGTCAATGGCACCGCACTATCGTAGTTTGCATCTGCCTGGATATAAAACAAGGAGTCCTCCTCTTTTTTGGAGCGGCACGTTAATGATAACGATCTTTGATCTCCGCCAATAAGATCCTTCCAAAGAACCCCTTCATCGCACCACCTGTATCGGAAGTTTTCTATGCGTGGGCGGACAATGATTCGAGCATCTTGAACAGATGGAATGGGTATGGCTCTACTCTGCCCTGGTTTCAACACATCCCTGAAGTCAGTATCAACCCTATTTCCTGGATGTACAACTCCAAGCTCCAGATCAACATTTGTGTCGTTTCGGAATGTATATGCTGATCTCAAACATATCCACTTGATAGAATCATGGATCTTCACCTCACAAGAGAGCCGATGGCTTACTTTTGTTTCCTTCGGCGACAGAATATAAAGCTGCTCGCCCTCGGCAGTTACTGAAACTCCATTAATAGCATCATATGGAGAGTTCAGGAGTTTCACAGTCAAATCAGCCTGTTGCTGATCAGTACTTAGATTTTCTCTTAGCTCATGCCAATCAACAAACTGCCATTCTCGCTCCTGCCCATCCTTAACTGTTTCGCTATGATGAAGAACACTTGTCAGATGACTATCAGGTGACACTTCAATCGTGTATCCAGTTTCGTTTTTGATTCTATAAGGTGCAGATGTCTCTCGCGGTTTTAATACGGCATCCCCTTGCTGCGTGGAAATATACTCGGCCAGACTGTTGAGGGTTTGAATCGTCTGTGAAGTAACAGTTAACTCCATCAACTTCCTACTAAACAGATTGATAAAAGTATTATTGTTCAGGGATGTTTTGGACAAATGAAAGCCTATAACCCAGCTTTCAACCAAAGGTTCCCAGGCACTTTTGGAAATGTTATAAATATTCGAAAACATCTCCGTGGAAGCATCAACTCTAAGATCAGAAGACCAGTTACGAGCAGTAACAGTAAAAGGTTTCACACAAGAATCAATTATTGGAAGCTCATGAGCCATACCAATAATTACCAGTCTCATACCATCCAGATCAGCGGTCAATTCCTCGCCTCTCACAGTCACAGTCTGAGAAGGTACCTCTGATGTCCCGAGATGTGCTGACTCCTTCGTTTTCTTCGAATGCTTGCTCTTGTTGAGCGTACTGGGAGCAATCCTCTTTCTGTAGGTAGAAGATGTAAACTTTGAATACTTCGAATCATCGGCGTTGTCCGGTGTCTCAGGCACACCTCCAGATAACTTCGAGGCTTTGCTCATGATAGCAGAAGCAAGTAGAATGTCTCGCACAGATAATCTGAGAAGCAAAGGTTCAACTGCAATCTGGACTAAGGTGACGCTGTGGGTCTCGTCTGAACCCCTACCATCAACCGAGGCTGAAATAGAGAAATCATCCAGAATTCTTAATCGATTCTTATCAAAGTCACTCATTCTGCACAAAAACATGCCTATTTTGCTCGCTGAAAGAGAAGTAGTCTCTCCTGACGAAAGTATTAACTGCTCGGTCTTGAAAACAATCGCCTCTGAATCGGCAAGGCTAGGGTCTGCCAATAATATAAGAGATGCGTCAATGACATTCAAATGATAGAAGAATTTGGCCTCTTCGCTGTCAAGCTGATCTAATGAAGATAAGCTCTCCTCCAAGGTGCTCTCGTCATCTTCATCCAACTCATCAACTTCTTCTTCCTCTCTATCCGGAGAGCCTTGCATACCAGCATACTCCTTGAGTGCAATCAAATAGTCCATCGCCAGAATCATACGAGGACTATCTATAGAAAGCATGGCATCGCTTCTCTTCCCTGTACTATTTCTAGTAAATCTGCACATAAACTGGTGCTCCTCATGGTTTACAGAAGGAATTATTTCAGGGAACTTGTTGTCTCTGACCTCTCTGGTATCCGTGAGGATCAGCGAATGAACATGAATATCAGATTCAATTGAGTTGTCTCCGTGCATTAGAAACTTTACTCCGGTATCATTTAAGGAAAATGAAGATAAGCTGTGCTTAGGAATCTCACTCACCGGAATATTGGTGGTATCAGCATATATTGTCAGAGCAACGGTCTCCAGAGCAAACTTTAGATCCACATTTGGCACAGAACTTTCCTTTGGAGGTTCATCCAAACTCGAAGGTTTCTTCGCCCCAGACTCACTTCTTGTATTTCTTCGCCCCTCAATATTCTTCGCCGTTCGCAGTTCATCTTCAAGCTGGTCTATTTCTTCTTCATTCATACCAGAGTTTCCACTGAAAATCGCAGGAATGGTTTTGGTGAGCTCAAGCAAATATTGATATTGAACATCAGTGAGATTCATCTTGATATCTGATAGAGATCCGTCAATTTCAGCTAATGGTCTATCTGTGTTCGAACTTTCCGGGTTATGAACAAGATTCACCAATAGATCGACATTGTCAAGGATTTCTAGTACTTGCTCAACACCATTGCTGAAATACAGGCATGAAGTCATGCGCACTGCGCGAACTGCTGCATGAATGGTATTAACTCCATTTTGTGCAATTTCATTTTTGATGTATAGCTCACCAAGATTCGCCGTAATTATGTCACACTTATCTTCATCTGTTGTGACTAAAGTTGGTCGAGGGAAAACGACAATTGGAGTATTCACCAGCACATCAAAATTCATCTTACTTGCAGCCTGGATGTGACTAGCTTGATTCATTGCGGCCTGTCTGGCAGCGTCAAACAGCCCCTTCATTTGCTGAAACCGGGATAAAAAGTTCATAATCTTAGTCATCGGAGTCTCAACAACGTTGACTTTTATGGAGCCAGTGTGAAAATAAAGCGAGGAGTCATAATCACTCTCTTGTCCAGCATCAAACGTTTCATAGGTGAAATCAGCCAGTTCGTCTCCTTCGCTGCTAATCAGCTGGCGTAGAACCGAGTCTCTGGATGATCCCTCGTTCATATCGTCATTGAGTGTAAAAGAACCGATTTTAGCCTGAATCTTCATCCTTTCGTCTACTAGTCTCACCCCTACTACACCCGTATCAAGCCGTAAGGTGGCAAGCTTAATACCGTCATCGTTCAACGTCAGAATAATGCTCGAAAGATTCACCTTGACGTCAATTTCCCCACCAGATGCTGCTGCTTCTTGAGGTTCAATGCTGTTCACACTCTGGTCGTCAGGTATAGGTGTACCAGTTGTATCTTGAGGATTTGTAAAAGTGGTTATAACGAAGTCCAAAAGAGTAAGGAAAGTCCTGGGTGCAACCACAAAACGGAGTGTAGATAACGACACTTCAACAGATTGGTCCGAAATCTCATTCTCTGTTCCTGCTGTGGAAGCTCGCTTGATCCGTTTGTACTTCACATCGAAAAGATCTGTGGTTTCCGATGACGAGCTTGAAGGGTTATCACCTTCAGTATCATGATCAGAATCATTTTCTTTATCAACATGGTCAGATGTGGCAATACGTCTTAATTCAGTGGGACTAGTGGTATCCACGTAATCTTCAATGTTAAGGCGTCCAAGGGTAACGTTCGCATACATTTCCAATTGTTTGTAGTAAAAGTCCAACGTGAAATTCTCCAGGACCATATCAACCAGGGGCTCTTGAGCAAGCGTCTTCTCGTCCAAACATCGATGAAGAGCCAACTCTACCTTATCGATCTGGAATTTGAACTCGAACACCTTTTGGTCAGATATTGCCGAAGCTGCTGTAGAAGCAACAGCAGTAGAACTTGCAGAGTCATCCATAGAGTCTAGAACGGAAGAAACTTCTTCATAAAGAGGCTTGGAGTAATTTCGGTCAGTCATAAAACTTGGCTCATTTCTAGGAGTTCCCGTGTCATCTGGCTCTGTGTCGAATTGCAGATTCGGAATGGCCTTGTCAATCAATTGCATCATAAGCTTATACTTTTTGTCGCTCATAGCAGCCCTAAACAGGGGTAGTTTACCTGATACCTTAAACCTGGTCAAACTTTGAGCATCTGCCAGAATGGAAATTTCAACCACAAAGTCCATGTTTACACGGCCAATAACATATGCAGGGTTATTGAGATCATTATCGTGAACAAGCTTCATTGTCTCCCGCACATTGGGCCCAATCAGAATTTGAGTGTCATGCAATTGAACATTGAACTTGTCGTACATTAAGGACTCCAGCTGCTTCCAATCCTTCGCAGTGTACTTCTGGGTTTGCTTGTTCTTGACCTCATCCAGAACCTCTCTCTTAACAAGATCACTTAGGACGCTAACGTGGCCAGCATCTATAATTGCGCAGGGTGTCGACCAGCTGGAAGAATCCAGAGGCATTACAATCAAAGGAGCCTTGATATCAAGTTTGACATTAGCCGTCTTATGCTCTTCCAAGACATATTCCAACCCGATTCTACTCTGCTGTCTCAATCCCTCCACGGTAGCACCAGCAGCGTTCATAAGAACACCAATTGTCTCCAGATGAGTTTTTGGCGGTTTGAAGAATCTTACAACGTTCTCAATGAAGGTTGTATTGTAAAAGATAGTAATACTTTTTGTACGGAGAAAAAGATTAGAATCCGCACTACCATCAAGAGGATTGTTCTCAAAAGATAGCCAAAAGAAAGCATCTTCATCAGTTGCTATATTTTCAAGCTCCTCGTGATTGTGTCCACCGCTTTCCAGATCCACATGCTCTTCAGTATGAGAAAGTGATTTCACCGTAACAACCTGTTCATACAAGGTTCCTTCCGACTTATCATCCACCCGAAATTCCTGAAGACTAACGTTTGCAAGGAAAGATTCCGGTCGCTGGAAGAATGTCGCTTTGAACCCATTGAAAAAGACAGCAGCTACGTCATTCGACTTGCCATGAGGGTCATCTCTGATTTTAAAACTTCCAGTTCGTAGAGCGGTTTCAAGCTCCAACATGACACGCTCTTTCGGAATGTCCATAGCAGTAGGCTCTGCTTCTCCATCCCATTCAATTGCATCATATAATTCCTGTCTCTGTTCATCCGTCATAGTGACATCCTCTTCCTCCTCCTTGTTAGGTTCTTTGGCGGGAGTGGAAGTGCCCCACAGCCATGCGCCCCATCCTTGAGCTTGCTGAGGTGCGGAAGCCGAATGTTTGATCTGGGCTTTCTCCTTTCGTAATTCGGTTTTTGCCATTGACCTATAGAACCTGATATCATCGTAGGAAAGATCCCATTCTAGCTGATCAAACTCTTTCACCTCATCTGAATCTAACGCGCCTTTAGTAGACTTCAGTTTGTACAATTCAATATATCTGACCCGTTTGTCCCTTCGGTCTTTTATGCTATCCCAAGACCACTCCTTGTTCTTCTCATGGATTTCATTAAGAACGACATTGGCAGCATATTTCAACCAAGCCCGGGGCTTTTCCTTGGGAGACTCCTTCGGTCGCCATTTTTTGAAGTCCTTCGTCCTCATGTACAGTCTAAAGAGTTCAGCGGTCCACAAAGCATCGCGATATTGATCGCTGTCAAATACAAACCCGAGTTCTTCGAACACCAACTGCGCACGAGTCTTGGGTTCCGAGTCACTAGAATACTTGTTCATGAAGATTCGGCCAACACCAGACACGGGACACAAAATATACTGGTGAGGAGCATCTTCTGCCATGAGATCTTTGAATCGTTCTACAGTTGTGGATTCGGAGTCATCATCGCTATCTCTGATGCTCTTGGCGTCAGTATCCCAATAAATAGAGAGAGAGCTGAGCGTGGCTAGCTTTCTAGTCAAGTCTGTGACATCTTGAATAAAAATAGGGTTCCAATGATCATCGGTCGATACAGCTGAAAGTTCTCCAAGTGAGAAACCAAGAGAGAAGGGATGGTGAGGAACCGAAGAGAAGTCCTCGTATCTAATATGGATATTTTTGATGGTGATTTGTAAATTGTCAACGATTTTGGCAACCAGGCTCTCAGTAAAACTCTGGTTCTTGTTAATTTCTTCTGGAGACAAACCAGCCGTAGGAGGAGATCTGTCCAATAGTTCTAGATTTTCCAGACGTTCTATTTTGACGGCGTGGGCACGACTGGCTTCCTCTTCAGCATTGTACTCCTCGTTGAGTCTGGGCTCGGCTAGTAGAAAAACGTCCTCAATTACCACTTTAACTGGTTTGTTCTTTAGATTGGACCATGGGATTTGTAATACCAATTCACCTAAATGTCCTTCAATGACGTTTATGGGAAGTCTGAACTTGTCCAGAGCCTTGAGGTTAGCGACGGCCAATAATTACATGCGAAATGATCAATACTCACCTCCTTTTTCAATGCAAGATTTCGCAGTTTAACATCTCCACTCCAAATTCCAATATTAAGCTGCTTAGGATCGAAGTTTTGTACCTGTAATGATTAGCGTAGTTCAGGGGTGGACCGGATGACACAAGAAAACCATAAGCTATGGTGAGAACATACATATGAGCCCTATAAAGTTAGTACTGAGAATCAATTGAGAGGAGCAGGAATTTTGTAGCAAGGAAATACTCACAAGAAATCTGTTCAACAGACCTGCAACTAGCGACTCTAACATGATGGTGGTTGTTGAAAGATGAGAAGCGCTGAGATTAGCGGCGTGTAATTAGATAGATCAGTGAAGATGAAAATCGTGGATCGACTTGAGCGAAAAAAATTAGCAATCAAGGTTGATGATATGTTGAAAGAAGTTCAGTAAAAGGGTGAAAAAGTAAGAAGCTGAGTTGTTTCGCAATTGAAGATTTATGTAACTTGTCGTTTGTCGTTTGGTATAGCAAACAGCAAGTTGCAATGGGAGAGGAGGAAACTGATAAGTTAGCTTTAGCGCCGATCGTGACATAGCTTCAGCCGTGCGAGTCTGGAAAGTTCTAAGTATTTAGATATCGTATTTCTTGAATTGATCCGAATGGTTTCTTATATTATATATTTGCTTCGAGTCTGGCTCTGTTTTAGAATAGTAATTTATTCATATGTTGGGGGCGCATGACCGTTCCGCCGCATGAATTACGGTTTCTCCGATACGCAACAACGTTACTGCTACTATGTACCTACTAAACGTATATAATTAGTATAAAAGTATTGAAATTAGATAGATATGGATGATTTAACGTGATTTGATTTAAGTGCTGCGATTTAACGTGCTTCGATTTGAGAGCTTTGGGAATGTTCAAGTTGAACAGTGTGCTATTCAGTATAAACACGCTCTTGTTGTAGTTTCACTAGGAGCTACTCGAAAATCCAGCTCTTCATAATGATCAGTCAAGGTTATATTCGGATACTGATGTAAGCATCAATGGAGGTATTGCAATTTGATAGTTTGAAGAGTTGCTATTCAATTTCATAACGGCACTTGACCACCCAGGACCATCAGACTCAATAGTGAATGTACAACCTCGGCAGCGGCCAATACAGTTATTTGGCCCGCAGAGTCATAAGCCGGTGCTACTTCGACGACATCAGCTCCTATGATGTTGAGACCTTCTAAACCGTCCAGGATAGTCAGCAATTCTCTGGTGGTGAACCCGCCTGGCTCGGCCGTGCCTGTACCGGGAGCGTACGCGGGATCAAGAGAGTCGATATCGACGGTTCTAAAGTTAGTATGGCGGTTTTTAAGATCAATACTCCAGTTCTTCTGAAGGCGTTCTTTAACATGATCTCCAGCTCTTCTGAAATGCCTTCTTTAACATAATATTCCAGCTCTTCTGAAATGCCTTCTTTAACATGATATTCCAGCTCTTCTGAAATGCCCGGCTCTTCTGAAGGCGTTCTTTAACATGATATTCCAGCTCTTCTGAAATACCTCAATGAAAATACTCACATGTACAACTTATTGTTGCCGATTCGTTGTTTGATCTTTGTAATAATACCCTTGACTCCGATTTCGTCGATATCTCGAGCCAGAATCGCCTCAAATCCACACTTTCGGTCATCTCGTTGATCCTTGTGTTTGACAAAATAAGGAGCTCTAATACCGACATGAATACTGCTGTCAGGCTTAATATAACCCTTGTCAAAGGCGTAGTGCAAGAATGTCCCATGATTCAGATCAGAGTAACTGCTGATGTTACCACCCACCAAATTGGGATCCCAAGTATCAATATGACTGTCAAAATGTACAACAGAAATAGGGCCGTGCTTCTCGTACGCTGCTCTCAAAGCGCTGAAGGTAATGGTATGATCTCCTCCAAGAGTAATAACTCGAGGAGCATACGATTCTTGTGAGTGTTTAGGAACAGTAGCAACAGAATGGTTGAGAATGGCTCGATATCCTCTATACAATTGATCTAGAGCATATCGATTGTCAAACGGGGTCATTGGAATATCTCCACATTCCACTATAGTGAAGTCCTCGTATGCATTGAACTCCGGTCGATAGGCACTATACGAAGAAGACATTCTCCTTGAACCTTCGCGGATTCCACTGGGTCCGAACCGAGCTCCTGGCCGGTAACTAGTAGAAGTATCAAAAGGGGCACCTACAATGGCTATGTCAATCTCATGATGTAGACTGGCCGAACCAAAGCATTGCATGAGAGGTAGATGAGCAAACGTCACAATTCCAGCGTAAACTGGAGGATATACCGGTCCGTCTGGACCCAAATCATCCGTATAATCCTTGTCAGGAATCGATATGAAGTCGTGGTCGGAATCGTATGAGTCTCCAGACATGCGGAACTGGTCCTTCTGCACTACCAGCCGACTATCCGACTTGGCATAGTCAATGGGTCCAAAATGAGAATCTAGAAAATGAGAATTTGAGCCATGACCAGCTGCTTGAGTGACAAGTACTGCCAATACTGAAAATTTCAATTTACTGTACATTTCAATTAGTCAGTCAGTAAGGTTTGTTGCTACAAAGGCACATGAGATGATAATCCCTGTTATCGATGGCCCGATCAGGAAATCACGCCCGTACAGGGGATACGGAGACCGCCATACAAACTGGAGGTGCTTGACCCGATGCGATAAGAATTACAATGAAACCAGGAGAACTTCCCCAATATGTTCGATAAACTGACCTTTTATTAGCTCACTTTCTCTGTTATTTCATATGCTCTGTTATTTCATTCTCTGTTATTTCATATCCTCTGTTATTTTACGTTCTCTGCTATTTTATGTTATCTGCTTGTTTACTGTATGATGGCTAGTTAGACTTATCTTAGCCGCGCGCTAGCAATCTCCCACCGGGTAACTTGCCATCAATTATTTCCTCCGCCATCACCAAATCCAAAGCATCTTTCGTCATCGAGTATTTCATCGCACCCAAAGCTTAAACGCTGTGCTGTTTACCTCAACCAAAACTATATCTAGTATATCTACAGATATATATATCGAACTAGATATTGTCTTGTAAATAGCTCCTTCCCACTGCATTTTTCAGGGTTTATCTATCTGTTCTGCCTAGTTTGTCCAGCTGACTAAACGTCGCGAGCGTGATATCATATAGCCGACTGATTTTAAGCGCGCATCTGGCTGATACATCAGTGACTAGTTTTGATCTGGCATCTACATCGCATTAAATCGCATTGCATCTGTGTAGAATGGGGTCCAGAATAGTTGCGCAAGGCATTCGTGGCGTTGTTACACGACAGGCTCGCCACGGCCTGATCTTCAGGGATTACGCCGTTTCTCAGCCTGCTTTGTTGAACAATCCGCGGCGAAATTTCAGTATCAGTCGAGTGGTGAAGTCTGATGATAAGAGTGACAATAATCCGCCTGCTGATGAGAAATCCGAGTCGAAGCCCGAGTCCGACAAGAAGGAGAAGCCCAGGGAACGTAAGCGGGTTTTAATTCCCAGTCGAACTGGAGAAAAACGGGCGGAAAAGCCGGGTCCACCAACTCCTCCAGAACGTCCCACTCCAACTTTGGGTGAAACTGTGATTTCCCCCGATAAGAAGTTCATTCCCATTGTGATTCCAAGACGTCCTCTATTCCCGGGTCTGGGTGGGTTTTGCACGTTCACCGACCCTCAGCAGATCAAGATTTTGAATCAATTGGATCGGGACAAGTCATGGGATCGATCTGTGGTTGTATTCTTGGGTCAGCACACTGATTCTGCCAAATTCATTTCCGATGCAGATGAAACGTATGATATTGGTTGCAGCTGCCATGTCGAAACTATAGAGACATCGGTAGGAAGGGATGGCAAAACTACTGTCTATGTAGCCTTGTACCCTACATGTCGAGTAGAGAAGGGCGTACTACTGGACGTACCTAATGCGGCAAAGACTGCTGAAGCGAAGGAGAAGGTTGTCCAGTCTGATAATGGCTTAGATACTACTAGCTTTGATCAGGTGGAGCCGTCCAGTTCCCTTGACAACTTGAAGGTCCGATGGATGAACAAGGTCGTTCCTATCTCAGACGAGCCGTTTGACGTTGAAAACAAAAATATTCAGGATATCTGTTCCAAAATTATAGATGCTCTGCACCAGCTGTCTAACAACAGCTTTGTGGTTAGACTTCATCTTGAACGGTTTTCCAAGCTGTTCCCCCATTCTGGTGGCACATATAGCAATCCATCTCAGCTCGCTGACTTCTGTGCTGCTTCATGTTCTGGTGCAGTTGAGGTCCAGCAGGTTCTTGAAACTCTCAATATTGAAGAGCGACTTAGCAAAGCTTTTGATTTGATCAATCGTGAGCTTGCCAGTATTGAATTGAATGACAAAATCACCAAGGATTTGAATACCGAGATGACCCAGCGACATAAGAAGGCTCTTTTGCATGAACAGCAGAAGATCATTGCTAAGGAATTAGGTAATGACAATGGAAAGGAGAAGCTTATCGCTACGTTCCGAGAGAGAATGTCCAAGTTGAATGCACCGGAAGACATCCAGACATTGGTTGAGAGCGAAATTGCCAAATTTGAATTCCAAGAACATTCTGGTGAAGCCACCGTTTCCAGAACTTATTTGGACTGGTTGACTCAGTTACCTTGGGGTATGTTTTCCAAGGACTCCTATGATATCAAAGCGGCAAAGGAAGTACTGAATTCTGATCATTTTGGTCTCGATGATGTTAAGAAGCGAATTCTGGAGTTCATTGCCGTGGGCAAACTCAAGGGATCAGTTGATGGAAAGATCATCTGTCTGCATGGACCGCCTGGTGTAGGTAAAACAAGTATTGCGAAAAGCATTGCTCAATCATTGGGTCGAAAGTTCGAGCGAATTTCACTGGGAGGAGTTTATGATGCTTCGGAAATCAAGGGCCACCGAAGAACCTACGTTGGTGCCCTGCCTGGTAGTATTGTGCAGGCACTAAAACGGTGTCAGACTCAGAACCCTGTGATTCTTCTTGATGAGATTGACAAGACGGGACGAACAGGTTTACATGGAGACGTCAGTGCTACTTTGTTGGAAGTGCTGGACCCTGCTCAAAACAATAAGTTTTTCGATGTTTATCTTGAGACTCCCATTGACATTTCCAAGACGCTGTTTATTTGTACAGCCAACGATATCAGTGTGATTCAAAGACCACTTTTGGATCGAATGGAATTGATTGAGCTAAGTGCATATGACCGATATGAGAAGGCTACAATTGCAAAGGACTATTTGGTTAAGGATTCTCAGAAGGAAGCAGGGTTGGATAAGACCGATGTTTCTTTCACATCTGATGCTATTGACTACATTGTAAAGCACTATACTGTTGACGCTGGTGTACGAAATTTGAAGCAGATGATTGTCAAGATCTTTGGTAAAGTTGCTTTGGAAATTGTCGATGGTACTATTGCTGAGGGAACACCGATTGTCATCAGCACTGATAAGGTAAAGACATATCTTGGACCTCCTGTTCGAGTTAATGACCGAATCTATGACAAATGCGATCCTGGTATTGTGCTTGGTCTGGCAGCCAATTCCCTTGGCGGTACAGCTTTGTTTGTTGAGAGTGTTTTGCAACAACCTCTGTCATCGGATGCAACTCCCAAGTTTACTCGAACTGGTTTACTTGGAGAGACTATTTCCGAGTCTTCTTCGATTGCATATACGTTCAGCAAGACCTTTATGACGAAAAACTACCCTGACAACCGGTTTTTCGATCACGCCTTCATTCATACGCATCTGCCGGAAGGTGGAATCAAGAAAGACGGTCCTTCTGCTGGTATTACAATGACTACGAGCTTGCTGGGCCTGGCATTGAACCTGCCTGTTAAACCTGATATCGCAATGACCGGTGAGATCACTCTTGCCGGAAAGGTGCTTCCCGTTGGTGCGATCCGAAGTAAGGTTGTTGCGGCCAGGAGTGCCGGCTGCGATACAGTCATATTTCCTAAGGAGAATCTCGCCGACTGGGAGGATCTACCGGACTACTTGAAAGATGGAATTACTCCTGTTCCTGTTGAATGGTATGATGAAGTGTTTGCAGTAGCGTTTGGCAAAGTACCCCAGACTGTTGGAAATGACGTTTGGAAGGAACAGTTTGAGAAAACCAAGAAGAAGAGAGAAGAATAATGTAGATACGTATTTGTATATAGAACGAGTATTGCATTTGTGTTTTGTTACTGTCTAAATGAAGATGGGGGGGAACCGGGGATATCTCACCGGAAATGGTATGCACGGCTGAAGGCGCGCGGGGGACGGCGGCTAAATCGGGGTGTCGGGATAACCGCTCCATCTCGCTCTACTTGACCATTGCCATATAACCGCTGAGCATAGCTCTGATTCTTTCTTCTCTTTATACACATTACTTCTTTCCCTGAACAGTTTCACTTGTAATAGCCTATTGCCTTGGATTCTTTTATAAATCTTTGCGCCTATAGGATATCTTGGATTGAACATTATCTAACCGGGCCTGAATTATCAAAATGGTTGTAGCATTGAGAAACGCAACAGCGCTTGTTAAAGGTGGTACTTCGCAACAGTTGCGAAAGATCCTTGTACGAGGCTTTGCTTCTACCTCCTCTGCAAGACAAGATATCAAGTCTCAGCTGAAAAATCCCGAGTTGTTTAGAGAGCAATTCCTGATCAATGGAACTTGGGGTCAAACTCAAAGCGGAGCAACATTCAAGGTTGACAATCCTGCAACTGGTGAGACTGTTGGAGTCGTCCCAGATGGTACTACTGTTGATACCAAGAATGCCATTGTAGCTGCTGAGGAAGCGTTGGTTGAGTTTGGCAAGCTTAGCCACCGACAGAGAGGTGCTTTGCTACGAAGATGGGCTGATCTGATGAAGGAGAACATTGATGACCTTGCTCTTATTCTAACTAGCGAGAATGGCAAACCATTGGCTGAAGCGAAAGGCGAACTTGGGACCTGTGTAGTCAATTTCGATTGGTTTGCAGAAGAGGCTCCTAGAATTTACGGCGATGTGATTCCATCTCAGCGACCTGACTGTAGAATCCATACCATCAAGCAACCGATTGGTGTATGTGGAATCATCACGCCTTGGAACTTCCCTGCCTCGATGATTTCCCGAAAAGTTGGAGCTGCAGTTGCGGCAGGATGCACCACCGTCATCAAGCCTCCTCATGAAACTCCGTTCTCTGCACTTGCCATGGCTTATTTAGGAGAACAGGCTGGTATCCCTAAGGGTGTCATTAATGTAATTCCTACATCTACCCATACTAAAGATGTCGGTAAGGAGATATGTGAGAATCCGTCAGTTCGAAAAGTCACATTCACTGGTTCCACTGGAGTTGGCAAACTACTGATGAGCCAGGCTTCTTCTACTGTCAAGAAAGTGTCATTTGAGCTGGGTGGAAATGCTCCATTCATTGTTTTTGAAGATGCCGATATTGATCGTGCTGTAGAGGGTGCAATAGCTTCCAAATTCCGAGGCTCAGGTCAAACGTGTATCTGTGCAAATCGGTTTTACGTTCACCAGGATGTCTACGAGGAATTTTCCCAGAAGTTCGCTACTGCTGTTAGTAAGCTCAATACTGGGCTTGGTACCGAGGAAGGCGTGACTCAGGGACCTCTGATTAATGGAAAGGCTGTTGAAAAGGTCACTCGACATGTCGAGGATGCTATTTCGAAGAATGGCCGAATTCTCACTGGAGGCAAGCCTTTGACTGAACTTGGAGCCAACTTCTACGCTCCTACTGTTATTGCCGATGCGACTTCTGAGTTCCTGGTATGTCGAGAAGAGACGTTTGGTCCATTGGCTGTTCTGGTACCCTTCAAATCCGACCAGGAGGTTATCAAGCTTGCCAATGCCACTGAATATGGTCTAGGTGGATATATGTACACAAGAGATGTATCCAGAGCTCATACAGTGAGTGAAGCGTTGGAGGTGGGAATGTTGGGAATCAATACTGGATTGATTAGCGAGGCAGCATTGCCATTTGGAGGAGTTAAGGAATCAGGATTCGGTCGAGAAGGATCCAAGTATGGATTGGACGATTATATGATCATAAAGAGTATCATCACCCAGTTGTAAGAGCGGATTCAAAGAAATGATTAACTAGCATATATATCCAAAGAAATATCGTAAATAAACGCATGAATGCACAGTATCCAAAGACATCATAAATAAACGCATGAATGCACGGTATCAAGAAATATCATGAATAAACGCATGAATGCACAGTATCCAATGAAATATAATAAATAAAGACTTAAACTCACAGCAGTTACAGTCTCTGAGTCTGTTCTTCCCTGACCTTCTCGAAGAAGCCGTTGACGTCGGTTTCGGTTACCACCTTGCCTTCTTCAGCAAAGGGTCGAAGAAAAGATGTCAGACGTCGTCGAATAGCTTCGTATGCTGCAAGGCCACTAATTGCCTGCTCTCGAGGAATACTGTTGAGGGCACGGGTCCCGGCATCCAAGAGTGATGAGTTGGCATCGTCGTCAGTAGGAGGCTCGTAGATTTGTTCCTCTTCGCCAAAGAACGGGAAATTGGCAACCAGTTTCTTAACGTCAGGGTCCGTGGACTTGCTGAGAACATCTTCGTAACCTGGTTTGAGAAAAAGAGAGAAACTAGATGTTTCAGGAGTTTCCAATTTAATTTTCTTGGTAGATGGTTCATCTTGAGTTTCAATTGAGGTCTTTTCATGTCCAGTCCTTACGACTTTGATACTGATTTGGTCCATGTTGGCAATCTTGTTCATGACCGTTTGGTTCTTGTGAACGCATTTCCAGCACACAAACGAATCGAACTCATGCTGGTCAGGAAGTCCCGGTAAAGTCTTGTTATCGTCATCGTCTTCCTGTTCGTCATCTTCTTGTTCCTCCAGGGTGTCTTCCTGTTTGATTTCCTCTGGCCGCTTGACATTTTCACTATGAGCACCTTCCAAAGTATCGAACACATTGACGCCTTCTGGATGTTTCTTGGTATTTCCCTTGGGTCTCGTTATTGATCCACGTTCAATGCCCAGAATGCATTCCTCATGGTACCAGTCCTCGTTACAGGCATCACCAAACAGACATTGGAACATGATACCGTTCTCTTTGAGAGGATCATAGGGAGTATCGCAGTGGCAGAATCTTGCTTCAAAGTTATGGCCATACCGGTTGGTACGTTCAGGAGTATCCAACGCGTCGAAATTCTTTCTGAGGTTGCATGCTCCAAAAGAAGGCATTCGATGGGTTCCGCAATCACAGGAAAAGCCTCGTTTGGTGAACAACTCCACCAATTCGTGATCTGAGTGGCATTGGATGCTACAGGAGTAGCAAATAGCATTGGGCGTATTGTTCTTGTTCTTGTTTTTGCAAGTAATGCACAAGTATAATTGCTGTCTTATAGAGCCGTCGTGAAAAGTACAATGTTGAGGGTCGTAAGGCATGGCTCTACGAGCCTCTTCTTCTAGAGCACTTTGGTTCTCAATATAATCAAGCGCCGTGATGCTATCGGGAGACGTCATTGTTGGAGGGTTTAGAGAATGCAAAAAATAGAAGATGCGGAAAATAAAAAAAAGTAGGATAGAAATGCAGAAGACAGAAATTCAGGAGACAGAATATGCAGAAACCAGCTCTTTTTTGTTTGTTCCCGACTTGAATTGCGAGAGTTGATGTGAAGATGCTAGAGGTGACTTAGTTGATGTGACGATGTTAAAAACGCGTCGCTTCAATTCATTAAATTTCCGCTGGGAATCGCCGACTTTTTGCTCCTCCCTTCTTCCCTTCTCCCGCTAGAAACACCCATTTCTCAACCATACCATGTCAGCAAAAACCTATGGACTTACACGAATTTTATCCACGTAGTTTAATTCTAGAAGATCCCAAATTCGAGGAGATTTTAGAGAAATGCGAGAAAAAGACAATTTCATGTACTGATTTGGCGCTCTTGTCGCCTGATGATCTGGCGCAAACTACCGCTTGTGATGTAGATCTGGCCGAAGAGTTTGTGAAAAGGTTTCTAGAAGATGTAGATAAGGAAGTTTGTCTTATTCCAGTTGGCGATATTGAAAAGGTCCAGAGATTCACTACTGGTGATGTTGCTCTCGATAAGCTTCTCAATGGCGGTTTAATGACCAAACGTATCACTGAAATTGCGGGTGAAAGTGCTACTGGAAAATCCAATATTCTCACTCAATTGACATTATCTGTACAGCTTCCAGAGTCACGTGACGGCCTTGGTCGAGACGCTATCTACATATCCAATGAAAATGGATTTGAAACTCGTCGTATGTTTGATATGCTACAAGGCATGGCTGAGAGATATGGTTTGGAGCCGTCTGAAGGTGTGCCGAGTAGTGACAAAATCCACTGCTTCACTACTCGCGATCAGGAAGAGTTTGAGCATGTGGTCAGATATCAGCTTTCTTTGATTGTTGAGCGAACCAATGCAGGTCTCATCATCATTGACAGTATTGCATCTCATTATAGAATGGAAAATGACTCTAGTCGTTTAAACAATGGCGGAAGATCCAAGGGACTTGCTCAGCTTTGCCGTATTCTTCGTCGTCTAGCGGAGCAATACAACGTTGCAGTAGTGTGTTCCAACCAGGTCTCTGAACGGTTTATACGTGAATTGGATCCTGAGGATGATAGTGACCAAAGTCAGTATTTTTACCATTACGAGAATGGGATTCGGCTGTTTTCGGGATGGCCTCAGCCGTCAATGGTTCTAAAACCCCGTGAATCCAAGCGGAGAAAAATCGATTCTTCAGGAGGTTTTCCTAGTAGTTCACCTCGCTCTGTTTCTTCGCAATCGCAATATTCTGTCGAGCACAATTCAAGGTCTATGGCGAATTTGGAGGAGTTGGCATTGCATGACAAGCCCAAGGTGCCTTTTCTGGGTCTCCAATGGGCATATTTTATAGACCAGCGCATTGTGGTGAAAAGATATACGCTTCCTGATGAAACCAGGAGGACAATTGAGGTTGTGTTTTCTTCAGATGGTGCTCCTGGTATTCTAGAGTTCAAGATTATCAAGAATGGTGTATTCATGGTAGTTTATGAATGAAGGGAAAGTGCAGGTAATGTTGTATGTAATTAGAAGAAATTTAATGGAGGGTATGAGATGATTATAGGTGAAATTTTAGGTGTGATTGTACTCTTTGTTTTAATTTATATGAGCAATAGTACATTGTGATACATCTGTAGTTGTGATTATTTTTAGAGTTGTGATATATTTAACATACATTTGTTTGTGTTTCGTTAGATAATGCTTGATTATATTGAACATAGAAATACTTGATTATATTGAACATCCATATGCTTGATTTTATTGAACATAGATATTCGATTACATGCACTTGATTATATTTAACATATATATGTTCGGTTTTATATATTTCCTTGGATCTATCGTACCATCATTATGATAATAAATATAGCATCATTGTTCGCCTTCGCTATCACCATATACCGATTTCAGCAGTGCTGCCGAGGTTCCATTAGAATGATTATTAGATAGAGATGCTTCAGAACTCTGTTGCTCTAGAGATTCTGTGTCTTTTATACTTTTATAAGGGACTCCAACACGTTTAGCAAGAAGCCGACTAGGAAGCCACTGTTGGACAGTGAAAGTATGGGGACCAAATTGACCCATTTGCGCATAATATTTGGGATCTTTTTTCGATGCCAGTATTGTACTTTTATTTTCCTGTTCGTCTTCAAATTCCTGTTTTATGCCAGGTTCCTGCTTTATTCGAGGCTCTTGCTTTCCACCAGGTTCTTGTTTTACACCAGGTCCTTGTTTAATACCAGGTTCTTTCTTAATACCAGGTTCTCCCTTAATACCAGGTTCTCCCTTAATACCAGGTTCTCCCTTAATACCAGGTTCTCCCTTAATACCAGATGGTTTTATACCATTCGATGACGTCTCACTAACAAACCTCTGAGCAATAGCACCAGTGAGAGGTCGGAATATTGTTGCTACTCGTACAAATTCCAAAATTTCACCTAGAGAACCAACTCCTAACTCCCGTTCTTGTTTGATTTCTGGTTTGATACCAGCTTGATCCTGTAGATATGCAATATAACGTGCTTGCTTGGGTAAATCCCCACCATACGGAAGAGAAGAATTGTTGAGAGCAGCAAGTGCTACACTTTTCGGTAATTCAGGTATGAGTTCTAATGATGGCCCAGCCGCTGGAAGATCCGAATTACCAGTGATAGTAGCCAGACGATTTCTGTGGGATGCAGTCATGAATGAGAACACAGAAGGTGAAGGCCCAGGAGGCGAAGGGCCCGGAAGTGGAGAGGAAGGAACTTCAATATCAGAAGAAGCGCTATAATGCACTTGGCTGAATAGTTTGAGATTGCTCAGAAGAAACCCTGCAGGTACTGGTGATCCGTCCAAAAACTTGTCTGAGGATGTGAAAGATGGCATGATAGGTTTAGAGACTCGTTTGGGCTTGAATTTAACGGCACCTAAAACACCTCGCTTCTTCCTGGGGAACACTATCGAATCTTCATCTTCATCTTCATCCAAATCACCCGCTATGCTCAAGTTCATAGCAACTCGCTTCTTCTTACGCTGAGGCTGTGATGGTTTGGCTGAAGTCAACTCCGGCAACTCAACGTCATATCCAAGACCATAGAACTTGAAATTGTAGTCAGAAGTGTCAGAATCACCACTCGTAATAGATGAAGAGAATCTTGGAGTAGATTTGAACAGTCTTTTTTCACCGCTAAGTAGATTTGTTTCCCGCAACTCTGGCGGGCCCAGACCTTGGCCTGGTCTCCATCCCATATGCTGCATGATCTTATAGCCTTGATAGTTGGATTCATTAAGATTGAGGCTATCACTATTAGACAGCAGCAAGTCCAGCATGGATTGCGAAGTACCGACATTTTGCTCTACTCGAGAGAGTTTGATTTTCTCCTCATAGCTGTATCGGTCTTCGGCATCCATATATTGATCCAGGCCATCAGTGGGTCTTGCTCGATTCGACCGGGTCGAATAAAAACTTCTAGGAGTGAATCCTTCAGCACTGCCCACGGTGTTGTAGTAACCAGCAGAGAAACCGCCGGAAAATGCACCATGCAGCTCTGGCGGCTGATGGCGGGACTTTTCTTCTACTAAAGGAGTTCCAATAAGATCCGACATATAAGTGAAGTGTTATAATGCTGCAAAACGGTTATATGGGTATTGATCTGGTTCTCTTTTCTAGTGGTGGAGTTGGAATACCATGATTGATGATGAAAGGGATGTTGGTGATGCAAAATGGAAAATAATGGAGGTTAATTGTGGGGGGAGGGGGGTGGTTTGGTCGACATTTTGGGTGGGATAACGGACTTCAACGGGCTTTTAGGTGGGCATAAGGGAGTTCCTACTGATATTTCAGGTGGGATGTAAGAGAGTGCTACCGACATCTCAGATGGGATGTAAGAGAGTTCCACCGATATATTGGGTGGGAATAGAAAGTTCTACCGATATTTGGGTGGGAGAGAAGAACTCTACCGATATATTGGGAGAGCTCCACCGATATATTGGGAGAGCTCCACCGATATATTGGGAGAGCTCCACCGATATATTGGGAAGAAATATATTTTCACTGATATGAAGCGATAACAGATGATGATAATCTCTATTTGGCGTCTTTACGTATAGATATACTAGTAGGCGGAAAGTTCTTATATGTGTCTGTTACAGACGTCCTGGTATTCTAAGCTCATATGTTTTATTATCTTAGTTTTCTGATGAAGTGAGAACAGAGAAACACATCACGTGCACGTAAATAGCTCTAACTATAGACAAATATAAAGATGAGGCATTCATTCCAGTATCAAAATAAACAACGTTGATGCCTTTCATCGGATCTTATGATATCCAAAACCTCTTATTTATTTTTATCTAGTTTGATTTTTGTTCATTTGTTTCTCCTGCTTTCTCCTACACGCGATGCGATGGGACGTGTGGGCGCGATTATCCCAATTAGGAATATTAATTGATCTACCAACGCGTCTGCTACACAAGCTATTTTCCACACTTATCTTCTCACTTGTCGCCTTACTTTCTTCCTCACAACTTCTTCACCGCACCCCAGAATGTCACAAAGCAGAAAGAGAGACTTCAGCGACAACGATAACGATGATGCAGATTTGCGGGGCATGCGAAGTTCACCTGATCTGCCCCCGTCTTCTCCCCCTGGACTCCCGTTTGCTGACGAGGACGAGGATATTCGAGAAGACCAGATTGACGATCTAGATGAATTGGCCGAAGAAGAGGCTGGAGAGGATCTTTTCGGCGACGATATGACTCGGGACTACGCGGAAAATGCCGCTCAAGATGCTTACGATACTCGAGATCAAGTCATTGATGACGAAGGAACGTATGATGAACTTGATGAAAATTCCAGAAGACAGATCGATGCGCAACTGAATCGGCGTGATAGAGAGTTTGCCGCCATGTCTGGCAGACGCCGAGTTCCTGGAGCTTTCTTAGACTATGACGATGACGACTTTGATGCCGGGTTGCCTAACCGAAGAAGACGTCGAAACCAGTATGACGACGATTTCGATCCGAATGCTATGGACGAAGATGACATTGATCCATTGAATGAGACCATGTCATTGGAGGCATTGGCCGATGTGAAGGCATCGTCAATAGCAGAATGGGTCACTCAGCCTGCAGTTCACCGAACAGTTGCCAAGGAGTTCAAGAGTTTCCTGCTAGAATATACAGATGAAAATGGCCGGTCTGTGTACGGTAACCGAATCCGAACTCTGGGTGAAGTGAACAGTGAGAGTTTGGAAGTCGATTATACGCATCTGGTGGAGTCCAAGGCTACTCTTGCGTACTTCTTGGCTGTAGCTCCTTCTGAAGTACTCAAAATCTTCGATGTTGTCGCCATGGAGGCTGTTGAACTACATTATCCCGATTATTCTCGGATCCACAGTGAAATCCACGTTCGAATCTCAGGTTTGCCAACTACATTTTCCCTAAGACAGCTGCGAGAGAGCCATCTCAACTCTTTGGTGCGAGTTACCGGAGTTGTCACTCGACGAACAGGTGTGTTTCCTCAGCTCAAGTACGTCAAGTTCGATTGCCCCAAGTGCGGAGTTACTTTAGGACCTTTTTTCCAGGATTCAAATCAGGAGGTGAGGATTTCCTTCTGCTCCAATTGCCAGTCTCGAGGTCCATTTACTCTCAACTCCGAGAAAACTGTATACCGAAATTACCAGAAAATCACACTCCAAGAGTCTCCAGGATCAGTGCCTCCAGGCCGTCTTCCTCGACACCGAGAAGTGATTTTGCTGTGGGATCTTATTGATACAGCCAAGCCTGGTGAAGAGGTCGATGTTGTTGGAGTGTACAAAAATGCCTATGATGGAGGCCTCAATGCCAAAAATGGGTTTCCCGTGTTTGCTACTGTCATTGAGGCCAACTTGGTACAGAAGAGAGAAGCAGGTACTGTGGCAGAGTATGCGTTTTCCGAGGAAGAAGAGGCAGAGATCCGAGCTCTGTCGAAGGATTCACGTGTTATTTCCAAGGTGATCGCGTCTGTTGCTCCTTCTATTTATGGCCATAAGGATATTAAGACTGCAGTTGCTTGTAGTTTGTTTGGAGGTGTTGCCAAAGACATTGACGGCAAGCATAGCATTCGAGGAGACATCAATGTGCTTCTACTGGGAGATCCTGGTACTGCCAAATCGCAGATTCTCAAGTATGCAGAGAAGACCGCACATCGAGCTGTGTTCACTACTGGCCAAGGAGCTTCGGCAGTTGGTCTGACAGCTTCGGTTCGAAAGGATCCAATCACTCGAGAATGGACTTTGGAAGGAGGAGCCTTGGTGCTTGCCGACAAGGGAACCTGTTTGATTGATGAGTTCGACAAGATGAATGATCAGGATAGAACGTCGATTCACGAAGCAATGGAGCAACAGAGTATATCGATCTCCAAAGCTGGTATCGTGACCAGTCTTCATGCAAGAAGTGCCATCATAGCAGCTGCCAATCCCAATGGAGGACGATACAATGCAGCAATTCCGTTTTCTCAGAACGTCGATTTGACAGAACCCATTTTGTCGCGTTTCGATATAATGTGTGTGGTGCGAGATATTGTGAATCCGGAAATCGATGAAAAGCTGGCACGGTTTGTAGTGTCTTCTCATGGAAGATCTCACCCTTCCAGTGTAGCTGAGGACGAGGAAGACGACCAGCATGCTAGCCAACCTGCCCAAGCGCCTATTCCACAAGCTCTACTCAAGAAGTATATTTATTATGCACGCCAGAAAATCAGACCTCGACTTACCGATGCCGATAGGGATAAACTATCGTCGCTGTACGCAGATTTGCGAACGGCTTCGCTAAACACGGGATCTTTCCCTATTACTGTACGTCATCTGGAATCGATGATTCGAATAGCTGAGAGCTTTGCTAAAATGCGACTGAGCGAGTTTGTCAGTAAGTTCGATGTGGATCGAGCTATTAGAGTGGTGGTTGATAGTTTTATTGATGCTCAAAAGGTGAGTGTACGAAGAAGCTTGAGACGATCTTTCCAGCGATACATTATATAGGCCGAGGTTATTCTGAGTAGTTGGATATTTTATTTATGATGTTAGTTTGCAGGTTTTATTTAGTAATGAATTAATAATGGTGATTAGATGTGCTGAGGTGATTGATAGTACACAGCTAGTGAATTGATACTATCATGATCTTCAACTGATAATGGCGTCAAACTGATCCTGAGTGAAACTGATCCTGAGTGAGAGTTAAGTAGTACGATATCAAACTAATATCGACCCAGTTGTATCCTTCATACATAGTTGCATCTTCATAAACAGCTGCTTTGTCATAGACAGTTGCATCTCCATAGACAGTTGCATCTTCATAGACACGATTTCAAATTCTGAAGTACATATCCTATAAAATAGATAATCAAAACATAGCCAGTTCCGTTGAAGAGCGACAGATTGCCGTATTAATAATACATAGGTCCAAGAAAGATAAAAATAATAAGAATAATAATAAGTTATCATGACTCGTTAGGTGAAGGTGGTGGGTGTTTAGCACAGCATATCAAGACAGGGAAGGGTGAGATATGCCATATTGTGACTCAGACCTGTGACTCAAAAGGGTATCGGACAGACGACAAGGTAAATAAAACCCCACGAATTCTGCAGGATTTGTTGATGGAAATCCACGTTATTATCGATGACTTCCACACTATTATTGCTGAACCTCAAAGAGGGCTTGGAGGTGATTCACTCCAGTTCTAGATCGCCCACTACATCATCATAGTAGGAGCCATCATCTTCTATTTCATTCAAATCGTAATCCTCCTCCATGTCAGCATCGTCCTGAATACTGCCCATCATGTTTGAACCTCTCCTCCTTCTTCCGTACGTGTCCTGGGCAGTCATGAGAGGAGACCTCTGGTGGTATCTGACGGCCCTAAGATGCAAATAAGCCACTCTCTTCTTCTTTTTGTTGAAAAAAAACCACATATACGCCCACATGGTACCCGGCTCATCAGCTAGATATGAAGGAGAAGGAGTATGTGAATAGCAGTCGCACTCCGTCAGATCAATTTCCTTGTCCAGACACTCCCAAAGCTGTTTGGGGGCATGAATACCCATACCATACAGAATATCGTTGAAATTGGATACAGCAGGCCTCGAAGTGACTTCACGTTTGAAGTCTACGGGGTGGAGAGAAGAAAAGTCATGATCTGGATCCGACTGGTTCAAAATGGAAATGACATAGGCAAACACTTTCCTGCTTGCAGGAGACTCCAGGTTTCCAAAAGGAGAAGACGAAAGATGCGAAGAGTTCAGGCTCTGAGGGCCCCAGTTGTGCTTGGACGGTAAACTGTTGTTATTGTTGTTGTTGTTGGAGAAAGAGGTTGTTCTTTGTCTGTTTCCAAGAGACACAGCCGAATGCTCGTCAGGAGGAGACATTATCGGGACAGTTGATTGAGGAGAAAACGATTTGGAACCAGCATCATGAGAATATTGACCGAACTCAAACTGCTCTTTCATCTGTTCATCTAGGGTCTTCTGGAGCTTTCTGTCGCTCATAGTAGGCTTGGTGGTGAACACGTCTAGTCCACCGGTGACTTTACACTCGGCGGTGTTAAAAACCAGCATTGAGTTTATATTCTCAAGGTCCGGATCATATACAAACTGCAAGGGTTAGTTTTATTCAAGAAAGATTCATGTCATGAGACGACGCCTGGTTTCCTACCGGGCAAGCATGAGTTTGGACCAACCTCATGATAAGATAAGGTCCAAAGCACCATCGATGCCGATGATATTACAAACAATACCAGGAAAGTCTCGCATTATGAGTAGCTACAAACCTTCATGTTGAAGTATTAGGGGGGGTGTAAGATATTTGAGTAACGCGCGGTTAGAAATGAACTTGTGTAACGCCGGAGATCAACATAACGTGGTGGTTTGATGATGGGCCAATCAACGGTGGACCACATATTACGCAGGCAGACATGTGGAGAGCATGTGGGCAGTTGATTTGGACGGCTCAGCTGAGTATAACGAGGAGAAGGAATTTACAGGGAGATATTGGGACGAGAAGTGGAGCATGTGATTGTATAGCTGGCTGAAAAAAATTGATATGAACGATCGATGGTTGGATGTTGCAGTTGAGGTGGAGTTGTTATCTGATGGTATATTGCTGGTGGGTCACCTGGATGGAGGGGAGGTAAAGGGGGGACTTGGTATTTGGATGGACAGGAGAGTTCCAATAGAAAGATAAAAGGGGGTGGTAATCGGATGATGGTAAGGGGGTTTAATATGAGATTGGCGTAGTATGTTGATTATATGGATGATTATTTGATTGCATAGCTGTTTGACTGTCTAAATATCATCTGTTTGACTGGGTTTTGATGTTATTGGTACTGTGGGATGGTGGGGTGGGATGAAATCAGCTGGTAAACTTTGTAGTTTAGTAGTAGAAATCAACACATCAATCATATATCACAATTATATTAAAGTACATGCACAATACCAGATAAACAGTCTACGTTGAAATACAAAAAATATAAATAAATAATACATCGCCCATACCGTGTTTATGTCACGCTGCACTGAACAGCAAGGCGAACAGTAATAGAGAGCAGCATCACTTTAATGGATCAGGTCCTGTTAATAACATCAAAGGGTTAACAGTTCTGAAAAACGAGTGCCATTTTACAATCCCTGATTGCTTTGACCTGCTTTTGGCCTGCTTTGGCTCACTTTGGCCTGCTTTGGCTCACTTTGGTCCCCTAGATAATGATAAGTATAGAAAACACTCAGTAACCAGTCTTGTTATCAGGGCAATCTTATCTCCAAAAGACCATCTTTTCCAAGTGACTGAACTTTCCAATGACTAGCTTAAACAAGACTGAACTTTCCAATGACCACATTATACTAGTTCATAGTCGCATCTCATTGTTTACTCGCACCAAAAGACAACAAACTACAGAAAATACTCTGCAACAGGCCTTCTCATCGGTACAATCTTGCCCCCATTGACATCGTTCTCTTGGGTCTCAAACACCTTGTAGTTTCGAGCATAATTATCATCAATTTCCAGAATTGCAGCAACATTACCACACCGATAACAGTAGTTAGGAGCACTCCACACAGTAACCAGGGAATTATCGAACATCTCCTTGTACCCTTCTAAAACCAATTGATGGGCTCGGGCGATCAGAGATGTATTGTTCGTATGATTGAATGCATGCACGGGACTCGGACCAAACAGATAGCCAGCACCTCGAGGAGAAACGCCCCATGATGAAGGCGACATGTGCTCGGGACTCGGTTTAGATGGGTTTTCACTGGTTCCCGAGTCTCCGGAAGTGAGTGTTGGAACATCCAACGTCTCGTCGGGATCACTCCATAACAAATCACACATAGGACCATCATGGGGGACTTCTTGACGTCTATCGATGACTCTAATTTCATCAAGACGCTGAATAGCTGGACTTAAACCTCCATGGACGCAAAATACACCTCCAGGGCCCCCAACTAGGGCTGCTAAAGATACATAGTCAAAGACATTGCAACATAAACGCCATACCGATGCAGAGCCGTATTTACGGACACATTCATCGTAGAAGCCATATGCAGTTGTGATCTGACGGGATTCGTGATTTCCTCGAATGAGCGTGATTCGATCGGGATATCGGACTTTAAGACACAACAATAGTAAAAAACTCTCTACTGAATAGAAGCCGCGATCTACAAAATCGCCTAGAAATAGATAATTTGTAAAAGGACATTCTCCGCCTATTTTGAAAAGAGTCAACAGATCATGAAACTGGCCATGAATGTCGCCGCAAATTGTCACGGGCGTATGCACCAACTGGACATTGGATTCCTCGACAAGCAAGTCCTGAGCCTTGTAACATAAATCTTTTACCAGTGATTCCGGTACATGTGCGCAGTCGCGCAGCAATTCTATGATGCGGTCTACCAGACTCATCCAGGAGGGCTGATTGTATGGTGGTGTAGATTGGTGAGTTGGTTTGAAGGGTTGGTGAGGCTGACGAGAATTGGAGGTGAAATATCTCACCAGAGAGGGTTGTTAGGGGGTGAAAAGGTGTTAGTTTACTGATATGACTTGAGTAACGAGATCAAGTAGAGGGTGTTTATTTACTGATATGAACTCTTCTTTTACATAGTTCACGTTAAGCTGTTTGAGGATTTGTAGGGATCAATAGGGATGTTTGAAAAGGTAGACAGAGAGGTTCAGAACAACGTCGAGAACAACTCAGGAACAACGTTGAGAAAGTGATAAGATCTGTGCTAAGAGCAACAACGTTTGAGAAACGACGATAAGATCTTATAGAAAGGCGCTAAAAGACGACATTAATAAAGATATAGAGAAAATTGGTAGCAAATGTTATTAGATTGTCATTTACTACGAGAACTCAATTATTAGTGCCCTACTAAAGTTGTGGTGGTGCCAACTAACTGTTGGAGTTAAACGGGCGGGGTCTAAAAACCAATCCATCTACTCCTATGACTGTCAATAGGCAGTACGTCAGTAAGGAAACTACATTACAGTAATTAAATGATGGAACGGTAATTTTCATGATATGATTAGTTTTTAAATATTTACCAAATTCGCAGGAAAATTACATTTACATCAAATTATCTAGATAGGTGGTGAGTGAACGCGTATAATTATACTGCAAAACCTTTCACATAGGCTACAAGATAATAACCGCCCCTTTTACCGCCCCTAAAGTCATCACATTAGCTGAATTATGATAAAACACCTGTTATTCACGCAAAGATTTTTTGGCGATTAGTAATTTGACATTTTCGATCAGTCAATGGTTGCCTAGACAACGCACCCAGGCGATACGATATGTGCTTTTTCGCCAGGTTTGCTTTTGGCGGGGTACTGCAGAACAGGTTTGCTATGATTCAATCGATGCGATGAGCGGGGCAGTCAAACAATAGGAGAACAAAATCCACTTAGTATAGGGTTGCTGAGGGCTAGCGTAAGGGATGAATGTTCTGCGAAAACGGTTTAGCAGTTTAATGTACAAACGCGCAGTAACGTGTTTGTCGTCATATTGGTGTTTTGCCATGTAGTGACATTAACTGCAGTAGCCCGCATATCCACCAGGCTTGGAATGCAGTACTGCTAGATATAAGGGAATAATGTCGATCGAGTATAGATCGGTGCATTGCAGAGTTAGGCCAATGGATTTTTTTCGCCCGTCGAACTGCCACCCCTGATATCATTGACTAACAGAACCGGAAAAGATATACGGCGCACAATCCATTGTTGCTATTGTAGTCTTAGATTCGACATTTAACTTCAATGGTGCCTGATACCTCTTTCGCGTTGCACTGCCGTGCTGGGATTTGGAAAATATTCACAATGCCGCAACAAAGGTGCGGTAAGAGTTTAGCCCCACACACAATAGGAGCTAAGGAAAAGTTCCATACAGCAGAAGAGAAGGATGGTCAAGAGAGATTTTTAGACCAACAGCATCGACATCGGCAGAATCAACAGGAACTGAAGGCTTTGAACGTATACAGAGTCCGATGGCCGAATAAATATCGCGATCGCGGCACCGCCGCTCAGGCGCTTCCCCCAAATAAGCATTTTCCCTCCACCTTTTCAGGCGTCGCAAAGTTGCGCATCACAATCGCTTACGTAACGCCGCCTTTAGGGAGGTGCCTCGAATGCCCAAAAGCAATAGAAAAATAGCCTCGTTTGTTTCTTTCTTTCTTGACATCACATCACATCAACTAGATTCCCTGCAAAGAAGTTGAAAGCAATCCTTTTTTCTTCGAAACTATGGCTTCTGACGACTCCAAGACCACATCGTCCGGCTCCACTGTGGTGACGGCTGCCGTGTTCAATATCGCCATCTTTGCTATCTTTGTTGTTGCGTTTTTGATTCTACGTCCAAGGCACAAAAATGTTTACCAGCCTAGGACCACCATCGACACTATTCCGTCGTCCGAACGACCGCGACCATTGAAGTCCGGCTGGATTGGTTGGTTCACCGACTTGGTTTCGCGAAATGACTCTGAAATCATTCGAGATGCCGGCCTCGACGGTTACTTCTTTTTGAGATACCTGAGAATGGTGTTTCTCATTTGCCTAGTTGGCGTTATTGTGCTTTACCCTATTCTTTTGGCAGTCAATGCCACTGGTGGAGGCTCTCCTCAGGGTGTAAAGGTCAGCGGGTTTGATATTTTGTCTTTCTCCAACGTTAAGAACAAGAATCGGTATTTTGCCCATGTGTTCCTGTCGTGGATTTTTTTTGGGTTCATTCTGTTTACTCTGTACCGAGAACTCCAGTATTACGTCTCTGTACGCCAGTCAGTTCTGACCTCGCCTGCCAATTCCTATCTGGTGTCTCGACGAACTGTTTTGGTGTCTACCATCCCTAATGAGTCTCTGTCTGTTGAAGCCTTGTCTAACATGTTTGTTGGTGTCAAGTACGTCACTATCAACCGAAACCATAAGCAGCTTGCCAAACTGGTTGAAAAGCGAGACAAGCTGGCCGCCAAATTGGAAGGTGCCGGTGTCAAGTACTTGAAGACTGCTGTCAAGAATAGACTGAAGTCTGAGAAGAAGGGCAAGACCCCTATTGAGGGCGAGGACATTGCCGACTATGTGCCCGACAAGAAGCGTCCTACTTACAAGCTCAAGCCTGTTATTGGCAAGAAGGTCGACACTCTTGACTATGGTTCCAAGGAATTGTCCAAGCTTAATGCTGAGATTGCTGATAAGCAGACTGTGGCTGAATCTTCCAAAACTCTGAATTCTGCCTTCATTACGTTTAATACCCAGGAACAGGCTGAAATCGCTTACCAGACTCTCAGCCACCACCGACCTTTGCACATGGAGCCCAAGGCTATTGGTATCCGTCCCGATGAAATCATTTGGCCAAATATGCGGCTTTTATGGTGGGAAAGATTACTTCGTTCTTTGGGAGCTGCTGCTATTCTGTGTGCTCTTGTCATCTTCTGGTCTATCCCTGTTGCGTTTGTTGGTTTCATTTCCAATTTGGATAACTTGCAAAAGACTCTTCATTTCCTCAAGTTTTTGAACAACCTACCGGAAGTTCTCCACGGTCTATTCACTGCTTTGCTTCCTACCATTTTGTTGGCTTTGCTCATGATGTTGCTGCCCATCTTTATTCGAAAGATGGCTGTAGTTGCTGGAAAAGTATCCAAGACCCAGGTTGAATATTATACCCAGAATGCATACTTTGCTTTCCAGGTTGTTCAGGTGTTTTTGGTCACTACTTTGGCTTCTGGTGCTTCCTCGGTTATCACCGATGTCATTAGCGATCCTTCGTCTGCCATGAACTTGCTCGCTACTAGACTGCCTGCTGCTTCCAACTTCTACATTGCGTACTTTTTGCTGCAGGGTTTTTCAGTATCATCTGGTATGTTTTTGCAGATTGTGGCTCTGATTTTGTTTTATGTCCTCGGTGCCATTCTGGACGGTTCTCCTCGAAAGAAGTGGTCTCGATACAATGTGATTGGAGGTCCTGGTTGGGGTACGATTTTCCCTGTATACACGAATTTGATGGTCATTACCACGTCCTATGCCATCATCTCTCCTATTCTTCTGGTATTCTCTGCACTTACCTTTGGTCTGATTTACCTTGCCTTTTTGAACAACTTGTCGTTTGTTAACAAGCCTACCACTGGTGGAGGTATTTTCTACTGCCGAGCTATTTATCAGACATTTGTTGGTCTGTACATTGCCGAGGTATGCTTGCTTGGTCTGTTCTTGCTTGCCAAGACATGGGGACCTCTTGTTTTGGAGGTGATTATGATTCTGGTTACTATTTTTGTTCAGGTTCATCTGCAGAACGCCTTCTCACCGCTACAAGACCGACTTCCTCTATCGTTGTTGCGAGAGAACAGTGATCTGGTTATCAAGCAGTCTGGTGGTACTTTGAATGATGATAAGTCTCATTCTCCTGCCGCTGTTGAGGCCGGTGAAAAGTCAATTGGACCTCTTCCTTCTGGGGGAGCCATTGTGCGATACTTTGCACCCCACAAGTTCCTGTCTCCTGCATGTATCCAGCGAGACCTGCTAATTGCAGACCAGTTCCATGAGCCTCCAGCTCCTCTGTCTCCAGAGGAAGAGGAAAATGCTTATAGGCATCCTGCAGTTACGTCGACAAATCCAGTTGTATGGCTTCCTCGAGATCCTTGGGGTCTGTCAAGTCGAGAAGTGTCCAAGCTGCGAGAACATGACGTGAATGCCACTGACGAAGGAGCATGGTTTGAGATCAACGACAAGAAGAAGAAGGCGACTTACGGCTGGGGAGATGCTGAAGAGATTCCCATCTGGACCAAGCCAGGAGCCTATTAATTATGGCTAGTACAAGATCTAGGCATAATCAGGATCAGTTAAGTTGGTTAGTTGAGCTTTTAGGTCTAGACGCTTATGACTTGGATGATGAGGCTATTTATAATATGAAATTGAATGGGGCCCTAATTAAATATTTGTTTCTTGAGTTAGATGATTTGGAAAATATAATAATATTAAGTTAATGTAAGCTCGGTGGTGTTTTGTATGGTGTAGTGAGGTAGGTTGAGAGGATGAGAGGATGAGAGGATGCAGCGTTTGTTGATGTTGCGATGCTGGTGAAATGGATAACAAATTAGAGTAATCAGATAGTCCTTCGGGCCAATGGTTTTAATTATTTTATCACTGTTCTATTGATTGGTCTATTAGTTGCTATTTATGTTTGAAACGAGCAGTTGGTAATATTCAATCGCCAGTTTATGTTGAATCGCCGCCAGCTCATGTTGAATCGTCAGTTAGTGATGGAGACGAGCCAAAGCATAGAATCGAGTAACAGAAAAGTCATACGAAAAACCAATTGGGTAGCTCCAACAGATTAAAACTATTTCAAAAACATTTCTCTCGATAGATAATTTACTTTATTGATCATAGATTATTCATTAGATTATTCATATCATATTGTCTAGTCTATTTACCTCTCAAACATCACGTGCGTGTTTGTTGTTTGTTGCTTTGCGCCTTTTCGTTCCTCCGGTAGCCCGCGCCTCGGCGTGCCTGAAATTTCGCAGGAACACATAAACTCGTCATACTCAACAATGTTCGGTCCAGGTTAACTTTGTGATTCACCAGTAAACTAACGTTATCTGAACAAAACTCTCCAATCTACAATTGAACATGTCTGAATATACTACTCGAACTATCGGAGCTCCCTATACTCTTGAGCACAAGGTGTACATTGAGAAGGACGGCAAGATTGTGTCTCCCTTCCACGATATTCCCTTGTATGCCAACCCTGAAAAGACCATCTTGAACATGGTGGTGGAGATCCCGCGATGGACCAATGCCAAGCTGGAGATTTCCAAAGAACAGAAACTCAATCCCATCATTCAGGACACTAAGAAAGGCAAGCTACGATTTGTTCGAAACTGTTTCCCTCACCATGGATATATTTGGAACTATGGTGCTTTTCCCCAGACCTGGGAGGACCCCAATGTTGTCCATCCCGAGACCAAGGCTTACGGTGATAACGATCCTTTGGATGTTTGCGAAATCGGTGAAGCTGTTGGCTACTCTGGTCAGGTCAAGCAGGTCAAGGTACTCGGTATCATGGCTTTGTTGGATGAAGGTGAGACAGACTGGAAGGTGATTGTCATTGACATCAAGGACCCCCATGCTGCTAAGGTCAATGATATCGAGGACGTTGAGAAGCACTTCCCGGGTCTTTTGCGAGCCACCAACGAATGGTTCCGAATCTACAAGATTCCTGATGGAAAGCCTGAGAATAAGTTTGCTTTCACTGGTGAGGCCAAGAACAAGAAGTATGCTGAGGATATCATTCGAGAGTGTTCTGAGGCTTGGGAGAAGCTTATCACCGGCAAGACTGACGGTAAGGATCTTGATCTGACCAACACCACCTTGTCCAATGCAGATGTTTCTGCATCTGCAGCCATTGGAAAGAATGAGAAGTTGGCTCCTGCTGCTATCGATGGTTCTATTGATAAGTGGTTTTTCATTGCTGGAGACTCTGTTTAAGGGAAAGAAGGCAATACTGAGCTGATAATTAGGATAATAAACCTGAATTTCAATGTATTAGGATTATATTGACTTGGACATCAATGTAGACTTGGAGATAAATGTTGACTTGGACATCAATGTTGACTTGGACATCATTTTAAAATTGGGGATCAGTGTAGACTTGGAGATCAATGCTGACTTGTAGTGTGAAACAGTCAATGGATGGTCAGCTTCTATCATAAATGCCATGTCATGCCGCTAATTAAGGTCTATTGCGGTTGTATTTGTCTATATCATGGCTGTTTTCATGGCTGTTTTCACGCCTGTTTTCATCACTGTTTTCATCACTGTTCTCCTAGCTATTTCCACCCCTGTTTAAATGAATTATATAAATATTTTAAATTATTTGTTTGTCCCATGTCCTATATAGTTTTCCATAACAGCACTGGTTTGGTCCGTTATAACGCGGGATCCATTATAAAATCTGATTCATGTACATTCAGATCATTGTTCGTAATATCGTTATTCTTTCTCAACAGCCAGATGGATCAGTTTTATCCCGCACTTTCCCATGCCATCATCAAAAGGCAGTTCTATCATTACCACACCTTGACGGCACAGGTGTAACACCCATCAATCAATATGTCGTTCTTGCATGCAGAGCATTGGTCACAAATCTCTCGATTTTCATCTTATCTTTAACTCCATCGGTTTCCACTCCTCCGCTGACATCCACCCCAATTACTCCGTCAACCTTAAGAGCATCTGCAACATTTGTATCATTCAAACCTCCTGCCATAAGAAATCGTGCTCCTATAGTGACCTGGTCTTTAATGGCAGACCAGTCTTGCTGCTTGCCTTCTCCACCAACCTCTCCGTCAATCAGACTTAGGTAGTGATAACCCGTGACAGAACAGTTCTGAAATTCCGGTGTACCTGGAGTAAATCGCTTGATGACTGGAACAGGGATAAAATGACACCAATTGAGAGGCTCTGAGCCATGAAGTTGTACGATATCAAGATCAAGCAACTGCTGTAGGTAAAGTACTTCTTCCAAAGGTTGATTTCTGAATACCCCCACAACAAGAGGTCTTGTCAGAGTCTTGATTCGTAGGATACGAGCATTGACATCAAACACCGACGACCCCTTTGTCACTGTATTCTCGGAGAACAGTCTTTGGAGATCGGCATTAGTTTGTCTTTTGTAGTTACGAACCAAATGGCTGATTTTCTGAGCAACCCCATGGTCTACAGAACGAGACCTTCCAGGTGCAAGGATCATGCCGACCATGGATGCTCCAGAATCCAGAGCCACTTGAGCAGCCTCAATAGTCTTCACTCCACATACCTTGACTAGGGGCGGTAAAGAGGGGCGTTTGACAAGGTTGGGAAGAATTTCCCAGTTTTCTACTGAAACAGCAGTCGATGGAGGAAGATGGCTCAGGGACGGCGTTGTGGTGGTGATTTCTTCGGACGGAATGAAAATGATGTCGGCGCCAATAGCCTTTGCGCGCAGAGTGTTTGTATATTCGACGAAGTTGGCTTTATACTTTTGATCCGAAGCATAGTAGAATATGACATCAGGTCGGTATCCTGGCTTGAGGAATGGTTCTATAGTCTGGTCGTCTCGGATCTGAATAGATACACTGAGACCCACATCATGGCACTCTACTAAACGCTGTTTGAACAGCTCCAGAGCTTCCTCGTAGACATGTTGTGCGTCTTGGACCGAAGACTCGTAAGTGGATCCAGAAAGCTTTCCCCCGAGGATATCTGAGGCCCAGAACACTACACCATCACTACCGGAGATGGCAGCTTCGACCTCTTCACCAAGCAGATAATGATTCATGCTCAGCGAGTGATGTGCAGCACCCATCAGCCATAGATTGAGAGGCCTTTGGGCAAATTTGCTAATAGACGTTCGTATGGCCAGGTTTTGTAGCACTACACCGGACTGAATGACCAGGATCTGAGCTCCAGTTTCTACGAATCCGGCAAACTCATCGGGATCAGTATGGCTATGGTTCAGGAATCCAATTACGAACGGGTTATTCTGAGTGGACGATTCGGCTCGAGCAAATATCCTCTTCTGAACAACTAGAGGATACGGCATCTGATGGCCATACAGTGCAGTGCTGAACTTTCCCATAGTATGGTCGGAGCTGTTACTAATAGACATCGGGCCGTGTAGAGTCACGATAGTGCAATATGTAGCAATGTAGTTTGAGAGGGCTGTGAGTGAAAGAAAAAAAAATGAATCCGATGCGGATATATATCGGAAGTCCGTCTGAGATTAAGAGAACAGTATATAACCTGGTTTCGGGGCGATATTTGGAGGTTGTTGAGTTGCGATCGGAAGATTGGTGATGATCTTGAAAATCGTTAGGCCGGGATTCAAGTTAGGCGGCGAACTTCTTTATATACAACCCTACGTCAAAGCGGCCGAAGAAAAAATTTCGAAAATTTACTGTGAAATCAAACAGTAGAAACAGGTTAATATAATTTTATAATCGTCGCATTCTACAACTTTTATGGTTCCGTTGTTGTGGACTTCCTGATGCCGTTCCCTTTGTTTGCTCAAGTAAGCAGAGAATCTCTCCGTCTGTGGCCGATATCCTTAGAAATCGAGCAGCACAGCATCCTTAGATGAAATCAAGCAACTAAGATCAACAGAACGAGATACAGCAAGAGTTTATCTACAATACAAGTCAATATCAACAAATCACATCAATATCAAAACCTAGCTATATTGAATTGACTTGATATCTGGTCATTCAGACCAATGATAATATATCCCTAATAGACTATAAACGAACGTAGCCAAACCAGCCATAAATCTGCATCTCACATACCAACAACAGCTTTTGCAGAAATCTCGCTGACATAAGTTTGATGCGATGCTGACGTAATGACCTAGTTTCGGTGACTACATATCGTCTGTTGTATGACAATAAAAGAGTAAAAAACAGCTGCGAATCTTAAAAGTATCTTATAATAAATGATAAGTCACATTTTCCCTGGGTTTTATTGCCTTTGAGCAGTCCGGCGTCTAAACGGTACAAAACATCGTCGTTTCCCTCCTCCTCCTCCATCGTCCTTCTCCCACAACAGAGCATTTGATAAAAAAATCAACATCACCAACCGTCAACCCTCTGTCGTATAACGCAGAACTGTCGTATAGCATTGAGGGTGAATAAAACACCAAGACCATAACGATTATTTTTCTGCCCAATAATGCTTCTGCCAAAAACCGTACCGAAGGTGTACAAATGGTAAGATCAAAGTGTTTACACGCCCAATCCCACACGCTCGCCATCTCCAGCTAACTTCATAGGTCTTTTGACGCTGCAAACACGCTCTTGAAACAGCCTCTAGTTGATGATCACGATTTGACTGTTTTGAGAGTTTTTCTAGATCATACAGTACCTGCATTGGCTCATATAACTAGACTACATGCACTAGACTCTGGCGATTCTCTTGACAAATCAACCAAGATCCTCAATGGCAACTTAGAGCTCGCAGATGTTGATCCAACTATTCTAAAAGATGCTTCTGTTCTGGGTGACTTTTTCAACATCAATCATGTCGATGCATGCGAGTTCATCGTAACGCTTGGTGAAGGCTCCTCGATTCTCGACAAGCAGGTGGACCGAATCCACGGCTATGCTAGACAATATTTTTGGGAATGGAGAGCTGCAATTAGACTACTGCGCATCCTTTTTGAACGGGGCACTGAAGCAGATCCCCTTTCGCGTCTTGATGCACTGGCTGCAGAATATACTTCTAAGATCATTGCTGCCAATTCCTCGTTCTGGCTTGACATTGTCTCTTCAATACGTACCACTCTTACCGAAGGAAAGCAGGGACTTTCTGGTATTGAGGATTCTGATGAACCTATACCTCTGCTGTTTAGCGAAAACTCAGCAAGATGCCTGGATTTTTTCCAGGTGCTAGTTGTAGGTGCCGCAAATTATCCAATGACTGCTGACTTTACAGTCTCCTTCTTCGAACTGGCTGCTGAAACAGAGCTCTTCAGTTTCATAATAGAAGACTCTCATAATCCCAACACCAATTTCTTGGGAACCATGCATGCCCTGGGTGTCGTGACCCTGCTAGCTTTACTCGACACTGAGGGTCTCTTTATCAATGATCCTCGGGGCTACTCAAAGTCCAATGAGGCCCTCATCAAAATCCAGAACCGACTGCATTTCATATTCAAGGATAGCCGAGGTTCCTCGATAGTTGCCTTAGCGTGGAGTCTTATTCTAGATCGCCTGTCCATTGTGTTTCAGGATAAAAAAGATGTTTACTACTCATCTTTCGTTCTTAATGTGTTAGGAAGACCTGCTGCCAAAGTCACCGAAATCTCAAACTCCGATCCCTTTCGAACACCTGTTTCTAAGACAGTGTCCACCGATCCTGTGGTTGCATTTGTACTGTCTTGTCAAGAACTGTCGAACTATGCCGGAGAATTGGCCGGTACTGCTCTTCGGCTCGGTGCTTTGGAGCGTTTAACTCTTCTTCTCAAATGCCTACCTGAAGATCCTCTTTATACAGACATTTGCCGAGGTGTTCTCAGGTCTAGCATGCCATATATCAAAGTCACAGATCAAGTGGCAGGTGTAATACGGTCAGTGGTCGGTCCACACCCTCACCTAGCAGAATCGTTTTTCCAGGATGAGTTTGTGATAAGAGCTTTACTACTGGCTAAGGGGCAGGTTCCTATTGCCATTACCCCCTTCATTTACATGGTGCAGTGCTTTCCTTCTGATGAGGCATTCGACTTGGTCCACGATATGACAAGTTTTCTCATAGCTTTGCCAGAATCGTTCAGAGGTTACGAGTTCGATAAGGGTGAAGTTGTCCTATCATCTGATTGCACTGTGATACCGCCGCGTACTACCGACCGAGAAGGTGCAATTGTCATTCCCAGTGGAACGATTGGTAAAGTGCTTTCCTCGGATTCTGAAAACAACTTAGTGATTGTGTTATTTAACAAGAGATATAATGGATGGATGTTGTTGTTCAGAATGATGGAGCTTGTTGATCAGAATAAGTCGTGGGACGATCCTGATAGTGATATTTCGTTTGACGAGATGGTCAAGCTTCTTACAACCACCGTGGCCGAACTAGATGATGCAAAGATAAACGAGCTGGTTGTAATCTCTTCCGAAATTTTGGGATATGGAGATATAATTGAAATGGTCACCAAAAGATTGGACTATGCCATTGAATCCAAAAATATAGAGGCTAGTATGACCGGAATCAAGTTTCTCACTGCTCTTCTTCCCAGTATGCCTCAGCGTGTGTGGCCATATTTATCTCGAAGTCGTTTGTTGGAACGAAACGGCCAGGGTGGAATGCTAGAAGCTATACTGGGCTCAGTCGAGTTGGTAAATTGTGATTTCCGTCTCACGCTGACTGTTATAAAATTCACTGAAGCATTGGTGCAGAATGCCCTTCTCGATGCACTGTCATCGAATATCTCTGAGTCCGTCAAGAAAAATGCTCTGAGAAGCTTACTTTTACATCTTCTTTTGATCTTTGAAAGTTTTTCCTCTTGGAGATATTCGAAACCGCGCCAGAGGTTACTCATAGCAATCAATTCGATTTCTATATTCCGGTCGATTTTGGCCGCTTGCTACGGTATAAATGACGACAGACCGCTTAACGAGAAAGCGACGCGAATCTTGTCAGATGTTTGTAAGACAATTGTACAGACAATGTTAAGTCATTCAGAAAGGTCGGTTAGGATAATGCAACCTATTCTCAAGACAATTGAGTCAGCTGCATCCAGCGATGGTTTGGACCTGGATGAACCACTTCAGGAAGACGAACTGAAATCTGCAGATAGTGTATTCAGGCTGTGTGCCCTACTGATTAGAGTAAGGATGATTTCGAGACTTCCTCCTTCATTGCTGGAACAGCGACTATTTGAACAAGCCCCTCACTTGGCACAAGCATTGGATAGATATGCCGCTCTACGTTCTAGTATATTACAAATGTTCGACGCTCTGGTATCTGCCGATTGGAATGAGCCATCCCCTCCCTCACTACTGGCATTCCTGGGCCCACAAAATTCGCATATCTTTTTGACAAGACTAGCGTCTCTCATTAGTAATGAGCTAGAGTCAGGAGCTATTTATCAAGCCTGCTACTGTATATCTTCTATTATCAGTAGCAAGCAAGAAGGTCTTTCTATTCTACTTTTGAGTGGCAAGCAAAAAGATAGCAGGAGGAGCAAGAATGGAGATATGCCTCTGCTTCGTGTTTTGGAAGACAATATCATTAACCGAAACACCAATGATTTTGCACCGGAAATTATGGCCCCAATGCTAGATGTCATATGTCTGGCACATAGCGCGTGGACAATTAGCGCGGGAGAAAACCTTACCGAATTGTGTAACTCGTTGGTAGATTTGGTGAACGAACTAGTACCAGTGGCCCCAGATGATGACATCAAGCATCACCAGAAGGTTCTGAGGAGAAGCAATAGTAATCTCATGGCTGCTCGTGCCTTACAGATTCTAGCTATTCAGCTGTATAAGTCACCAGATGGTAAATGGTCAGACAATTTTTTGAAATATCTCAAGAGTGGCTCAAATTTATTGGATCTAAGCAAGCGCGGGTTTTCTGTTCATGGAATGAGATTGTCTTTGCATGGAAACCTTCATAGAAATTTTGAGGCCAAGTGGGGTAAAGTGACACTAGATGCATTTTCACGAAGTTCGTTCTTTGGAAGAAAGCGGTATGACATGCGATATCTCTTTGATATCCAGCTGATGGACATTATTCTAGGACGAGACCCCGTGTGGACTGGTTATCGTAAGGAAGTTATTGAGGCAAATGTCAATCTGTCCTATATAGATTCGCAGTTTGTGTTGATTCGGGGATGGTGTTGTCTACTTAATGTACTGAGCTCCTATGCCGGCAGAGTAGATGATCGGGAACTGCTCAAGCTACTCCAACCCGTGGGTGAGTTAGCTATTCAGCATGTGACTTCAAATGAGCTTTCCCTGCCGTTGTTTGAACAGACAAATAAGCTGCGACTTGATGCAGCCTATCATGTGATGGTCTTCCTGTCTAAGAGTAAACTGTTTGCTTGCAATCTGGAGCTGATCCAGGGCACTTTCAACATGCTCGTTGACCCAAGCTTGGATTTTTTGTCTTCCCTCGGAGAGCTTTCATCTCAAAATAAGCTGTACAGGGTCTTGCTGAAGATCCTTAATTTGGAGCTGGAAGCATTTATTGGAGCCTACAAGAAGAGTAAAGCAGGAAGGGGCCATGAACTGGCAGCGCTTAGTCAGTTGCTTCCTCTGATTCAAGGAGTAGTTGACGTCGTGGCAATTCGAGGAATGAGAGCAATATGTACGGCCGCTCAGACTGACCCTAGAGGAGGTTACGTGGAAGACGTTGTTGTGTGTACGTTGATTCTGAGAAAATGTCTCCAGGTGCCTGGAGTGGAATCTTTAGCGGGAGCTTGGGTGCTTTCAATGAAGGAAACCGAAAGCTGCCGAACAGTCATGAGTTTATTCTCGAACTCTCTTAATCTGACAGTCAAGGATGGAGATGCTATTTATGGAGAACTGACCTTACTGTTCTTCCAGGAATGGCTAAAAATTGTGCCGGTGGCAGAACATTTTGTCAATGAAGGACTTCTTCGACTATTATATGAGAGCCCAATTAGCAAACAGATTCAAAGAGGAGAAGTGGATGTCAACTCGAATTTGAGACTTTACCATATTTGGACCAAAGGGATTATAGGAATTGTACTGCAACTGGTACGACAGCTTCAAGTTTCTATTCTGCCTGAGACTGTAGTGTGGATAAACTACTTTTCCCGGCAAACTATGCGAGCACTGGAAAGATGGAATGATGTTCAGTATATTTCATTCAGTGTGATTGAAGAGACGAGTCAGCTATTGTTGATTCTGTGTTTGGTGAAAATGCTCTGCAAATCAGACGAGAACTATGCTTTACAGAGCAAGATATCCAGTGAGGTTGTTTGGAACACCCAGGATCTGCTTTCGTCGATTGATTATCTTCTGGACCATCAAAAGTATCTTGCATCCAAGCTTTTGGTAATTACGATAGATGAGCAGCAAAAGTATGTCAAAGATAAGACAGGAATGTTATTGGTTAGTGAGGTGGTATCGGACTTGGAGGAATTACGAGACTTCCTGCAAGAAGTTAGTACCTGAGTTTGCTGTCAAGGGTGCAATTTTAATAACATTATGATTAAAGAGCGCAAGTGACAAAATGGCATCATCAAATTTCAAGGCTACACGAGAAAAACCATTGCTAGCATATCACAATACAACAACTGAGAGTGAAATAAAAGACCCTTTTTTATTGAATCGGATTCAGGGAGATTGAGCAAGAAATAACAGGATATCTGAGGTTTGACGGTGTTGGAAACGACTGGCAACTGTAAAGTGTGGAGGGATATTATCGGTCGAGCCGCGCAGCTAGTGGTAAGATGACAAGTTGGGAATGCATGGAGCGGTTTTAAGATGAAGCGTTTTTTTTCGTTTTCGGTTAGAATTGTCATAAATATGATGGATAAGCCTATAAAAGAGAAATCCAGTTAACAGCGTACTGGTATGGTGATACAATGGACTTTCGAAATAGCCTGAAAAGCATCACTGGCGGGCAAAAGACATGCAAATCAACCAACCACCCACCCTCAATATCGGAATATTCATTATACGAGAAACTGGGTGAGGGCACCTATGGAAGAGTGAGGTTAGTACAATGCCGGAAGAACAGGAGGTGGTATGCGCTGAAGTATATTCCCAAGAGTGAACCTCCAGCCAAGCTGAAATCCTTTATTCGAGAAAGAGAAGCACTCAGCAGGCTAAAGCATCCTCTGATTTGCAATTTGAGCTATGCTTTCCAGGATAGCCAATACTTGTATCTGACGTTGGATTATATGAGTGGTGGTGACCTGCGTCAGTACTTGCAGCGTTACACATTTAGTGAAGGGGCCATTCGAACTATTATAGCGGAAATCGCCTGTGCTCTGGATTATATTCATAGCCAGGGATATGTGCATCGAGATGTCAAACCCGAGAATATTTTGCTGGACGAGTATGGCCACAGTCATTTATGTGATTTCAACATAGCCACCAAATTGACTGCTGAGGCCCCTACTGTTCGAGCAGTCTCGGGGACATTTTTCTATCAAGCTCCCGAGATTCATGAGCGATTGCCGTACACTGGAATGGCCGATTGGTGGGCACTGGGATGCGTGTTTTACGAATGCATTTATGGGCGGGTGCCATTCCGAGCCCGAACTTCTCCAGGAATGGTCAAAGCTGCAGCTTCAGGACTCAAGTTTCGTCAGACTGAGCCTCCAGTGGATAAAAGATGCACTGCCGCTATTGAAGGGTTTCTACGATATGCGCCTCATCAACGAGTCCGGGACGCTAAGCAGGTGTTTGAGTATACTTGGTTTGGCAACACCACTCTATCGGAATGGGAACGCAATAGCCATTTCATAAACCCCGACTTGGTACTCTGGAGAGCTCCTCGACCTCAGTGTATTTCTGAGAGTAGAGAGGATACCAGGTTGTTTTTGGAAACTGAAGCTTTGCAATGGAAGGGGGTCGCGAGACCATCAGCAAGTGTACAGGTGAATAGCGACGCCGTGGTTTCTAGCGGGGAGCCCAGAGAACGTTACAGGGACAAGTTGAAGTTTTATGGAGAAATCATTAACCAGCGACTGAAAAAGTTTACACCTAAAAGCGGGGATTCTACAGCAGAATTGGTTGGTCGAAAACAAGGCTCAAGTGCAAAGTTGGACGATTTCCCTCCACGACAAGAATACGAGTCGAGTAAGGCCCAAGCAAATATTTCAACCAAGCAGACAGCAGTAGATGGTCTGGGAGTGCTATTGGCAGATTTCCAGTTCAATGGAGAAGATTGGACCGATGGAGACCAGGCTAGTTCGGGGGATTCTTTCAAAAGTGGGCCTAGTAGAACTAGCAGGACATCATCTGCAGCTACATCTATATACTCGGATGACAATGGTGGAGGTCTTCCTAGAGGAATTGTAGCACGAGGACGAGCTGGGAAAGGTTCACGTTTCGTGGTTGGGGAGGACCATCACAGTATAGAAAAAGCATGATGAGTTCAATGGGAGGGTCTAAGGGGGTTTGAATATTATTCAGAGAAGAGAGGTAGGAAGAATTATGAAATTACAGGTGATTTTAAAAGGGTTTTAAGTGGGTTTTAAGCGGGGGAAATTGAAGATGATGAAAGCACGGAAGATGAAAGATGAGATTAGTGCCCAGGTCGGTACTGAATGACTCGTCCAACAGTGGAAATTGTATGTAAATTGGACAGTTAGTGTCATCAGTTGAATGAAAGAGCAGTTACGCGATGACCACGTGAATGATTCTGAACAGATATATGAGTTAAGTAGACAGCGTATGAATGATTCTGAACAGATATATGAGTTAAGTAGACAGCGTATGAATAATTCTGGACAGTTTATTGATAATTCTAGATAGCGTGTGAATAATTCTAGACAGCGTGTGAATAATTCTGGGCAGCTTATTGATAATTCTAGACAGCTTATTGAATAATTCTAGACAGCTTATTGAATAATTCTAGACAGCTTATTGAATAATTCTAGACAGCTTATTGAATAATTCTAGACAGTTTTACGCACTATTAGGTGGTGGTACCAAGCCGTATATACAACTAACTAAGTAACGTTACAGCTTAAAATTGTGGGTTTTTTAAAGTGACGGGGGCTCTTCCTCAGGTGAACAGACCTAGTGAACGGGCCGGAATATGTAAACCCCTAAAATTCGATAGCTGAGAAGTTGATTAGATATGTAAAGTAACCACCTTCTATAAACAGTCAGGTGCTTGTAAGCGGGCAGATGCTTGAATGAAAAATAAGGAAGTTAGGTAAAGGTGATACATGTCAACAGTCATGTAATAGTGGATCGTCAGGTATAGTGGATCAGGTTGAGCGTCCCACCATACAACGTGACACCTATAGAACATGAGCAAAACTAAAGTTCACAAGTATGATAAGTACGACAAGTATGATAAATACGAAATTACGCCATCTACGCGTACATCATTGAAAGACCCAGATTCAGATTACTTGTACCCCGACGCCTCGTGATTAGTATGGAGCAGTGTAGTGTGGAAATGGGGTTTGCCCATGTAATGTCGTAAAGTAGACAGGTAGAGTGTGGGGATGTCAGGGGGAGAGAATGTGATAATTTCCAGATCAAGAAAAGCAGAGAAAACCTAAAAATTAATAGACTGTACGACTGGTGGATTGGAAACAACGCATGTGAACAAAACACCGTCTTCAAATAACAGAATCATTCAAAGATAATCTGACCGTATAATTACCAGTTCTCGAGTTCCCCTGACTGGCCACTTTTGAAAGATGTTACATACTGCAGTGCAGTGTACCGAGACCAGCTGCGGCTCATTCTCCAGTTTCCTAATTAGGACGGGTCTCAAGACTTAACGCTAAGGTTGTTTCGCATTTTAAGATTGGCAACAAGTTGGAATATCCCGGACAACACGAGCTGGTATGCGGGTTCGAATTCAAGAGATTGGGGGGTTTGGTTAGTTGATTGATATCAGGTGTTACTAGGAATTGTTCTACATGTGTTTATCTGGGGTATTATCTTCTTTGCCTGATAATCGTATTTGTTAATGTATCGCTGTTTTCTGTATCCCCCTCGTAATAGTAAGCTGCTCAATCGGTTCGTACCTATTCGGGAGCTTCATTCTTATCGAGCAAGAATGGGAAATCGACGGGAGTTTCCTTCTCCCCTGGGCCTCGAGACTTAAAGACCGACCCAACGGAAGGAAGGGAAATTTTCCTTTTACACAAGATTTACTGTTAAAACTATTTATCCAAGTTATTTGGGTGGTTCCTCCTAATAATTGCGCCTGGTCTGAAAGGGTCTTTTCTTTTCACTGGACTCTTGTAAGTTCTCAGTTGTTTCAAACACCTTCATTTCTCGGTAGACTTGCTGTTTTAGTTTGAAAGACTCCTGAGTGAATACCAAAGACAATGACTGACGAACAACCGGTTCTTCGTGTGAACCAGCATTTGCGTTCAGTTCGTGAAAGCTTTCGACCGGGAACGTTTTCGGAGGCTGAGAATGGTGATGTCTTTGACGATAGAGCCGAGAATTTACTGTATGGAAATGCTACTGGTGATGTTTCAAATGTATCACCATTCGACCAGCCAGAACAAGACCATACTATAAACCGTCCAGGTTTGCATGAAAAGGCTGCTGCCAACTCAGATACAAAGAATTCTACAACCAATTGGAAAAAGTGGTTGTTAATAGGTATCATTGCATTGATTGTCATTCTAGCTGCTGTACTGATCCCCGTCGGAATCCTGGTTATTGGCAAGCATGATGATTCCAGCAATAAACCTTCATCTTCTTCATCTTCAAGCGATGGTTCTTCAGGTTCTGGGTCGTCGGGATCAAACTCTGGATCATCAAAGGGAGTCCCGTCTTCTGCCAAGGGATCAATTCTCGACCCTTCAACCTGGTTGGACACTGTCGATTTTAATACCACATATACCAATGACACTGTTGGAGGTCTTAGCATAATGGGCTTGAATTCTACTTGGAATGACTCGGCTCGGTCTAACAATAATGTGCCTTCATTGGACACTTCCTGGAACTACACCACTCTGCCGATGAGGGGAGTGAATCTGGGGGGATGGCTTGTTCTGGAGCCGTTTATCACGCCTAGTTTCTTCAATTACAGCTCGGATTTGAATATCGTGGACGAATGGTCTTTGAGTACATATCTACGAAACTCGTCGTCATCAAGCCAAAACTCTACTCTTCAGAAAACATTGGAGACGCATTATGCCAATTTCGTCACAGAAGAGACTTTCTCAGAAATAGCCGAGGCTGGCTTGGATCATGTTCGAATCCCGTACCCGTACTGGCTGGTCAAAACGTATTCTGGAGACCCCTATCTTAGTCAGGTCGGTTGGAGATATCTGTTACGAGGAATCGAATGGGCTCGTAAATACGGCCTGAGAGTGGTGTTGGATTTGCACTCTGTACCAGGGAGTCAGAATGGATGGAATCATTCTGGTAAAGAAGGCTATCCCAATTGGTTGAATGGAACTGAAGGATATGTTTACGGAAATGAGACGGTTAATTTACATGGACAGCTGGCATCGTTTTTTGCTCAAGACCGGTACAAGAATGTCATTAGCATGTATGGACTGGTGAACGAGCCCAAAATGCTTACTTTGGACCATCAAGTTGTGATTGAATGGACAAAAGCTGCTTATCAGGTAGTGCGACTTGCTGGATATGACAACTATATTGTATTCAGCGATGGATTTCTGGGCCCTGATGCTTGGCCTAATATTTTCAATGAGACTGATTACCCCAAGATGGTGATTGATCTGCATGAATATACCATTTTCAATAAGGATAATATTGCCATGCCTCATACAGCCAAAATGAGCTTTGTGTGTAATAACTGGGCCGCGCTGATGAATTCATCAACAAGTACTATAACCGGTCACGGGCCTACGATTGTGGGGGAATTTTCTCAGGCTGATAATGACTGTGCTGAGTATGTGAATGCAGTTGGAGATGGGGCACGATGGGAGGGCAAATTCCAGAGCAAATACAATATTACGGAAGCAATTCTACAGCCGGTTTGCGCTACTCCATCCAACTGTACATGTTCGCCGTCCAATATGGATCCACAGTACTATGATAATTCCTACAAGCAGTTTCTGAGCGATTATGGCCAGGCTCAGATGCAGGTGTTTGAGCAGAATGGAGGCTGGGGGTTTTTGTACTGGACGTGGGACGTTGAAGATGACAATAGTAGTCAATGGAGTTACAAGAAGGCGCGAGATGCAGGTATGTTGCCTGAGAAGGCCTACAGTAGAACGTTCAACTGTAGTACTACGGTGCCAGATTTCGGGGCTCTTGGACTGTCTGAAAGCTATTAATTGAGCAATGGCAACGGATAATAATGGGTAGAAAGCCATTGTGTAAAATAGTAATGAAAAAAGTGTATGTGTAATGTAGAGTAGTTGGTCTAACAGGTGTAAGACTTGATGGTAATATAAAATGATCTACAAGGGGGTTGTACATAACAATGGAAATAAAGTATGAATGGTCTACAGATAAAATAGAACGGATAGGGATTTTGAATGAAGTGCAGAAAATAGAGTTGTTGGTAGGTATTGAGTTGGAATGAAGAGAAAATGGAGCGGTTAGTTTAGTTTTAGTTAGGAGATATGACAGATCTACTGGTAGGGGTTAAGGGGGAAAATGGTAATAGACGCAATGGAATTAGGAGATAAGATAAGAGAACAGTGGGCAATGAGCAAACGGGCAATCGACAAGCCAACAGCATGAAATTAAGATACATAATGAGGCAATGAATATTGATGAACCTAACGCGTCTTAGAAAACTTACGTGGTGTAAATATCAGAAGGGCACTAATAATCTAAGTCTCAGTCTTTACACCTCTTCATCTCATCTCCCATGATATTATATTCCAACGTAATTGTTCTTTCTATTGATTAAAAATAGCCTACGGCCAACATTCTACCGTCCATTGTCTGTCGTCTCATGATGTTCATTCTAATGCTCCAAAAGAGGTGCGAATTTCGCCAGACTGACTCCACAGTGGATCTCAACCGTTATTACGGAATAACCCGCCAAAAGCGGATTGTTCGTCTCAAATTAGCAGATGTTGATTTCGTACTATACTATATCAGATCAATACCTCCGTATACACCACAACAGTATCTATTATGTCTGACAATATAGAGAAACATTCAGGCGTACCCTAATCTTCCAAGGGTTGTTGATTGTTCAAACCGGTCGGTCGGTCGGTTGAACCATGCGGCTGAGCGAATGAAATTCCCTGACAACCAGATCAAAACAAAGCCAAACTAAAACCCCCTGAATATGAAAAGAAAAGGGGTGATTGTTTACAATATTAAAAGTGGATATACGCATGTTCACACCATTAAATCGATAGATCATCTATAAAGAAAAGATCGCTGGCTCGGTTAGATACTCTCCTGCGTATAAGCGATTGTTTATTTTTTTTTGAACTTGTGACTGCAACTCTCACGATCCCGCAACATCTGAGCTCTACATATTAAGTTGGTACGTCTGAGACAAACAGGCAGGCTTTTCATACAATACAGGACACCACACACTTTGCCCTACAGAATCCCCACCCAACCCAAACTGAAAAACAAGGCAGGGTAGGTAGATTGGGTTTTTGTATTTGTTGACGGGGTTTCACTACTGATAGTATAATTGGAGGAGCTTTTTTGTTGATTTTTGTTGTCTGTTTGGTTTCCGTCATTTCGTTTACTTGTTATCGTGTGACGCCCAATTATCTGTGAACTTGAACTTACACTTACACTTGAACTACAAACAAAGCATCCCCACTGGCAAAATTGCATTTTCTGTCTACGAAATATTGGTTTCTTGACTTTGAGTTACTTTCATATTTCTCTTCATGACCGACTATTCGGTGGCTACGGCCAGTTCTCCGCATACTCCTGCTACCACCACCACCAATTCTGTCGATCTGGACCATGGGGACCATTCAGAACTGCAATCCGACACGTCTGAATTAGCCAGACGCAACTCGCGTAAAAGACGGTCGCTAAATATCTCCTTGGATTTCAACTGGAATGAAAAACCTCTTAATATTTCTCCAAGAAGCAAGGATTCCTTTAAGGATCTTCGACGCACCCATTCGCAACGACAGGACCGCTTGTCTTTAGACCTGGACATGGAACAACATCATTCTGCCAAAATGAGAAAAGCTGTCAACTCTCCTACCGGTAGCTCGGGAAATGATATCAAACGGTCTTCTTTCCAGTTGCAGAATGACGCTATTCGCCAACAATTGCTGGAATTAGCTCGTACTGAGAATGCCCGTCTTTCGGAACAGCCTAAGCTGGAACCGGACTTGGTGCAGGACCTGGGAATTCCACTTGGTATTACAACCGGCAATACTTATGCGGGCTCGGAAACAAATTCTCTGCCTTTTTCTCCTCCTTCAAGACCGCTTTCCTCTGCATCTTTCACATCCCCCAATCTTTCGTTTTCTCCTTCTCATTCGCGTGAATTCTCCCTTTTATCCAATGCATCGTCTTCTACCACCAACACCAGTCCTGGAATGGCCAGCTCTACACTTACCCAGATTTCCATTGAGCGAGGATCAACTCCTGTAGGCGGTAATCGACAGAATGGATCCAAGAATAAGAAGTCTGTTAGGTCTGTAAATGCATGTCATAGTGCCAACTCTGGTTCAGGGTCTAGTTCAGGTGGAGAAAATGCTATGTTTGTCATGTCCCTAGAAGATCTTGCCAAACTACAGCAAGCTGCTGAAGCTATCTCCATCTTTAAATCAGTTAGGGATGTCGATGGTGCAGTATCTGGCCCCACTCGTCCTGGGAATATCGAAGGAGAAGCGTTGAGCTGGCAAATGGCCGGTGATATTCTTCGACTTGGTACCTTCACCACCAAGGACGGCAACAAGAGCCTATTGGTGCCCGCACCAAGCTCATCTTCAGCTGATCTAGCAAAATTCATGTGGTCCACGTTATCGAACCCCGAAAACCTCAAGGATGCCTTCTCCCATAGCCATTGGATCCCTCCTCGTGAAGTAGTCAATTCGCTGCGGTTTACCATACCTGCTCCAGCAGGGCTATACCGTCTGTTGGTGAAATGCGGTTGGTTTACAATGTCTATCTCAGTGTTATTTGTTCAAATGCTTCTTCTAGGAATAATGGTTTGTGTTTATGTGGTTGGTGATATGGTTCTCATTCCTGGAAAATGGGTGGTAAAAGCCGCTGTAGGCCTAGGGAAGAGGGCCACTGCCAATTGCAAGAAAGGTAAGATCAGTGATAAGGAGATGGTGAAAAAAATCAAGAAGAAGAGAGCAAAGAACCAAGTATGAGGTATGAGTATGAGTATGAAGTTTATGACAGGGGATCCTAGAACCTCATCATCACCATATATATGCAACAAAGCGTAACAACCGACCGAACGACCGACCGTCCTTTCCAAATAATCCTTATAGATCGACCGGCCATCCTTTAAAGAAAAAATCCTTTTAGGTTTACACTCTCGGCTTCGCCCTATATATATTATTCAATCCATGTCTGATTTCAGAGCTCATGCCATTTTTTGCAGTCCTATTGGTCTCTCGATCAACAAACACATGAACAAATTTACCCACGGCCTTGGCTACAGGATCTTTCTTCTGTAAATCTTCTTCCTGAAAAACTCCCAGTTCATATTCCACACTGGACTTGCCAAGTTTGACTACAGCCATGCCAATGATGATAGGATGTGGGAAACCTTCAACCACCTGATGGTAATCTGTAGAAGAAGAAACCACCAGGCCGATTTGCGGAGCTGTAGACGGTCCAAAGTTACAGTGCTCCACCATGTAGGCATTGACAGCCGTGTCGTATAGCTGATAGTAGACGACATTATTCAGATGACCATAGATATCGTTGTCACTCCATCGAGTGGTGATAGACGTACGATACGGGTACTGGGATAGATGAGGACGATATTTGGTCATGTCAGTTGATTAGTGTTGGTTTAGAGTTGCTCTGGAGGTGGTGAGATTGGCGCGTGCAGTTAGAATGGCTAAGACCAGTTCGAGATATTGGGTCTTTGTTGCAGTTGCAGTTGCCGTTGTAAATAAATATATTGGTGGTTTGGTTGATCAATAAATATATGGTGGTTTGGTTGTACCGCTGATAAATGTACCGTGGTATTGTTGATCGATAAATATATAGTTTAAATCAAAGGTGGTCCGATATTCTGTGAAAAACAATGAAGGATCCTCGGTTGATTAAGTTGGAGAGATGAGATTGCGGAGTAGCGGGGAACCCCGCGTTGAAACATGCGTATTCTCCCCCAAGTAACCAGCAATCAGCTCAGCTTCAGATTTTGGGTTTTGGGTATTTTTTTTTCAACATTAAGCGATCCCATTATTTAAGAGTGGAATTGCAAGATGCAAGGATTTGAAGGTTGATGTAACCAGGGTGATGGAATGCGGCTACGGAGAGAAGAGGGGCCGAGTTTTTCTTAGAAACTGCTTAGTGGATTTCAGTCAAATATTACACAATAGTTACATGATGCTGACATTGTTTTAAGTGATGTTGTGGTGTATTTTGTAGTTACAGCCGAAAGGTGTTTTCAAGAATTTGTAAGAAAGATTGGTGAGGCTCAGATATATAATGTGTGATATCGGGAAGCTGATGATAATGGATAATCAGGAATAAATCAAACGTTTTGTTTGTTAATTATATAGAAACGAAACTTCTGCCAGTTGATTTTCGGGAGCCGCACTTATGACCAGACTTGCTGCGTACTTTATTTCTCATGGTGGCCCCACCCTTCTGTACCCTGGAGAATGGGGTGGTGATACTGGAGCTTACAACAAGATCAAGCAGCTGGGAAATCATATTGTCAACAACGTGAAACCTGATTATATTCTGTGTGTATCAGCTCATTGGCAGTCTGATAAAGGAAATGATTTTATCGAGGTTTCAGTGCCACAGACTCCTGATGGTGAGAATGCTTTGATTTACGACTTCTATGGATTTCCTCAGAAATTGTACGAAGAGAAGTTTCATACTAAAGGATTGACGTCGCTATCTAATAGCTTGGTGGATCATTTGAAGTCCAGTGGATTGAGAGCCAAGACTACAGTTCGAGGTCTTGACCATGGAACTTGGGTTCCTTTCAAGGTGGCCTTTGGATCGGAGCTATCCATTCCATTGGTGCAGATCAGCCTGCCAGGATCGGACGATTTCAGCTACTCATTCAAGTTGGGTGAAGCTTTGACCAGGTTCCGTGAAAACGGTACTCTGATTGTATCTGGCATGTCGGTGCATAATTTGCCCGATCTAAGAGTCTATGGATTTGGCAAACCAGCGCCTTATGCTACGGCATTTGGTCGAAAACTGGATTCTGCGGTAACACAGGCTGATCCTGTTGAGCGTGTCAAGCAATTGAATGGCCTTGTCAGTCCTGCCAATATCGGTCTATTTCGTCAGGCCCATCCCACTCCTGAGCATTTCTTGCCGTTGGTTGTAGGAGTAGGGTCATCTTTGAATGACCAGGTCCATGAGCTGTATACCAAGGAAACAGGTTGCGCAGGTTGGAGTATTTACCTGTTTGGTGAAGATGAAGCATTGACGGGGCAAGCGTGAGTGAAAGCGTAAGTTTAACTACTGGAAAATAAACAAACGCAATAATCAATGGGATTAGCAATAGCAGTTATAATTCGAGATTACCACTGAGATCAGTGATGAATGGATTCTCTCTACAGACATACATTGTCCGGCGTCGCTGATCCCAATCTCATGGTATCGCATCACTTCATATCACCACCAATCAGTAAGTTACACACATATTTATAGTAATATCGTCGAGTTTTATTTTATCCTTTATACTTTTTTATCGTTATTATCTTTCTCTCCTACTTTACACGCTATGGACTCTACCGGTATTGAAATCAGTTCAGTATAGTTCACACTGCGTGCAACATATCTGATGATGGTACTAATATCAGCACGCACACACCTTCAAATTCCATCCCATCATCCATTGCAATTATCTGTGAATCCTACACTGCATCCTACAACCATCGCACCCACAACTCATGACTAGTATACTTCGGGTGCTGAGGAAAGCGAGGTTTCTGAGTATGTATTATTATTTAATGGTTATTGAGAAAACCCCGGCACTAACTCCAGATCATGCTTCACCGACCGAGCAAGTGCTGGTCAACTTTCGAGACCCCGACATTATGACAAACATAGTTCTCGGAAGTGACCAAGAAATTGGAGGATATAGTACGTCTGAACTTAATGTTATAAAACCACAAGCCTCGAGCTCTTCTTCGTTGAATGCAGACTCTCATTCCGCCAGTGCATCTTCCTCTTCACAAAATCCCCAGTCCTGCGATCCCCTTACATTTGGAAGATTCCATGGAAACCTCAGTCTCGATCTTCCTCAAAACCGTCCTGATGTCATACGGTCAGGATATGCCATGTTTCGCACTAAAGAACTATATCCGTCGCTGTTCGGCATATTCACCGAGTGCTGGGATTGGAAGGCCTGCACCCACATGATGCTTCGAGTCCGAGGCGACCGAAGAAAGTACTTCATCAATGTTCAAGCAGAATCGGCACTACGAGCTGATCTGTATCAGCATCGAGTGTTTTTGAAGACTCCGGGCCAATGGGAGACTATTATTGTTCCTCTGTCTGCATTTATTTTGACCAACTGGGGAATCATACAACAGCAGTTGCCAATGAATAGAGATCAAGTACGAACAGTTGGTCTGGGATTGACCGATAAAAAATATGGTCCTTTTTGCATGGATATCGACTGGATCAAAGTGGTTAGTGAAGACCGTATCAAATCGTTGATTGCCGGTACTGATGTGGAAAACAAAATCCTACCTACTCCTGGAAAAAGACTCAGTATAGATGATTTCAAATGAATACCCCAAGAGTCTAAGCATTAATGTAAATAAGATTGTAAATATATACAAGTACATGAGAATAGTGGGTTCTTTATTTTCTGTTGGGGGGTGATGGCCCTGGTGGAGGCCATTACGAGAGGAATGATTTCGTTCAAAGGTGAAAATCGTAAATATCGCAACTAGACGTAATCCAAATACTGCAGTTAAATGCGAGTCGTAAATAGTGCAATTAAACATAAAAGCTCGTAACGTTCTGTCACGAGTTGACGATCATGTTGGTCAGTTCCAAACCTTTGACCCATAGAGATCCATTCTCCAGAGACAATAGCTCACTATTTTCATAAAGCCATTCGTCTACCATTACTACACCGTCCACTTGGATATTGTGAAACATCAGAACTTTAGCACGACGTGAGTTTTCTGATATTCGGTCCATTTCAACTGTGAATCGAATGCCGTTCAGACTGCTGGATTCAATCACCTGGACGTTCTCCCTGCTTCGGCTCACCACTACTTCTGCCTGGCTACAGCCATCTGGAATATAGACAGCAATATCAAACACTCGTTGCTCTGGGTTTCTCAGGCAGGTACTGTTGGGGTCCACAAAGGTGTTATAAAAGTCCGAGGTGACTTCAGTGCTGCTTCGCTCTGGGCCAAAACTATCTTCAGCAAGCCATTCTGGTCGGTCATAGGTATACCAAGAGTTCAGTGAGTAAAATTCTGACCAAGAAGCAACTGAAGAAAAGAACAGTGGACTCTTGGGCACAATAGCACGGCATGTAAGTGGCGAGGTGATTCTCGCTATTAGATTGTCTTGTACAGTTTCATTGGCTGCGCCATAGGTGCTTCTCTTGTAACTTGTTGCTTTTGTCGAAGGTTTTTTGCGGGGTCTCCTAGAATGAAGGCCATCTGGTAGTATCAATTTGAGGATAGGTTTTGTTATCGCCCTAGTTATGTACTTGAGAATGTCTTTGAATCCGACAGCACCGATATCTGTCCAGTAAACCGGCCTTCGTTCGTACTCTTCTTTTTCAATCGAGCCTTTGTACGACAAAATCAAATTGAACAGGCTGTCATCCACACCTTTAGATCCCATCCGCTGTTCAACATAATCTCGAACTTCCGGATATGCTATGATAGATGCCTGATTCAGCACTGTCTTATCGTACCAAAGGGGGTGGGCTTCGGTGGAAAACACAAAATTCGACATCTCAGAGTTCAAAGGATGCTTGTCGTCGAAAAGCAGAAATAAATATTTGGCGGTTTCAGACAAAAAAAAGCTTTCCATTCTTTCTGATTGTTGGCCAGTCCGTAGGTCCTGCATGCCGGCAAATCCACATGCGGTCTTATAATACCTGTTCAAGTCATCCATCACCTGTTTTCCTACTTGAAGATAAAATGGATCCTTGGTAGCCCGATAAAGGTGGTAATTGCTTTCGATAAACTCGGGTCTCAGAGGATACCACTCCAAGTTAATAGCATCGTAGTAGCTGTGGCTATGGAAGTTCCATCGTTCTGGAATGCCAGCAAATGTAACCCAGAGCTTGAAATACGTTAAGTGTGTTCGTATTGCAGATTCTATATCGCCAAACAACACCTGAACCGAAGGGAAGAATGCAGCCAACGAATCGATCCAAGTAGTTAAGGTCCTGCCAGACTGCATATGCACATTATCATACTTCCAACCGTCGTAACTGTAAATGTTCAGAGCCCTATATGCAGAAGAAAACACCCTGAGAAACGACTCATCGTCGAAAAGGATATAATATTTCAGGGCATACTCGTAATAGGAGTCGATACTAGCACCGGTTCCAGTGATGGGGGACTGCCAGCTACCAGTCACAGCATCAATTGACATTCCGATCATGTTGGACGAAGTTCGGCGAGCCCATAGTTGAAAAAAAGCTCGTCTAGCAGCTTTGTCAAATCGTTTGTCGCCTGTTAGACGTGACAAAAGCCCAAATTCGAGAACAAGTGAACCGGCACCTGAAGAACAAGTCTCGGTGATGTGTTGATCTCCAATTTTAACATAACCCTTCTGGAGATTGACTCTGGCAAGAGGTATTCCAGAGTTGGTTATAAATGCTTCTAGTAGACGATCGCCTAGATCATATGCAAGTTTCAATAAATGTCCATCATAGCCTTCAACAGCATGGCCCAGTCTGGGCATGGAAGCGTACAAATGTGCACTGAGAAGGCCTCCCATTCCCCTTATTGTGGTTTCAAAGACCTGAACAGTAGAAGGAATGTCGAAACTGACGTTCTCCTTCACGTAGTTTACGCTTCTTCTGAAATTGTCGTCATCTCCAATGATAGCTAGCATGTCCAAAGTGTCAACCAGCGTGACTGAATAGCCTCCAAGAACATCATTACGACCGATATTTGTAGGGTCGTTCTTATCAGCATCCAGACCTGTACATGTGATTGGATTTAATTCATCGCTTGGAAGGGCGAGGTCCATATAGTTGTTCCAGCCATGGTAAAACAGATCCAATGAAGCGTTCCTAGATAGTTAGACATCATTCTCAACCAGGATATACAGACGGATCGTAAAAAAAATACTACACAATACAGAACTAATCTATATCACTCTCAATATTATTCTAACGCTCATACTCACTTGAGATCGTGTAGTTCAGCAGAACTGAGTTTGCCATTATACGCCGAAAAACAATGGGCGCTCGATATGCTGGCGATTAGAAATGCAGCTGATAATGCTACGCGCCAGGTTCTCAGCATAGCAATCACTTTAGTTTTGGATTTACTGAATCATAAGAAGGCGGAAATCTCCAGTACTAGCGTGTAACTACCAGTAGCACGATCTAAGCGGCTTGTTTGTACTGCAAGTGTGGCTCCGCAATACTGAATTGGTGTTTTGTAATCTTCAACAGTGTGAAATAGAGTGGTGATATTTGTTCAGCCGTGCAATTATACCGAAACAGGAAGTTGACAAACATGAAGAAAAGGGGACTCGACTCTTGGTATTGTGGAAGAGGAGTGCCTCAAAACAGCAATGTAAATAGATTACGTGCCCCGTATAGGGATTTTGTGCGATGAGAGAGAATTGTATATATTTTGCGGAGAATACTGTTTGTCTTCTTAGACTCCATACCATCAACACAAAGGCTCGTTCACTAACAGACCAACAAACAGCACACCATCATGACATCGCCCTCGCCCAATCCAAGCGTAATGGCACTACACCACAATGGCTACATGTCAGCAGAAAGAGAAATTGTCGAACGAAAGGTTCATCTGAGGTATGTTTGAAAAATCTTTACAGTTTGATCGTGATGAATAGTAAGTTAACTAATGGCAGTAAAACCACCTTCCATTCACCATCTGATAATCCATCGCCCTGCACCACCAAGATCCAGCAACGGAAACAACGTCAAACCAGAATGTAAGTAACTCACCTGCCAATGACGCAAAGAATATAAACTAACTATCCAGTGTAAAACTCAGGCCTGTTACGTTGGACATGAACAACTAAAGGAGTAAAGGCATGGCCCAAGAAGGTCACATATATTTAAAGAATGGGATTGCGGGAATGGTAGGGCAGCAAGGGGAATAACTAAAGGGATGGTAACGAATAATAGGTAAAATAAATATAGTCATTTGGTTTCTTTCTGGGTTTTCTTTGGTTTTCTTTTGGTTTTTTATTTGGTTTTCTTGTGGTTTTCATTTGGTTTTTGTTTGGATGTTGTATTTCTACGCTTATCTTTGCAAGGGTGTTTGTTAGTGTGATATAGCCATATCACTGATACATTGTATTGTATAGGCTGAGTTTTGAGTAGGGATTCTGTCTATTAACTTAGTTAGGTCTTGATAAAATAGTTAACTTTTTTTTATAATAATATATTTATTATTTAACAGATAGTTTTTATTATTTTATTTTGGGCCATGTCAACCAAAATTGCAACCAGAAATAGTGATTGGTTTAGGCTGTTTTTTTAACAGACCTGATTGAGCTGAGGTTTGAAGGGTTCAATAGTAAATACTTAGGGCTATGACCTAATCCAATCACAATTCAAAGTCACATCTTAAATCATAGATTTGCATCAAACGAGTACATCTCAGTCCCAACTATCAGCAACTCACAACACAAATTTCATATTTTTCTTGATTTCTCTCTCTACACTTCAAACTCACGACAGATTACTTATATCAAAAATGGGCAGAGGACCGTAAGTGAAACGACAAAACAACAGTACGAATGGTTGGAAAGACCAAGTTACTAACTGGTGTTCTAGTAAGAAGCATTTGAAGAGATTGGCAGCTCCTAGCCACTGGATGTTGGACAAGCTGTCCGGCACCTATGCCCCCCGACCTTCTGCCGGTCCCCACAAGCTGAGGGAGTCTCTCCCTCTGATCGTTTTCATTCGAAACAGATTGAAGTATGCTCTTAACGGCCGAGAAGTCAAGGCTATCCTCATGCAGCGATTGATCAAGGTTGACGGCAAGGTCCGAACTGACCACACCTTCCCCACTGGTTTCATGGACGTTGTCACCATCGAAAAGACTGGCGAGCACTTCCGACTTGTGTACGACATCAAGGGCCGATTCGCCGTTCACAGAATCACCGAAGAAGAGGCTCAGTACAAGCTTGGCAAGGTGAACCGAGTCCAGCTCGGCAAGAAGGGAATTCCCTACCTTGTTACCCACGATGGTCGAACCATTCGATATCCCGACCCCGAGATCAAGGTCAACGACACTGTCAAGATTGACTTGGCCACTGGCAAGATTTCTTCTTTCATCAAGTTTGACAGCGGTAATGTCGTCATGGTCACTGGTGGTCGAAATATGGGTCGAGTTGGTGTCATCACCCACCGAGAGCGACATCTCGGAGGTTTCGACATTGTCCACGTCAAGGACTCTCTCGACAACAACTTCGCTACCCGTCTCTCCAACGTTTTTGTTATTGGTGAGGGTAACAAGCCTTTCATCTCCTTGCCCAAGGGTAAGGGTATCAAGCTTTCCATTGCTGAGGAGCGAGATCGACGACGAGCTCAGGCTTAAATGGTAAGGCACCCTTTCATAAAAACTCTCAAAATGAACATGACTAGGTGGAAGACGTAATATGATGTATTAGCTCTGTAGAAAAACAGAAAAAGATTATTGATCACATGGTTACAGTAAAGATGGATGATAGGGAGTGAGGTTTTTGAGTGCTGAGGGTTGTATAGAGTAAAGCGTAGTTTTCTACCAAGTGAAAATTTGAGCTCTGTAGTCATCATGTGAGCCCAAACTAAAAGATAATTGTATGAAATGACATTGAATTAATGTTAGAAAAGTCTCACAATCATAGCTATTAAGAAATTAAATTGAATATATTCTTTATTAATGTAATTGATACTTGGTATTGTTGAGATCCTTTAGAACATCCTTACGATAATATGGTTAGTTCAAGATATGTGATATTAAATAATTGTATTTCTGTAGACATTCTATAACCTCAATAATTGAGTAACATGTTTTAATAAAAACACGAGGGAAAATAATATAAACCTCAGCTGAACTAGCTTTAAAATTTAACATTTCAGGCCAGGCAAGCTCTGGAAGTACTTGGGCAATAACTCAATGACTCGCTCTCCGCCATAGTGCTCGACAGTATCTTTGAGATCCTCAATACGAAGAGTAGTCAGAACGTCGCTGATGAACGGCAGCATGAAATCGTAGAAAATTATATCCACCATCTCGGTATCTTCATTGACATTTTGAGTGGCCTGTATGACATTAGGAGTCCAGTAAGCTGACCATGGACGATGCAATGTATCGTCACCATCGTGTCCCAGATCGTCGTATGTCAGATAACCGGAAGACAGTTTGCGAGATTCACTGGCATAGACATCAGAATATTCACCCTTGAGATCCATGTCTTCAATAGAGTGCTGTCCAATATGCGAAGCTGAGCCTAGCTCGCTGAAATCTCGAGTCATTTTATGCTTGTCATCATAAGCTTCGTCGTATACTGCAACATGGTCAAGTCTGTTAAGTAATGGCAAAAAACGCCGAGCTTTGCCTAAGGGTACATCAGGAATATGTACCCAGTTGTTCATGAAAGGAGACACAATGAACCCGGAATCCTTGGTGTATGGTCCCTTAAACAGGTCAAATCTAATAGAACCAGTGTTAGCCAAAATGAACCGGGCCCTGCCGTCTCTGTCGGTTTCACTGTCAAGAAGAGGAAGTACCTGGGTTTCCAATAATGTGAAAAGACTGTTTGGTCCAGGGTAGGGTGCACGATTGGTATAGTAGTCCTGTGGAACGCATGTAATAACGTCAGTAAGGTTCAATTTGTCTCTCCAAAGGCTAATTTCCTCTGTGATAGCTGTACCTTTCTCGGTAAAGAAGCTAGAGTCGGGATCACTTTCGGTGTTTGTAGAGAGGTGCGTGCCACTATGTTCTGCAAGTGACTCACGGTTGAAATCAACATAGAGGCGATCAAACGATGGAATATCACCAGTGAAGTTAACACCTGCCCATCCCACAGTTTCAAGAAATCGTCCACTTCCAAGTGCAGTAGCGTACTTGTCAAAAACTCGGTAATCCCGGATGTGAACATGTCCACCAAGTCCCTGGATGGGGATGGTAGGGTTCACTTTCCGGATAGCTGCGATCAGAGTGTCAAACTCGCTGAAGTATCGTACGGGAATGTGACATGCAAGAAGAATAAAATCCAAATCAGGAGTTTGAAGAGCTTGAATGAACCAATCCTGTTCGACCACATCTTCAACATGGATTACATGCGAATTTGCTGCGTTGCCTTCAAAGTTGAACAGAAACCCAAAAGCTAGAACCTTGTAGTTACTGTTCTTGGTATGGAACACCCGATACTTGTTGCCCAGCGGGGTCCAAGTCCCGTCTTCAAGCTGGTATTCGACATTGGAGCTCAGATATTTCTCACCAAAAAACGGTCTCATGAGCTCGTATTCTTGAGTGGTCACTTCAGCTTTATATAGTTCATGGTTTCCAACAGTGACAATATCGAAGTCAGCTTCCCGAAAAATACGCTGAGAAACCTCGCCGTCAGGATATGTGGCGTCACTAAGTCCATTGCCATCATGTCTGTCGCCCGTATCAACTACGATAAGATCAGACTGTTTCTTCTCGGCAAGGGCTCGCATATGGGTGATAAATGCCACATAATCACCCCAGTTTGCAGAGAATTCCGGTTCCAATAAATGACCCGGAAGCCATCCGTGAGTATCAGTAGTATGCAGGAAGTTGAGCTCGCCCCAAGGAATGGGTCGTCGAGATGTCTTGTGCTGTATGTCATTGATACCGCTATCATGGATATCAAAACCAGCATAATGCTGGAATTCATCGGCATCAGTGTGTGGAGCAATCTTGTTCTCTAGAACAAGTTGGTTTCCAGAAAGAACTGCAGTAAGCAGTCCAAGTCCCAGAAGTTGCCAATGCATTATGTTCAGCTCTTTGAATTCGAGGTGAAGTGACGGTTAGTTTCTGAGTTTTTATAATCGGCAATCTGTTTACATTACCGCCACAGCGGAATCAGTCATGAAGCATGTGGGTTGGGATGTGTGGGAAATTTATTGCCGCACGTGTCACGTGCTTGGGACTTTGTTACAGCTCTGTTCCCCCCCAAATAATATCGTCGATTCTATTGGCTAGCTCGAGTCCCAAAATCTTTGCATTTTGCACTGTGCTGTAGTTGAGCTTTCATCCATCTTCAAATTATGAGCGAACAAAAAGGCACTCGACCAGGCGCTACTTACCCGTCGATTCAATTGCGGGACTACCCTGCATATAGACCGGTCAATACGATTGCCGAGACTACCGGAACTGCGGTTTTCTCTACGTTCATTGGCATTTCGCTGGCTGCATTGAAGGGAGCCCTGTCTCCTAGTACGCAGTTGTTTGGCGGCATCAAGGCAAACAGCAGACTTATATGGCTAGCTCGTAAGTATAGAATGGAAGGATTTTTGTGTTTTGAATGGCGCGTTAGGCCACGGTATTGGGGAATTTCTGTCTTTGTTGGAATAATCCCAGTCGTTTGGGGGGGGGGATCTGGTGTCTGTTTACCGGTGGAAATGGACTGGCGTTGAGAATTGAGACTGCATAAAGGATATTGTCAAAAATACTAACTTAACAGCTTCGGTTGCTACACCTTTTGTGTTTGTCAATGCTGTTTCGACAAATCTGCGGGAAAAAAACTCGCCTCTTAACACCTTTTTTGCCGGTGCTGCATCTGGTATAGTTTTGGGTGCGACTAGTAAGTATATTTGATGTGCATATCGGGGAGAAATATGGGTTATTTAGTGGCTAGATGGTATTGGAGGGGTTTTATGGGTTTTTTATTTTTTGCTGGAATGCTTTATTTGATGAACTGTTCTTTTGGTGTCTTAGATGGTATTGGTGTCTCTTAAATGGTTCAATGGTATGGCTTGAATGGTGTCTTTGTGATGAGTGTTCAACCCTTGAATGATTTATCGTTTGTTTCTTTATCCTTTGAACGGCTGGTCTTTTTGTTTGACTAGTGTATTGAATCGCTTGTGCTTCTGGATCAGAACTTATCGTTCATTGAGATTCTTCGTTCACATTCATTCATTTGTTCATTCCATTGGAAGATATATCTATCATTCTCTCTATCTATCACTCTATTTCTCTATCATTCCATCTATCTTCTATCTCATCTCCTTATCCCCCTCTCCCTCTTGCCCTTGCACACTGACTGATCTCAATCTCAATACAACCTCATACTAACTTGCAGCCAAACAACTCTCTAAAGCTTTCGGCGTTGCATTTTTCGTTGGCCTGGGTTTTGCTACTTTGGACTTCTTTGGATATCCTGAAGGCCTCGGAAAGGATTGGTTCGATAGAGAACCTCTTCCTCGACTGCCCGAGGAAGGTGAACGACAGACTCGATTCCAGACATTATATAGAAGACCCTTGAGTCAAACCATCGAAGATCTAGGAGACCATATCCGACCATTCAAATAGGCATCATGGTTAATGGTAATTAAGGGTGTAAATCACTATAATAAACTGTTACAGCAGACTGTTGGTCGAATCCATCTAAATGTAATTGTAGAAACGGCCGTTGATGATTCTTGCTTTGCTTTGATGGCCATGTTTTATCTCCGAACAATCGGTGATTGATTTGCATCAACCAACTTCACTACACTTCACATCCCTCGGGGCTTGGATCTCTTTATTATGACGACTAGGTAAGTTCTATAGATGGATATTGATAAAATGAATTGAACGGTTTATCCCGACTAAAATCTCCTCGGCTAACTTTTCAGATATCGAGTAGAATGTACGTAGTAGATGATTGTTTATAGGCACGCGCGCGGCCGATGTGCCGTTGGACAATACTAACAGTAAGATGCTTTGAAAGCACATCGTCGAGATGAGTTTATAGAATGGATTAAGGAGCTTCTAAGTGTATGTCTGAGTTTCTGCAGATACGACTGACTGACTGGTTCTAAGAAATTGCTGTTCTGTTCAATAACTAACTATAGGTGCCATTTGTGATCTCCACCGGCGGGTTGCTGGACGGCGGCCGACAGAAATGCGCCAACGAAGTACAGCGACGATATGCTGAAATCTTCCGAGACATTGAATATCTAATAGATGGCCAAAGTAAGTTTGTTCTTTTCTATATCTCTTGTGAGGTTTTTGATGGGGTTTCTTGCTGTTACTAACATGTAGTTCGTCTACAAGCTCAAGATCAGGCATCGGTTGGTAGGCTCAAAATGCTAGTTCCTTCAATCGGGCTATTTTTCACTAATCTGCCTCTGGAAAGGGCATTTTTAATTCAGGACGAAAAACGAAGCATGTCAATGCGCATGTTTGTAAGTCCCAGCTTCAATGATGTCAGGTTGATTCTCAATACAGCCCAGGCAATCAGTCTATCGCGCAAAGACGAAAGAGTCCAACTTGTTACATTCGATGGTGATGTGACTTTATATCAAGATGGTGCTTCTTTAGGTCCTTCTGATCCTATAATTGGAAGGTTGGTGAAGTTGATGGAAGAAGGCATAGCCGTCGCAATTGTTACAGCTGCTGGATACAAGGATCAAGATGGGCACCATTATTATAGGAGACTTGGAGGACTTATTCAGGCAGTAGCAGACTCTGAGAATTTGTCTGCTGATCAGAAGAAAAATCTCATTATTATGGGGGGTGAATCCAACTATATGTTTCAACTTGACACTGATCCGGTATACAATCCTACACATTTGAAATACATTGACCCCTCGGAATGGGCCCTGCCTGAAACCAAGATTTGGAGCGATGATGCTAAGACAAAGCTTTTGGATACGGCACAGGGTGTTTTGGAAGAATGTCTCTATTCCATGAATTTGCCGGCTCATATTATTCGCAAAGACCATGGTGTTGGTCTGGTTCCTAAACCCGGCAGACATATGTGCCGTGAAGAACTGGAGGAAGTTGTTTTGAGTGCGCAGAGAACTCTGATGGTGTCGGACGAGGTTGACCATTCAATTAAGTTCTGTGCTTTCAATGGAGGCAGTGATGTTTGGGTAGATGTTGGTGACAAGCACCTCGGAGTTCTCAGTATCCGAAATTATCTTGGAAAAATCCCCAGTCATAGGACACTACATGTTGGTGATCAGTTTGCGTCGGTTATTTCGAACGACTATAAGGCTCGGATGGCTGCCTGTACGGTATGGATAGCCAGTCCTAGTGAAACTGTTGAAATCATTGACGACCTTATCAGATTCACATCCAGTAATGACAATTAGGGGCTATTTGTGATCTGACAAAGGTGTGCGACAGTTAATTTTTAGATTTAATCTTGCAGGTATTTGGAACATGATGGCATGGTATAGCTATGCGCTCGAGTTTTGTGCGATATAAATACTGGACTATCCTAATACTATCTAGGACTGATATCTTAATTGTGATATATATATTTGATTAAACATTTCTGTGTTCTGTCTGCGCTGAGACAATAAATAAATAACGAGCGATGGCATCGGGCCTATAAATGTCAAGTCATGGTTTATAGACGTCAAAACCCAAGATCCTCCGCTGCTCCCATAGCATCTTCTTCAAATTGATCAAAACTGAAACTCTCACTGTTTGATCCTATTCCATTGGTGTTGTTGGTCTCTTCCCCAGTAGTCTCTGCTTGCACAGGTTCTTGAGCGTCAGGTCTGGCACTATAAAGATCCTCGTCATCGCTATCAAAAAATAGAGAATTAGAAGGACGAGATTTGTAAGATTTTTTAAAAGCCTTTTCTGATGAAGGTACGATATCCTCGTCGTTATCGCTTACGAATAGACTGGGATCATGTTCGAAACGAGTCTGGTACTCTTCTTCCCACTCCTCTGGAATTTCTTCCGATACAGCAACATTTGGTACCGTCTGTTCAGACTGCTGTTCATCTGGGTGATCTTCTATATGAGAGGGAAGAGGAGAAGCAGTACCTTCGCCAGTTTGGCGACCTGCATTGCCAGTTTTCTCGTTCATTATCTTCTGCTTCCTCCATATTCTCGTCATTGGTTGACTTCCTTTTGATCTTGCAAGATATAGAAAATCATCAAACCGAGCTTTGGGGTAAAGTTCATGAGCCCACAGTTGGTAAAATTCCAACAGTCTTCCAAGGTCTTTGATTTCATGACCTTTTCCCTTGAAACGAACACGAGATTTGGCAGCCACTTGAAGAACGTCAAGTCCACCTGGTCCAAGTAGCCGTGTTTCATCGAGCTTGACAATTGGCTTTCTTGTTTTCACCACTATTTCATTATCGACACCCAGAATATCGGAATCGGAATCACCATTAGGGTCCTGATTAGTGTTGTTTCCAGGAGCTTGCTGCTCAGACCGAGTATCTGAATGGAAGGTACGTCTGGATGGTTGTATCACACTGTCTATTTCGTAGTCATCTATTAGATCGGTCATTGTTGGTTTTAGCTAGAACTGAGGTCTTTGGGTGTAGAGTGGCTTTAATATTTGAAAGGAACGCGCCATATCGCGTTCTGCAAAATTATTGATATTGGAGGTGGGAAATATATTGGTATCCATGGCAACCATCAACTATAGAACTATCTTCGGATACAGTGCAGTAGTTGAAAAAAGGATGAATATATATTTTTTGATCTGAATTAGGCTGAATTTTGAAGTCGGTTTCTTTCATGTTTCTGAGATGTATTTATTCTGTACTTCTAGAGCCCTGTTTGTCATGATAGCTCATTAGTCATAGTCATCTAGTGTATGATATTATAACATCTTTACAAAAATACTCAGATCCAAAATACGACAATACTATCCATTCAATCCTTAAACAATAAATCTCTCATTCTCCTATATATCATTACTCACCGACTTATCCATTTTACCAACCTCTTTGCGCTTGTTCATCACCATATCGGTGGGTTAGGGTCCCACCGCCTCCCAGCGTTTTGGCAGATGGGAGTTGATGATTATTCAGTTTCGAAGGTTGTAGACAAACGCTACAACAGCACATTCACTCCTGTAGATTCTGTGTCAATTCACTAAATACAATGTCACTTAAACTCGACGACTTGAGCACTGTTCATGTCCCTGACATGCGCCTTGCAGACTACATCTATCAGCTTACTCTAACTGATTCCGGTGCTCGCCACAATGAGTTACTGGACAAGTTGGTTAAGGCCATCAAACAGGACCATCTTGCTCCGTTGTACTACTATCTTCATACTGAAGCGCTTCCCACGGTGATTCCCTGGGATGAGGCATTGTATACATCTTTAAAGGAGAAGAACAAGGAACAGATTGAGACGCTGGAGACCAAGATCAAGGAAGCAGAGACCGAGGAGGAGGAACTGGCTATTGTGGAAGGATGGGTCAGTCTGGGCGAATACTATGCCAAAATCGGAGATCGAGACAATGCAGTCAAGACACTGACAAAAGCTTCGGAGCTCACTGGAAGTTCGGGTGGAAAGATCGATATATCGCTGACTATTGCTAGAGTGGGGTTTTTCTTCAATGACAAGCCTTTTATCCATCGGGAACTGGAGTCTACCAAGCTCTTGATTGATAAGGGTGGAGACTGGGAACGACGAAACAGATTCAAAACTTACAATGGCTTGTATCTGCTGTCTACTCGTCAGTTCGATGAGGCTGCTGAGCTTCTCATTGACAGCCTGTCAACTTTTACGTCGACAGAAATATCCAGCTATGAAGACATTGCCAAGTATGCAGTCATTGCCGGCACTATTAGTCTAGGACGAGTTGATCTCAAGAGAAAGGTGATTGACTCACCGGAAGTTTTGTCACTTCTCCCTACCACTCCATCATTGGAGCCCATTACCATGTTGACCAACTCTTTGTATACCTGCGAATATGGGTCTCTTTTCAAGGCTCTAGCTCAAGTCGAGGAGGAATTCTTACGATCATCACGATACTTGGCCCCTCATACTTCGTACTTTGTTCGAGAAATGCGAAGAAAGGCCTATGCACAGCTTCTGGAGTCGTACAAGACTCTCAGCTTGAAGAGTATTGCCGAAGCTTTTGGAGTCAGCGTTGCATTCTTGGATGCTGATTTGTCGAAATTCATACCTCAGAAGAAACTCAACTGTGTGATTGATCGAGTCAACGGCATTATTGTGACCAACCGACCAGATAACAAGAATGCTCAGTATCAACAGGTGGTCAAGCAGGGCGATGCTCTTCTTACCAAGCTCCAGAAGTACGGTGCTGCCGTGCGTCTTAGTGGCGCAGAACGGGTCGTTTAGAGTAGTACTAGAAAAGCAGTTTTATGGATAGACGTATCTAATGTAGCATTTTAATGTATTGATTTATTAGTTGAGAAAGTGTGCTGTAGTTGTAATCAATATCTCCTCCTTAGTGCCGTTTTTGATTTTACATTTTTCACTTGATATTCACCACCAATTTATTCCACCCAACCAATCGAGGACCTTAGTAACCGGGTAGATCAGAGACATAGTGGTACCGTCGGAACACACCATACAGGAGAGATGTTTACTCGGGGAGGATATTTATTGAAGAGTGGGAAATCCATTTTTCATCTTTCATCATTTAGAAGTGGGTCAAGGGGTATTTCACATAGTTCGGTATGGTCATCGCCCTCGAATCAAGACTCCATCTTGCGAAATGTTTTCGACAACACAGAGGTTTGGCAGCAATTTTCACAAAAGTCCCGGAATCTGGAACGTACAGGCATCTTTGGAAATAAGTATCTTGATTCTCCTCAGGGTCTTCGTGAGTTTAGCGAAAGATCGCTGGTGGTTGCTCAGCAGCTTACTGCGAAGATCATCAATAGCACTGAACCTGGTGATCTTAAAAGTGCCGTACGCAACTTCGATTTATTGAGCGATGTTATCTGCAAGGTCATCGATATGGTGGCATTTGTTCGAATGGCACATCCTGATCCGGCATTTGTGGACGAATCACAGCGTTCACATGAATTGATGTACGATTTCATGAACATGCTGAATACAAGCATGGAGCTTTACGGAGTTCTCGATAGAGCTCTCAAGAGTCCTGAAATATATGCGTCTCTGTCAGAGGAGGAGAAGACAGTTGGAAAAATTCTTCTTAAGGACTTTGAACGGTCCGGTGTAAACCTCGATCCGAATGCAAGAGAGGAGTTTGTCAAGTTATCTAGTCAAATATCTGTCTTGGGTCAACAGTTTCTGAATAATGCCGGTCCTTCTGTTCCTTACGTGAAATTCAAGCAGCATGATGTTTTCGGGCTGGAGCCCAAATTGGCCAATCAGCTCAAGAAACTCACCGGAAGCTATAAGATCCCGGCATATGGACCTGTCAGTGAGTTGGCACTACGAACGATGAATAAAGAAGAGTCCAGGAAAAAACTATGGATTGCACAGAGATCAGCAACTAGTGAACAGGTTAATACGTTGACTTCTTTCCTGAAAGCGCGGGCAAAACTTGCATCGATGCTTGGGCACGAAAGCTTTGCCGACTATGAGTTGCAGGATAAAATGGCAAAGTCCCCCGCTAATGTTGCAAATTTTCTCAAGGGTATTGCCGATGAAACTCGGCCCCAGGCAATGAAGGAGATTGATAATTTGAGGCAGCTGAAAATGGCTGATACAAAGAATGGTATGTCCACGGCTTTCCAGGCCTGGGACAGGGACTACTTTTCAGCAAAGTATGTTCAGCTTAAGCAGACCAAAAGCCGGAACTCTGAGTTTCTGTCTTCCTACTTTTCGCTGGGTACTGTGATGCAGGGTCTGTCTAGGTTGTTTACGAAAATGTACGGTATTCGGTTTGTTCCTGTCGAAACCTCGAATGGAGAGACCTGGGATGATGAAGTTCGACGGCTTGATATCATTTCTGATACAGAAGGAAAAATCGGCGTGATGTACTGCGATTTGTTTCAACGGCAGGGGAAATCTCCACACCCGGCGCACTTTACTGTGCAATGTTCGAGAGAAGTGCTGCCAACTGAGCCTGGTTTCGAACTATCTGACACGGTAGCCAAAATGAGGGATGGAAAAATATATCAGCTTCCCATTATTGTGCTGGTTTGTGATTTTGCTAAGAATTCGTCTGCTAATGATAAGTGTTTGCTATCATTTTCAGAAGTAGAGACCCTGTTTCATGAGATGGGTCACGCCATACATTCTATGATAGGTAGAACACAGCTTCATAATGTTTCTGGTACTCGGTGTGCGACAGATTTTGTGGAGCTTCCGTCGGTGCTCATGGAGCATTTTGCGAGCTCTCCGCAGGTGCTGAAACTGTTTGCTAGGCACCACGAGACCAATGCTCCACTTCCTATAGAGGCGTTGCGCAATCATCTGAAATTGCAATCATTCTTGGACCAGTGCGAGACGTATCATCAGTTCATGCTTTCAGCGCTGGATCAGCGACTACATTCAGAGCTTGCCAATCAGGCCGATTTTGATCCAGATCAAATCTACTATGATCTCGAAAAAGAACTTGGTCTGTTCCCAGCCGAGAAAGAGTCCCAATGGTATGCTCAGTTTGGCCATCTCTTTGGCTATGGTGCTACTTACTATTGCTATTTGTTTGATCGGGCGGTTGCAGACAAAATCTGGAATCAGGTGTTCAAACAAGACCCTCTTTCGCGAGAAGCAGGTGAAAAGTTCAAAAAAGAGGTTCTAGCATGGGGAGGAAGCAGAAATCCCTGGCATTGTGTAGCTGGAGTTCTTGATGAACCTCAGTTGGCTGAAGGTGATGAAGCAGCAATGCTAGAAATAGGAAAATCAATCAGCGTTTAGTATAGATGGTGCAAAATAGATTTTTGTAAAATAATGAATTGGCTGAATAACAGCCAGTTAACAACAAGATTCGTCACTTTTCCCGAAAATTCCTCTGAATTTAATATGGATTGTACACTTAGGTATTTGGGAAATAATGAGTATTCTAATTAACAACCCCATAAGAACAAGATTTATCACTTTTACAAATTAGTAGTCAAACCTAGAATAATATACATTACAACGGATATATAATATAACATCAAATAACAATAGTAGTTATCAAGCACGAGATAGCTTCTTGCTCGTAATACCTGTAGTTAGTAGGTAGAATGTTCCGTGCCCTGGCTGAGAGATCATACGCGGCGCTCCACTACCACCGGAGCTCAGCTATGCAACATACTTAGAAATTGATGAATAAATAAAACAATTCTTCATGCAAATTCACGGGCGTTAGAAATTGGATACTTTACTGGTCCAGTATGTTAGCATTTCTTTGAATTCTGGCGTCATCGGAAAGAAAGGGATCCGGCAGTACGTATGCAGCAGATGTTAAGGCCGCACACCCGCATGACCGGAGATAATCACGATGAGAAAGTTACAAGAAGAAACGTTTTTTCGAGATTGCCCGGGGTTAGTGATAAGTCCGGTCTCCTAGTTAGTTAGTGGCATTTCATACAGGTTCGCTCAATAGGGTGAGTCAGCTGAGTCAACAGGTAGATAGATGGTATCCTTGCCCTTAGCTTGGTATCTGTAGGGACTAGAATTCGACCATACAGCCGTAGTCAGGATAAAACTCCGCTACATTGAGCTGCTCAGCTTATCGCATATTGCTGGGCATAGATAAGAGATTGTCAGGGGTTGGTTATTTCTCTTTCCACTCGTTGGTTCAATTCGCACATATACGGTCTGGGCCAGTAGATTACTGACAGGATGTTCCACACTCTTTTAACCCCGTAGTGGTTCGCGTCGTTAGGGAATAATGTACAGAAGTAGCTTTGTTGGGTTGAAGCAGTGAGATGCCGGTTTGGGTCTGCAGCTCGGAATATCAGCCTTCTCATCTTTTCTTAACGGCAATTGTAACGCCTCAAATATCCTTATGTCCAGGACTAAGAGGCATCTCTTATCTCATAGTCGTCAACAATCACGTATGTCAAGCGGTAGCTGCTGCTCGAACCAAGTTTCATGCAATATTGTCGGTATTACCGCAAAAGGCAGTCACCAAATTTCCCGATAAAGCAATATGTCCGCAGATATTTTTCACAAGACTACATTTCTTATCAGCAGCACAAACCACCTCAACCTTCATTGATTAAGGACAGACCCTAGCTCTGATTTCAATTCAATCCCATATCCACAGTCATACACGTCTGTCGTATGGCCCCTGTCAAGAAGAGAAGAACTTCATCGCTGGCATTCGCTCCTCATGCGTGCCATGCCTGTCAGAAAAACATTATTAAATGCGATAGGCAACGTCCACAGTGCGGGGTGTGTCTAGAAAAGGGCCAAACATGTCCAGGATATGTCCAGTTACTGACGTGGGATGTAGGCATCGCATCGAGAGGTTACGATACCAACAGGATGTTTCCAGTAGACAGAATGAAAGTTAAGAAGAAAACGAAGAACGCATCAAACAGAAAGCACAAGGATTTACATGAAGTGCAGGAGGTTTCGGTGGTTTCTGTCTCACCAAAGACAAAGTCCGGGGTATCATCACCATTGCATTCTAACACATCAGTATCAACCGAGCTGATCAATGTTTACTCCCCTGTTTGCTTCAATACCATTCTGCGATGGAGCTTTCCTGGTCTATCAAGTAGCTCCAAACGTCAAGTAGAGCACTTTCATGTGGTCGGATCAGAGACAATGCTGTCTGTCGAGGGCATTGAAAAAAATATATATCGGCAGGTACTCAAGATTGCTTTACAAACAAGAATAATGGATAACGAGATCAACAGCAATTGTTTACTGAACGCTATTCTTTCTTTTGCATCATTTCAGCTGGAGTTCCAAGGCAATGACAGTAAAGCTTCTTTGTTAACTTTAGAAGTCACCGGCAAAGCATTGCGAGGACTTCAGTCTCAGTTAAAGGTCGATGCCAATTTATCTGAACAAACCTGTGAATATCTTCTGGGCACCATTGTAATGTTGATTGATGTCGAACAGCTCCAGACGGCATACAGTACTTGGGAGACTCACCTGCTAGGAGCAAGGGCCATCTTTGAGCTATATCCTGGTGACATAGCCTATTCGTCTTCGAATTTTCGAGGTTTAACTCTGTGGGTCATCTGGTGCGACATCACTCTCTCCATATTGAACAGCACGAAGCCCAAATTACCCAAAAAGTACCTTGAAACTTTGCTGATAAATCCGCAGGGAGTTGGTTGGAATGTGTTTCAGATGACTAGCTGCAGTCAGGAAATTCTAATAACTATGTATGAACTTGCGTGTTATATGTCGGACAATGATTTGACTGGCATTCGGCACGAGCTACTAACAAGACTATTGAATATGAAGCAAGAAGCACATGCTGCGGAGGCCAAAGGCTTGGAAGCAGAAGTTAATGTTGAAAATATTGCTGAAATGATATGGATTGATACGCTCTTGCTTCATTCTCTCAATTTTCTGTACGAAAAGGAAGTGGTCTGCTCAAAACTGGCAAATAACATCATCGATAATATCAAACAACTTGAGGGAGTGACTTGCCAGAAGATGATGTTACTGCCAATGGTGATCGCATCGCCTCATGTGATGGAAGATGAGAGAAGGATATATATGAAATCATATTGTGATTACTGGTTGACGGCACTCCGCTGTCTGATCTATTCTGATGCTTATGGTTTGGTTGAGGATTGTTGGAACAATGGTGATAGCTTGGACATGACTATATGGAAAAAGAGCCAATCAAGAAATGGGCTATATTTATTTGGATAGGTATTTAAGTAAAAAAGCAGGAAGGTAGCTATTGATATACCTCGGCATAGTGGTTGCTACTAACCGAGATGCGGGCAAAAGTGAGCATACTATCTGTAGATACACAGAATGAACCAAAAAAAATATTGACATTTAATGATAACAAAAGTCCATATTTTTTGCTCTGGGAATAAAATTTACGTGAATCCAGAACCGCGAAGAATGGTACAGCCTAGTCAAACAAGATAATTCTAAACGTCTTCATTCTTTGAAAAAAATTTTCAAAAAATAATCTATCGTTAGTAATCAATAACTCATACCTAAAATACTGAGAAAATTCCACTTTTGTGTGTTACCTTAAAGATTATATTGAATGTAGGGCATCGATATTATAAATCAAAACTAAACAAAACCGCAGAATAGTTGCAGGCACAAATCGAATCTCAGCAATTATGCCAGAAACTGCTTAGTCTCACCAGAATCAACTAGGTCTCCTTGAGCGCTGTTATCGTCGCCTTCCACTATAACGTTCTTGCCTTCCAAGTGATACTTTTCTTCTGCGTAAATAGGAATAATCACGTCTTCTTCCTTACCATAGTTGGTTTCCTCGATATGGAACACTACCCAAGCGACTGGGATAAGACTAAAGGCTTGTAGAGAAAAAACAATGGCAGCAAGGTGTATCAGACTCAGACCCGCAGATGTTAAACCAAACAACAAAGCCAGTCCACCTCCAGCAATACCCTTGAACAAACCGCCGTAAACAGCCAAAGGTCTTGGCTTATTTGTAAAAGTTGACACAACCCAAATCAAAAAAAGAGAATAAACGACGTAGTTGACCGATTGGAGCAGATATATGACGAATGGGCCTCCAAAGTTCTTGGATGTCCAGTGAACGAGAGGAACTTTACCATCATCAAAAGAGTGGGTTTTACCAAGCCAAGCCAGTAATGGAACAAAAGAGCCGAGAATAGTGGTTGTAGCAACGGCTAGTCCTAGAATGCCTCGCTTTCTTCGATCCCATTTGACTCCCTCGGTCATGTAACCAACTAAGAAAGTAGCAGGGATTTGAATCAAGTAGTATATGACACCATTCATAGCTCTAGTTTTTAGATCAAAATAAGAATAGTTGATAGTTGATCCCAAAGACAATGGCATTTCGCAGCAGAAAATGGCAATCAACACTGTCAAGATTCTCTTGTCGGACAAGGCAACAAAGGTATCCTTCAGATCTTGTTTCAGAGGAACAAACTTAAAATGAGCAACCTTAGTACCATCTGCGTGGATGACTTTTTTGGAGGGCAACAGAAAGAGGGACACACCAAATGCAACACACATGATACAAATGAAGATGATGTAAATAGCAGTTGGAGCACCATCATCTACCGATCCAGGAGACTTGTAAATTACCACGAAGGCAACCAAGGAACCTATGATAGATCCAATCTGATAAACACCAAATTGGATAGCAATAAAGGAGCCTTTTTCCGACTCGGTTGCATAGGCAAATTGCACATATTGAGCAACAGTCCATAAAATAATCGCACAAAACCCAAGTACAACACCTCCAAGAATGGGGAACCACATGCCTCCTCGTCTATCATAGTAGAAAAATGAAGCGACATAGAACGGATATCCAAAGACTCCAATCATCATAGCAATTCGTGGCCCGATTTTGTTCAACAAAGGTCCTCCAAGAGGACTCAGAACGAACATCAAGGCATACAGAGTCGAATTAGAAATATTAGAGACTCTGGCAGAAGTTGCTTTTCCACCTCCAGCTCCAAGCCCGATAACTGCAAGGTAAATACCAACAGTAAGGAACAGAATTATTCCAACGAGAAGATTTTGATTTGAGTTCTTGTGAAGAGAGAATCTCCCGGGCTTTACCAGTTGAGAGCTCATGATGGAAGTTGAATATTTTACTCTCCGACTTGACGATTATCTTTGTTTCGTTTATCCGGAGCGTCAGACCTCAGTTAAATAGTACTACTTTATCTTTGACTCCAAATCTTATCAAATTCCGGATTATGAGAATACGTTTAAATCAGCTTCCTTTATTGTAGAAAGCTTTAAATATTCTTTATGCACCATAGGCTCGGTCATGTATTTGTCCACAGACAGAATCACCTTCCTCTTCAGGCTAATCGGACGCTGATCTGGAGATCTTTCAATCGGACCCACCCGCATCTGACTAAGGAAAAAGCACATTTTACTGTAATACAGCAAGTAAAGCAGCATTTGAATAAGCACCTTCCGGTTTTGAAAAGTAATGTATAAGACACAGGTTCGTAATATGAAGTATATATTCCTGGTTTGTGTCTCTTTCAGAGCCAGTACAGTTGTCACGGAATCACGTGAAATAGTAACATGACTGTATCTGATGGATCTGAACAACCGTCGTGGAAAACCATTTCGGAGGCCAATATTGCTTCGATTAACAGCAAAATTCCTAAGGAATGGCTCCTTCCAGAATGGCCCACTCCTCAAGCCCCTCCGTTTAATGTGATTGATGCCATTGAATCAAGTGGAATTCTCACCAAGAAGGAGATCGAGCTGACTACCAAATATTCGGCTACTCAACTAGCTGATAAGATCAAAAACAGAGAGCTTACATCTTATGAATTGACTCTCGCTATTTGCAAGCGAGCTGCTGTAGCTCACCAGTACCTTAACTGCTTTTCAGGGGTTTTCTTCGAAGAAGCGTTAGAGAGGGCCAAAGAGTTGGACAATATATTGGCAACCACAGGCAAAACCGTTGGACCTTTGCATGGAATTCCTTTATCTGTCAAAGACCACATGTTTGTTAAAGGAATGCCTAGTCCTACTGCCTATGTGCAGTGGTTGGACAGGGAAGATGTCATGAACCCCGACGACGGTATTGAGGTCAAAGCATTTCGAGATGCCGGTTGCGTGTTTTATTGCAAAACAACGAATCCTTTGGGCCTCATGGTATTAGAGACTGTTTCCAACTTGAATGGTAGAACGTTGAATCCTTTTAATACTAAATTGACCTCCGGTGGCTCGTCAGGTGGGGAATGCTCATTGATTGGTGCTGGAGGCTCTCTTCTTGGAATCACCACTGATATTGGTGGAAGCATTCGAGTGCCAGCAGCTTATCAAGGATTATATGCTATCAAGCCTTCGGCTGAGAGATGGTTACTTACGGGATGCGCTGGAAATCATGCTGGAAATGAAGCAATCAAATGCAGCATTGGCCCGGCTGCTCGATCGTGGGACGACGTCAATCTGTTTATGAAGGCCTTTTTTGCTAGTGAGCCTTGGAAAAAAGTTCCCTCTATACCTCCTATGCCTTGGAATGAGGAGATTTTCTCGAAGCCTACCCCCAAATTAAGAATAGCTGTTTGGGCAAATGATGGCTTCGTCACTCCTCATCCCCCTCTATTGCGAGCTATCAAGGAGACAGCCGATAAGCTACGTGCAGCTGGCCATGATGTGATTGAATGGACTGTTCCAGAAGACCTTCATCATAAGCATGTTGCATGGGATGATATTCTCTTGCCATTGTATTGGACAGATGGGGGCAAAGACGTGAAGTCAGCTTTTGAACTGAGCGGAGAGCCACTATTCCCTTCAATCAAGAAGATGCTAGAGGAACCCATGCACGAGCAGACAATTCATGAGCTTTGGGCTAACCAACTCAAGAAACAACAGTACCGAGCAAAATACCTGAAGTTGTTTGTTGATAGAGAGGTCGATGCCATCTTGACTCCTGTTGGCGCAGCTTGCTCATATCCTCACGATTATTACCCTTGGTGGGGCTATAGCGCCCAGTGGAATTTGCTGGATTATCCTGCCGCTATTCTCCCGGTATCTACTGTCGACAAGAGCATTGATGCTAAACCGGAACATTTCAGGGCTCAAAGCGAGAAGGATCAAGAGACATTTGACATTTACGATCCTGAATTATACGATGGTATGCCTATTTCATTGCAAGTGATTGGCAAGCCGTATGAAGAAGAGAAGGTTCTGCTAATTACTAAGGAGATCGACCGACTGGTCAATGGCAAATGATTGTCGCGAGACTGGACGTCAAGTTTCAGTTGACTTATACGAGCTAACATTCAGCTATTAAGATTATTGTGGTCATTTACACCTTCACAAGAAATTTTCAAAGATATAGTTTTTCAGTTAAGTGACAAGATTAATGCCCATTGCTTGATAGATATTGCCATTGGATTTTTTGAAGTTGTCATTCTGATCATGTAGCAGCGACCTGCAGCCCATCAATGCTTCGGGATCGCACACGTTAAATACAACAAAAAATCAGAACAGCTCAATTACTAGTATAAGGCATCTAAAACGCTCAGTGTTAAGTCGTCTTATCATATTAACTTATGTAAGTTTTATGTTTCTTTTTATCGCATATAATTTTTTCTCTCTGCTATACAAAATCAAGCTAAATGGGGATTGGACATTTAGCTAGACTGCATAACCTGCCAGACACGGATCAAGTTGTCAGTATAACCGGCAAACAAGTTCTGACCGTCAGCAGCCCATGCAAGAGAGATGACCTCGGGCTCCTTGGTCTTGGAGCCGTTGACAGTAACATCAGGCTTGAGTTCCTCAATGAGCTCTCGCTTCTCAAGATCGTAGATCTTGATAGAAGAAGCGGTAGCAGCACAGAGCCAGTATCGGTTAGGAGAGAAAGTAAGAGCGTAAACTTCGTCACCAGAAGTCAAGGTGTAAAGGTGAGAGTTCTTGTTCAAGTCCCACAGAATGATGGAACCATCCTTTCCACCGGAAGCGCACAAAGATCCGTCAGGAGAGACGGTGATGGCGGAAACGTAGCCGGTGTGGCCAACGTTGTCAGCCTTCAATCGAGCGTTCTCGATATCCCAAACCTATAGATATGTTAGTGTGTCGTTCAAAAAACGAAGAAAAACAGCCTCATAAAAAGCACAAACTCAGAGATCTTGGTGATATTTTTATGTCTCATTCGAGCGAACCCGTCTGAAGTAGCAAATATAGTTCTAACATCATGGTAAAGTAGGAGAAGAAGGTCTCCACATAAAGAGAAAAAAATTTTCAACTTACCTTAACAAGCTTGTCCCAGCCAGCAGAAATGATGCTGGGGTTCTCCTCAGAGGGAGAGAATCGAACAGCAGAGATCCAGTCGGAGTGTCCGTTGTTGTCAAAGGTGAACATGCATTCACCAATGGTGTTCCAGACCTTGATGGTCTTGTCTCGACCAGCAGAAACAATCTGTCGGTTGTTGGCAGAGAAGGAAACAGACAAAACATCCTTGGTATGGCCAACGAATCGCTCAATAGTCTTACCGTTGTTCAAGTCCCAGAGTCGGAGGGTCTTATCCCAAGAGGCAGAGATAGCGAAGGCACCGTCCTGGGTGATGGAGATGTCCTGGACAATGTGGGAGTGACCGTGGAGAGATCGCTTGGGCACACCGTAGGCCTGCTCGTCTCGAGTCAAGTTCCAGACAATCAAAGTCTTATCTCGGGAAGCAGACAAAAGAATGTTGGGGTTGTGGGTAGCGGTGGCGAGGGAGGTGACCCATCTGTTTTTATGTTAGTGACATGGTCGTTCGTCGCAAAGTCGAAAGGAAATTTTTCATAGACCAGTAGCGCACAGGTATAGCAGCAGCATATCAACATACCCATTGTGGCCCTCAAGGGTGCCTCGGAGAACAAGAACTTCGCTCTGGCTCATTTTAATATTCTAGTATTCAACTGTAGTCGTTAAAAAAGCACTCGGCTGTTGTTAAGATACAGAGTTGTTAAACACAAAGATATGTGATCGAGTTGGGTGTGGTGAGTGGGTGGTCGACAAATATCTTGAGTGGGACTGGGTATATTCTGGTATGCGTGACTGTTTTTTTGTTATCATGACCGTGCTATCATTTGGCTGTACTTAAGGAAGCTCAAATAACAGAATACGCGATGGTAATTTATTAGAATAATCATGAATATATTATGCATAAAGTACAAGATGAATGACAGCCATATTTGCAGTAGAGTGAGAAAAAAAATCTATGTCACACTCTAGTGCTGCCATTCAAGCGTTGTAGCAATAAATAGTGAGCTATCTTGAAGATCGACTTTTTAGATGTTTCCGACTCAATAGCCACCGCCGTAGAAGGTTCTAATCTAAGATTCGGCTTGATTCTTGGTTTCAAGAAGTTCAGTGATTTTATCCCAGATCTCTTTTTCTTTGACATGGCCTACCCAGTCAGCTTTGGTTGAAACAGAGATGGGCAGAACCTTTTCTTTGGAAGCGTAGTGGAAAAGTCGGACCTCTCGACGTAAATTGACCGATATATCTTCCAGCAAAGAGAAATATGCTTTAGTTCGCTCTTCAAATTCCTTTTTGGCTTGCTCAGCATCTTCCCCAGAAGCATGCTTACCTTTCTCTAGTGCTTCAAAAGCGGATGAAGCAGTGCCAAGAAGCTCTGCGATTCTCTGGCGGTCAGCAAGCTTTATAAACCGATATATACAATACGTACCTTATCCAAAGAATTCAATGACTTCAGTCTTTCATCGACCTCTGATTGGTTCATTGGTGCTTCCGATAAGTCAACATCGGCAGACACATCTAATGACATGGCGAGGTTGGTCGGAATGCCTAACAAAAGTCCCAAATTTTTATTCACCACTGTAAAATATTGACCCCAGCAACTGGGTCAGATAAAGTTGATCAATGGAATGCAACAAGGACATTAGATAGACACAGTCTGCAGGACACCTAATGAGAGCAATTATCGCCAATGCGTATCCTTAAACGGCAAACACATGTTTCGCACGGTTCGTTCGTGGGGACGGTGTCGTAGATAGACTACCAGTAGCCCGGATTCCGCCTATTTTCCTACTATCTGGCGCCATCTGTTGGTATAATCCAGGCCTTTGAAAAAATAGGAAATTTTTCCCATAAAGCGGTCGACCGTGTTTGATCGTCGTTTTGGCGTTCGCTCTACTAGCCAGGAGTATTGGAATAAAGTTGCAGGGTTTGACCCTCATATTGCTTTTTCCCCAAACTACACACTAGTTCCAAAAATATAGCTCATGCGGAAGCTCTTCTCAACTTGAAACTTGGCGATTACGTTAAGTGTGGACCCCCTTGTTGAGGTAAATCTACCAAACTATCCATCTTGCATCTACCTTTTAATCAGCGGCCAACCACTGAGATATATTGAAGGTAGTGGATAGCCTCATATACAGCATATTTGAAAGTACAGACAGGATTCAGTATCCACCGCCATGATGGAGTTAGTTAAGCCGTTCCGTGGATCGGTGTGGAATACCCCTTTTTTGGCGTCCGTTGTGGGATGTGCCATTATCAACCTGGCATTTTTGGGATTCATATTCGGTAAATTCGAAGCCAATTTGAAAAAAGATATTCCTGCGACACCAGAGACCAGAACTATTCCTACTTATTTGGCGCTTTTTATTTTTGCTGAGGTATGTTCTCTTGCCGATAGAAGTTGGATTTATCAATGGGCATAGCTAACAACCAAGATATACCAAATAGTACTATCTTTCGACGCACTTATAAATAAGAACACTATCGAGGTAAGATAATTTCAGTGTGAGTTAGTGCCAGTTGGTGAATCAAATAGACTAACTTTGTATGACCAGATCATTGGCTTATGCATCTTCAACTTGGCTATGCTGGCATATGCTAGCATCCAGTACAACCAGATTAAGAATGTTATTCGTATCCTGGCACTAAAGACGTACTACAATAATGATGAGTGGCACGGTAAGAAGAAAACGACATATAATTAATCTGAGATTTTGCTAACCTGAAGTAATGTCTGGCTTGATAATAGCCATTCCATGTGTAACAGCACTGTGTCTGACCTTGATGTCTGGGATTGGTTACAAGCTTTATAACGAATTTGGATGGCAGATTTACAAGCACGTTGGAGCAGACTTGCAGCTGAAACGTCGCTATCTAATTTACCTGGTAGGTAGCTGGCACTTTTGTACGGATCTATTTACGAGTTTATCTAATTATCGCCAGATTTTTGTCACTTTACTCAAGTTTGACTTTTTCTTCTTTCTGGGCTTCACTGTTCAGTTTGTGGTTATTGTATTGAACACCAAAGATGTTGAATTTGCACTGACAATAGCTGTAATCCCAGTGACGATTGGTATTTTGTTTGCTGCGCTTTATTTTGTGAAGAAAGAAAACTTGATAGGAATGTTATGTATCATCGCCCTGTTTTTTTGTGGAATGGCTTACTTCTTCTTCAAGCTGGTGCGCATGTATCAGTCGTCACAAGCTTACAAGTACGTTTCAACACGAAAGACTTTGACGACTTTTGCAGTACTGACAATAGTTTTACTGGCTGCAACAATTGCAAATGCGATGTACTGCTGCTACAATTTCAACCATGGTTTGAAGATAGTGATCAACGAAGAGGAGAAGGCAAACCTACCAGATGATAAGTATCCGCTGACTTACGTGAACAGTTACGAACAAATAAAAGATCAACAGTCCCTCAGAATGGATCTCGAATGACCAAGACAATGATGGCTGACGATGAAATGATATGACGATACGAACTTTTGGATTATTTACTTTTGAACTTGAATTTTTTGGGCTCAGGACGCAAGAAGACCAGAGTTCAAATCATCTACTTTATATGGACCCAACGAATTAATGAAATAGATAAAAGGCTATCCACGAATGGATATTGAAGAGTTTTTACAACTTCTAGTCTTTAAGCAACTAATATTATATATAACATATAGTGAGCATACCTGATTGCGATTTTACTGCTGTCGGATCACTGCCAAATGTCCCTTTTTCTCCAAACAATAGTAGTTCCACACCGCAAGATCAAGCTCGATTTAGACGTCAGGCTTGAAGTCAGACGCCGAGCTTTCATACAGTGAGCCGCTGAATTACAATGAGTCGTCGCAAGCCAAAATTAGAGGGCAGACGATAAACGCTGGAATGACGTAGATAAATATTATATAGGGCAACAGCACTTTCTTCTAAAAATCTATATATCTAACTTTCGCACAGCAAGAGAACTAACTACGTTGGCCTCCTTTCTTCTGTTTACTACTCAATTGCTTTGTTATGAGCGAAGGCGTAGAGTACTAAAAAAATAAACATCACGTGACTCATTTATAAAAAATACCGTAAAAAATAAAAACTTTACTGAAAAAACAGTATTATTTCAAGTCACTCTTAAGAAATACACTCTTTCAAATAATTACAGTCACAAAAACAGCAGTATACCAGTTTCAGAAACAAAAAAACGTAAAATTAGAAATTGCATAACAAAAAAAGCTTATCAAAATAAAACTACGTTAAAAAAATGCATGTGTTTGAAAATTTATAAACCATATTTTTGTTTTTAATTGTTCTTGAATTTGAGATTTATATCAAAATGTTTCTAAATATAGAAAACGGAGACAAAAATGCCTACGAAAAAACACGTATTTTTGCATTTTACTTTTCAAAAAAAATAAAAATGTAAACTAAAAAACATGAAATTTTTTAAGACTGCAATAAATAAAATAGTACTTTTTAGAAACAGATGTAAATTTTTCTTTTATATTTTGGTTTAATATTTCTGAAAACTGTCATATCAAAGATTGTTTGAATAATATCTTGTATTATTTTGAAACACTAGAAATTTAAATGTTATTATTTTGCATTGGCTTGCAGAAAATTGTAGCAATTTTGATTTTTGTTATTGAAAATCAGCATTATTATGTGATTTTTGATATTATTTTTACTTGTGCATTTTTTCTTTGCTCTCTAACTGCGGTATAAACTGCCTGAGAAGAAGATGATCGAAGTGTTTCTTTTACATGGACGCATGTATTATTATATGTTAGAACTAGCCGTTTGTGCCCAGTTTTATAATCTTCTCTATCTCTAGAGGATTATCCCGTTTGAGGAGTAAGATATATATGGTGGAATAATATATTTTGTCTTACATAAAGTAGTATTGTTACAGTATTATTGTTGGGACCTTCCTTGAATTTAAACATTATAACATACAAACGAGAAAAATGCAGAACCAAATATTTTGTTCATTGACAGTTTAGTAAAACGTATCATCAATGTCGTCAGTGATAGGAGAAGCTGCTACTTACTCTCTTTGCTAGAATCGTCCGATTTGGGCACGATATTGATCGTTTAGTTTTAGCAGAAACTCCAGATATCGAAATGCCAGGATGTAGACGTTATACCAATGATATGGGCTTTACTCGACAATATATTACACCATTACGCGAAGCTCCCTAACAGTTCATAGGAGCGAGGAGAACATTGGATTCGTCTGACGGTGAATAATACATAAAGGACGTAAATTGGAGGATCAACCAATCAATGCCAAAATGTAGACCTTGGTATTAAATTAAGTGCCCAATTACATGCCAGACTTGGAAGCTGGGTTTATACGCCGATATTAAGCTCTACAGTTTGGACACTGCAAACGCTGGAGTTAGACGCTGGAATTAGACGCTGGAATTAGACGCTGGAATTAGACGCTGGAATTAGACGCTGGAATTAGACGCTGGAATTAGACGCTGGAGTTAGACGCTGGAATTAGACGCTGGAGTTAGACGCTGGAATTAGACGCTGGAGCTAGACGCTGGAATTAGACGCTGGAATTAGACGCTGGGGGTAGACGCTGGAATTAGACGCTGGAATTGGACGCTGGAATTAGACGCTGGAATTAGACACTGGGGGTAGACGCTGGAATTAGACGCTGAAGTTAGACACATGTGGTAGAAGCTGTAACTAGTTTTGCGCGTACTACCGCCTCGAGAATGCATATATCATCAACAAGCGCTCTCCCTCATACACCTAGACATTAATGTATTCAGCCCGGCTAGTTAGAGAATACAAATCCTCAAGAATGAAAACCACCTGACAGAGTATTTTCCTTCAAGAGTTATATGCCCATATATTGGGCGGTGGGGCGTGCCAGAGCCACTTAGATATTCGAAGCCCGGAGCACATCATCGACTCCTTATCGATTCCGAAAGACATCTCTTCGATGCGACGACCCAATCCTTTCTGCCCCAATTCCAACTTGGAAACCCCACAAACCATTTAGACATCTCAATAGAACAAGGGGAAGCAGATAGACAATATTTTACAACCGTACTCGACGATACTTTCCGAAATTTGGGTATAAGCTTATTTGAACCTTGCTGCGGTGTTCAATAGTAGTCGGTGCTTTGTAATATCAGAGTTTACAAAGAGGGCTCGCTAGATATTCTTTTAAGAGGGCCACTATTGGTTGCATAACAGACAGATGATATCCAAATTCAGGTGCAAAACTTATGCGGGCAGAACTAGGGGCCTGGCTGAAAATCCGTGTAGTCGATGCGTCGCCGAAGGGCTCAGCTGCGACAGGCAGCGACCACGATGCAAGCTCTGCACTGAGGCAGGCGTTGTATGCCCGGGGTATGTCCAGAAGCTGAAATGGCTCAATAGTGTCGCATACAGAGGGAAGAACAAGGGGAAGATATCTTTCGCAGTTGGAGATGAGAATAGTTTCGATGAATCGACTTTGACCACTGTAAAGGCCATTTCGAAGCCTGGAAAGAAAATGACCATTAGGAACGAAACGCAACTGAGTTTTGCTAGGAAGCAGAAGCTCAGCAGATATTCAAACTTGAATTTTATTTCTGAACCATATTTGCCGTATATTCAACTGTTTGGAACAAAAGGGACGAAACTATTTTTATCAGTAAAAAACATGCCTGCGAATCCGTTTGAGACGATTCTAAGAAATGCAATATTTCTTAATTTATCGGCACATCACTCTAACAATTGTCTAATGGATGGTATAGCTGCCTTTTCTTCATGGCAAATGGAGTATGAACGTGGAGATACTTGCGGGGCTCTGGAATATAAGTCAAAAGCGATATCTGGCCTTGGAACACTTGTGAAAAATATCAGTTCTGTTGCAAACCAAGATTTATTATTATGTGCCGCTCAAGCCATTGTAATTCTTACAAGTGTGGATGAATGTATATCGTCTCGCCATAATTGGAAAGTTCATTTCTATGGTATGAAGAATATTCTTCTAAATATGTCAAGTATCGAAGGTTGGAGTTCATCGCTGAAAGCAGTGACCACTTGGGTTGGCTGGTGTGACCTTGCTGTAGCATTCACCAGCAGAGAACTTCCTGTAATACCGAAGGAATATCTTATTCGCTGTTCTGAAAAGGCCGTTATTCAGACAGATGGGTGGGATTTGTTTGCCCTCAGTGGCTTAAATCTCGAGTTAGTGAGCGTACTGTACGATATCGTTCCTATGGCATATCGGTTTAAAAGAGACGAGGGTCTGGGGGTGGAAGATTTCGACAATCTGCAGGAAATAATCGAGGGATTCCCCAGTCGAATAAAGATTGTTGAGGAAACCGATATTGACAGCGATGAGTTCACGAGGGCTTGTGATAACAATGTGTGGCTGATATGCATGATGCTATACTGTTACTCGGTATTTGCGGATATTCTCAAGCAGCCTTATGATGGCTACTGCAATCATATGGCAAAGCTGCTGATAACATGGGCACGGAAGCCTAGAGAGGATCATCCATGCTGCAAACAGATGATTCTTCCAATATTCATGGCTTCTTCATACGTGGAGGATCCCGAAGATCGGGAATGGGTAAAGAAGTTTCACATCCGATGGACTGGAATTCTTTCCATGAACCTTGTCGCCGACTCATGGGATATGATTCAAGAAATATGGGCGACGGGAAAGACATGGATGGATGTGATGGATGAGAATCTAGAAGAAGGGGAGCAGTGCCTTTTAGGATAGTCCACTTGTGGGTTAATATTTATAGACAATGAATAGATGTAGATCAGAGTTTGATCAAAAAGGGATGGAAAGAATGAGATTAATTGAAACTCATCGTAGTGCCGCTCATACGACAACTTTGACAAGATATGAACATACTCTAGATCAAGTCATCTTTCTTTACTTCAACACCCAGCACTTTGATAGGGTCTTGCAGATCCAGCCAGCCCAAGAATGGCTTTGAAAGGCTATAGCCCAAAAGCTCCTGCAAATGACGAGGATAGCTTTTAACAGTTTCTATAGGTACAGCTAGATACTGATTTTCCTCCTGTCTCATATAACCTCGGGTGACAAAGCAACTAAAAATAAGACGTTCTTCATCTTCAGTCATATTGGCGGAACCACCATGATAGCATGAAGCGAGCATGATGAAAGCTTCTCCAATATCCAACTCTGCATAAACAGCTTGTTCTTCTACAGGCGGAACATCCATCCCTGTCAAATGAGACTTCGGAATAAATCTGGTAGCCCCATTCTGCTTAGTCGTCTTGGTACCGGCAACAAACAATCCAACATTTGTTTCCCGCTCAAACGTAAACTCGTCCGGTCTGATAGTCTTATGTTTATTATGATAAATATAATCATCCCTGTGAAGAGCTTGTTTGTCTGCACCAGGTCTAATGGAGAAAACAATAGAATTGGCCAGCTGAGGATTTGATTTGGATTCTACCAAGTCACTCCCCCAGTAACATGAAATTGTGTCCGACAAGATCTCGTTGCAAACTTCCATATACAATGGATGGGCAATGATCTTCTCAGCAGAAGTTCTAGACTTACCCACCATGCCACAACATCTTTTGCTTTGCGGCTTGAAAAAATCTCCATCCCACTTCTCATCGGATTCGAGATACGGTCTAATCTCCTTCTCGATTTGTGCGGCTTCCTCGATGCTAATGAAGTTTTTCAACTTTACGCCACCGTCAGCGAAGAGCGCCTTCAAGACATCATCCTTAGTAGCAGTTTTAGCGTCCAATACAGTAAGATCGAAAGTCATCTTTTGTAAATACTCAAATAGAATTTTTTGGTATACTTTGAGCTTTCATTTGGCGTCGGAGCCCTCCGTATTTATCATGATTTTATCTGAGAGACATTGTTGCAGAGAGATAGGGCCTCTATGTCTGACATATACATGTGGGGCAAGATTGACCTTAACAAATACGGTAGGAGCCAAGCTTAAGCTAAAACTGACAGATAAGCCTTATCAATGGAACTTCTCATTGCATGTGCTATTGTGCAACATATCTCACTGATTGCGTGAAAGTGCGAAATTCCCCCAGCCATCTATAATGGGAATAACCATACATTATTACCCAATTTGTTAATGGTAGAGTTTCCTATCATGGTTTAGTCTCATTGCCAGCCGCAGGGAAACCGGCGGGAAAATTACAGACAAAGCTTAGTATTAAACCTTCCAAGATCCAACAAAAGTTTTTTGTTTTAGAGACTTAATAATATAGTACAAAACCTAGTCTCTGATAAACTATGGCCGATACGAAGAACGTTTCACCTATTGAGGTGCCTGTTGCGCCTATAACGTCGGTTAGATCTGCTATACATGAATTCACAGACGGTGTTGAGGCTCACCTCCATGATCAGGATACCAACATTCTTAACTCTCTGGGTTACAAGCAGGAGTTCAAGCGAGAGTTTTCTCTTCTATCTACCTTTGGTGTAGCTTTCTCAATTATCGGGATTTTGCCTTCTATTGCAACCACCCTGTTTTACGATATGGGATATGCTGGTTATGTTGGAATGACCTGGGGTTGGATTGTCGGGGCAGCTTTCATTCAGTTTGTTGGTCTCTCGATGGCAGAACTTTGCTCCGCATTGCCTACAGCTGGTGGTTTGTACTACGCATCTGCTGCCTTAGCCCCGGAGGGATGGGGTCCTCTTTGTGCTTGGATTACGGGCTGGGCCAATTTCATTGGTCAAGCTTCGTTTGTCCCTTCTGTTGATTGGGGTTTGGCTTCCATGATCCTAGCTTGTGCTTCAATCAATAATCCTGATTTTGAACCTAAGCCTTGGCAGACTTTCCTGCTGTTCATTTTACTCATTACTAGTCATGCCTGTGTTACATCTCTCGGCACTAAGATTGTTGCGAAGTTGAACCTGTTTTCTACAGTGTTCAACCTCATGATTATTGTAATTTTCCTTGTAATGGTTCCCGCAGCTTCTATTTTCCATCCTAAAACCTTGGGACCTCATATTCCTTGGACCGAGTTTGACAACGGTACTGAATGGCCTAATGGAATTGCTTTCCTTATGTCCTTGTTGACTGTTATATGGACCATGTGTGGATACGATGCTCCTTTCCACTTGTCTGAGGATTGCTCAAATGCAAATACAGCTTGCCCTCTTGCTATTAGACTGACTGTACACATTGGAGGACTTTTGGGATTCTTTGTAATTCTGGTGATTGCCTATACCGTTAGAGACATCACCGCGGTGGTCACCACCCCGCTTGGTCAACCAATGGCTGCATTTTTGCAACAGGTAGTAGGTGATAAGGCAGCTCTTGGTATGATGTCGTTAATCATGGTTGCTCTTTGGTTGGTTGGTCAGGGTGTCATGGTAGCAGCATCTCGAGTTGTCTATGCCTATGCACGTGACGGTGCTATTCCTCTCTCCCGAATTTTCAAGGTCGTTGATCAGAGAACATTCACTCCAGTTCGAGCAGTCTGGTTGCTGTGGCTTATTGCTCTTTGCTACGGCTGCCTTGGTTTCAACTCCATTGCAATCGGTGCCATCTTCAGTGTTGGTGGTATTGCTCAGTACTCAGCATTCACCATCCCAGTATTACTCAAGCTGCTCGCAGGAAATAAGTTCAAGCCGGGTCCCTTTTCTCTTGGTAGGTTCTCTGTTCCTTGTAATTTGATTGCTTGTTCGTTTGTTCTGGTAATGAACCCCATCCTGTGTTTCCCTGCTACTAGAGGAAGTGACTTGAATGCACAAAATATGAATTGGACTGTAGTCACTTTTGGTGGTCAAATGGCATTGGCACTAGCCTGGTACGCAATTGATGCTCGAAAATGGTTCAAGGGCCCCAAGGTCAATCTTGAGCATCAGATTACTCCGGCTCCTTTGGTGGGCTGGTCAACTACTACTGATACCTCAGAATCAGAACCTAAAAATTAGTTAGGCATGAGAGCGGACGGCACACATCTACAGATGTATATCCATAGTTTTCCTGTTAGAACAATTGTAATCAAACTTGACTTGTATAAATCTTCGGGCAGTAGTTGCGATACCCTCTGCAAAGCTCTGAAAACCTGTAGAATCAGGTTCCCTTTTATACTGCAGATCGTGGTTAACTGCAATTGGTAGGATTTATACTTCACATGCAATCTAGATGGTGGCTCGCTGGATTCGGATTAGGGGGAAAGACTTGCCTAACTTGTTCACACCCAATTTTTAATGTTGCAGCATCGCTTATCAAAGCTTATCAACGCTACAAGATAAAAGATAAGAGTTAACCAGCAATATGGCTGCACGCTGTTTAGATAATGAGGATATCTCTAACATCAAATATAGACCAAATAGGAAAAGTTTAGAGATTCCTAACTTAGAACAGCCACTTATACCCAAAATAACGACTTCCAGCTAGGAGCACAGGGCATAAATAGTCGCGAGAATGCTACTATCAAAAGGCTACTCTTCTCTTGTTGCCAGGATAATCATTTGCAACCAACATTAGAGTTTCTAAACCCAGCCTAGACTGAGTTTCTGGGGGACTTCTTTTCCAGGACCAACGATATATCTTACTCTTTCCTCACCAGCAGTCTCAGAACTATATCCTATCCACCTCTGGCTCAAACCAAAGTAACAATGACGACTGAAAAGACATCGAGTGCGCCCCATACCGGAATAAATCCTGTATTCTCCAGTTTATCTGTAAGGTCCGCTATACAGGAATTCACAGATGGCGTGGAAGCTCACCTCCACGATCAGGACACCACTATTCTCAACTCTCTGGGTTACAAGCAAGAGTTTAAGAGAGAGTTTTCTCTCTTATCTACTTTTGGCGTAGCTTTCTCAATTATCGGAATTTTGCCTTCTATTGCAACCACCCTGTTTTACAATATGGGGTACGCTGGTTATGTTGGAATGACCTGGGGTTGGATTGTCGGGGCCGCTTTCATTCAGTTTGTTGGTCTCTCGATGGCAGAACTTTGCTCCGCATTACCTACTGCTGGTGGTTTGTATTACGCCTCTGCTGCCTTAGCCCCGGAGGGATGGGGCCCGTTCTGCGCATGGATTACAGGCTGGGCGAACTTTATTGGCCAAGCTTCGTTCGTCCCCTCTGTCGATTGGGGTCTATCTTCGATGATCCTGGCTTGTGCCTCAATCAACAATCCTGAATTCGAACCTCAAGCATGGCAAAAATTCTTGTTATTCATTGCACTTATTACTAGTCATGCACTTGTTACTTCACTTGGAACCAAGATTGTAGCACAGCTCAATCTTTTTTCCACCATATTCAACATTCTCATCATAATTATTTTTGTTACATTGGTTCCGGCAGCTTCTGTTTTCCATCCTAAAACTTTGGGACCTCATATTCCTTGGACCGAACTTGATAACGGTACTGAATGGCCCAATGGTATCGCTTTCCTTATGTCCTTATTGACTGTTATCTGGACCATGTGTGGATACGATGCTCCTTTCCACTTGTCTGAAGAATGTTCCAATGCAAGTACAGCTTGTCCTCTTGCTATTAGACTGACTGTACACATTGGAGGACTTTTGGGATTCTTTGTGATTCTGGTGATTGCCTACACTGTCAGAGATATAACTGAAGTAATCAGCACTCCATTGGGTCAGCCAATGGCTGCATTCTTGCAACAGGTTGTAGGTGATAAGGCAGCTCTTGGTATGATGTCGTTAATCATGGTTGCTCTTTGGTTGGTTGGTCAGGGTGTCATGGTAGCAGCATCCCGAGTCGTTTATGCCTATGCCCGTGACGGTGCTATTCCTCTCTCCAGAATCTTCAAGGTCGTTGATCAGAGAACATACACCCCAGTTCGAGCAGTATGGCTGTTATGGCTCATTGCTCTATGTTATGGTTGCCTTGGGTTCAACGATATTGCAATTAACGCAATCTTCAGCGTTGGAGGTATTGCGCAGTACACTGCATTCACTATTCCTGTGTTGCTTAAGCTACTTGCAGGAAGTAAGTTCAAGCCTGGTCCCTTTTCACTTGGCAAACTATCAATACCGTTCAATATATTAGCATGTGCTTTCGTGCTGGTCATGAATCCTATCTTGTGTTTCCCTGCAACCAGAGGAAGTGACTTGAACGCACAGAATATGAATTGGACTGTAGTCACTTTTGGTGGTCAAATGGCATTGGCACTAGCCTGGTACGCAATTGATGCTCGAAAATGGTTCAAGGGACCCAAAGTCAATCTTGAACATCAAATTGCTCCTACTGTCATTGAGTCTTCGAGTGAAAGTGTCACTGCTGGTGATAGTGCGGTGACAGAGCCAAAAAGTTAAGACAGAAAACAGAAAACCACGACTTCGTTCATTTGCAGAAGATATATAGTTTTCAAGCTTGGGATAGTTTCAGTTAATATGTTTTTTAATAACCAGCAGGGATTTTATTGACGGCAAATATCATATCGTATGAAGCGCCAGTAGAAATTGCTATTCTCACGACAGCGCTATTCTCACGACAATGCCATCTTCTTCACTCCAGAATCTTCTAGATCAGAAACAAGCGTACTAATATAATAAGGATACAAGTATGATAAACGGCAATTACGATTCCTTTCTTGCCGACAAGCACTTTCGATCAATCCCAACTGTCCGGGCGCTTAGCTTTCAATGATCACATTTAATAGCCACTTTGTTCCCGCACTAACACAATCAATGGTATCTTGAACAATTGATCTTCATCTTAGAGATGGATCCAATACAATATATCTCATTAGTATTGCATCTCGTTTAGAAGTTTCCAGGACAGGCAAGAGCATGTTGGTAGAGTCAGTGATAGGAGACGGAGAAATGGAGAGTTCATTGGTCAATCGGTCGGTCGGTTGCCTAAACGGGACAGAGGTAAACTTCCCCAAACGGCAGTCAAGAAGTTACTGATAAGATAGCATCGGTCCGCAGCTACATAAAAACACAAACAAAACATCAAGGAAATACCATTGAGTACTTTGAAACTATCGAAAACATGTCATCTATCAAGTATACTTCTTATGCCGGACATGGCGAGACTATGACCAAGATCTTCAACTACTCTCAGGCTGTCAGTATTCCGGCAACAGCACGATTGATCTACGCTGCGGGCCAAGGCGGCTGGGATTCAGAAGGAAACTTCTCGGACTCATACGAAGAACAGGTCAAGCAGGCAATTGAAAATGTCGAGGCTGCTTTGAAGGAAGCTGGTGCTACCTTGGACAATGTCATTCGAGTCGAATCCTTTCACACTCATGACGTCAAGGACCGTGCGATTACCCAACCTTTGCTTGAAATTCTGGGAAAATTGCCAAATAAACCGTCATGGACATGTGTTGGTGTAGCTTCTCTTGCAGCACCGAATATGATGGTTGAGGTGCAGGTAACTGCTGCTGTTTTGTAGTAGCTGCTGTGTTGGAGTAGCTTTGGCTGTAAAAGCTGTACAGGTGTAATATCTCAATTTTACCCTCACAAAATATATATAGGAAGCACGAATAAAAGCAATAATCATCAATTAAAAACAATTGAAAACTATCAGATATCACATAATAATTCATCTTTTTACCTCCTATTCTTTACCCATGTGGCTCCCCGCATGTGGTCACCAATACCTTATCTTTGAAAATGAGGAGAAGTACTGCTAAATTCGACCCTCTTACAATTACAACAAGCACCATATCAACTTAGCAATAAGTCCCGATTAGAACTCAAAAAAAGACTGTAATGCTATCAAAATTTCGCTGCGAGAATTATATACCAGAAACTAGAAACCTTTCTCTTGTTTCTTGCACTCGTTGTACCTCGGCGGGACTTATCTGTGATCGAAAGATCCCGCGCTGTTTGAACTGTTTAAACAGCGATATGGCTTGTCCTGGATATAAGCAGAACCGCAAATGGATAAATAATGGGGAAAAAGCGAAAACAGATTGTAAAATGAAGGTATCAAAGCGGGAGCAGCATAACAGTACTGTGATAATCGCAAAAGGCACAAGAGCAAAGGTAACTTTAGCAGCTCGTATCGGCCATATTGATAAGGTTCACAAATACAATTCTGGTCCTAGCAGATATCACTTTAGTTTCATCTCACAAGACTATCTACCATTTCTTGATATCTTTGTTAATCAAGGATCAACTCTCTTCTTGTCCGTTATCAGTATGCCAACGAATCCCTTTGAAGCCATAATCCGCAGCGCCATATTTCTGAGTTTATCTGCTCATCATGAAAATAGCTGCTTAATGGACGGTATATCGGCCATTTCATCCTGGCTGATGGGATTTCAGACAGGCGATACCAGTAAAGCATTGATATACAAATCAAAGGCAATTGAAGGTCTTGGATCTCTTCTCAAGGAAGCCAAATCCAACAGCAACAAGGATTTGATACTCTGTGCTGCACAGGCAGTAGTAGTCCTCACAGGTGTTGATGAGCTCATGACCGGCCGTAACGACTGGAAAGTACATTTTAAAGGAATGAGACATATTCTATACTCCATGGAAAATGTAGTAGAGGAATGGCAATCGCCCTTGAAAGCATCAACTGCATGGCTCGGATGGTCGGATTTAGCCATAGCATTTACCAGCCGGGATCTTCCTATTTTCCCCAGAGCCATGCATGCCAAAAGCTGGGAAGGTGTGACCATGGGAAAGGATGGATGGGACATATTTGCTCTCAGTGGAGTAGGTGATGAGCTGGTGATGATACTATACGATGTGGTCGAACTGGCATACAAGCACACGAGAGAAGGGGTATTGTTATGGGACGAAGATTTCAGCTGTCTCAAAGGTATTGTTGAGAAGCTTCCAACTATGATGAGACCAGTTGCAACCGACGATTTGGAAGCTGATGAGTTTATACGAACATGCGATCACAACGTCTGGCTCCTGTGCATGCTACTATACTGCTATTCCGTATTTGACGAACTGATCCAACCTCCATACGATGGATATGAATATGACGTTGCCCAGTTACTTCTATCGTGGGCAAAGAAGCCTCGAAATGACCATCCTTGTTGCAAGCAGATGATACTACCACTTTTCATAGCGTCGCAGTACATTGATAGCGACGAAGATAAAGAATGGATGAGTCAGTACTTTTCCAGATGGCAAGATCTTTTGTCCATGAATCTTGTACTTGATTCATGGAAGATGATACAGAAGGTCTGGGCAACCGGCAAAACTTGGATGGCAGTCATGGACGAAGCACAACAGAATGGAGAACAATGTTTGTTGGGTTAGTTTATCAAAGGGGAGAAAGGAGAGGGGGACTCAGTGGCTAAAATAAGGAAGGGGCCCCAAAGTTGTATTAGGACGTGAATTCGCCTGGGCCCTGTGTGCATTAGCATAGTATGATTGTAGGCCAAAGCTTATAAATAGTACAGAATATCATATGGATACGCAGTTCAAAAAAAAAACTTAGAAATAGTCATTCTAATTCTTTACCTTTGCATATCCCTTAATAATAGCCTTTTCCACCCCAATTCGTCGTTGTTCTAGAGCTCCAAGTAGATCTCGCAGTGCCAGACCAGGCTCTTCTCTAGCCTCTCGATAACGCACACTATTATCAGTTCGTGAAACTGTTGGGCCAGCCTGTCTAGCAACCGATCCCGGGCCTCCTGCGCCACCAGTCATCCAAGAATACTTCTTCTTACCCTGGGTCATCATGAGCGCTGTTGCATTTGCAGCACGATGAAGGGTATCTTCAGAGCCAGCCTTTTCTCCACCATTTTCACTGGAATCCAACCCAAGGGCAGCCTTTCTAGCATTGCGCCTGTCTTCATTCTCTTTGTCTTTGATGGCGATATTCCGCAGTGCTTTTGAAATGTCACTTCGCACATCATTTCGAGATCTTCTTCGATGCCTCGATAGCACAATAGCCGATGTTACAATATCGCTCAACCATTCCTCGCATGAGGCAGAAATGAGCGACACTATTTCATTGTCCTTGTCACTGATATGCTTGATTCCCATTTCAGCCGATGCCTTCTTGACAACCCCATGCAGGCTCCTCGCATCCAGGAATGGCTGGTTTAAAAGTCGCGTCGACTGAGTCAAAGCAGTCTGCGACGCTGTTCGAGACAAATTGTCTGGTTGATGTAAACTCCTCGATAGTAAATGCTCTTCTTCCTTTAGATTGACGCCTGCTGAATGAAGGGCATCAGACAGCTGATCAGGATCAATGGCATGAGCATTGCCAGCTGCCGGTCCTGCATTGGATCCACCACCTGTACTACTGCTGCCTACAGGTCCGTGTGAAGGAACAGCGGGTACTTCATTAGTCAGATATTCCCCGCTTCTAGCCCGCTTGATATTGTTGCTGTTCAAACCAGTAGCTGGCGGAGATAGCCGTTTGGCCCCGGGATTAAATGGAAGTCGTCCAGCCATGAAGAGATATAATTAGAGCCGATAACTATCAATTCAGAATCCAATCAGATGCTAGTATGTAATGGGCCAAGTAACTTCTAGTGATTGCGTGGTTATTCTGAAAATCCTCACGCGTTGTTGGGTTGGGAGCGAAAGGGTGTAGGAAAATCAGAGCTCAAAGCTGCAAGAAAATCAAACGGTGACCCAAGGTGTTGTGTTAACACAGTGAAGTTTTCAACAGAACCAAAGGATATGAGAAGATGACAAGTTGACAAGTTGGCGAAATTCCCCCAAGAAAATCGGGACTGATCTGCAGGTTAGAAATACTTTGAAATATCAAAGTAAATTGCCCTTTAATACTTTTTCAAATAGCTTTAAAGGTCGCCACCTTGCATCTTGATTTAAAACCCCGTTCTCAGTTTGTCTATAGTACGGCTGTGCACTTTTTTACTGTACTGTCAAAAAAAATTATTATCGTTGAGAAACATTTCAGCATCTCCTACCTACACCAGCAATGGCAGTGTCAAATATACTCACATTCAGTGGGAACCAGGATTTCCGCATGCATCTGGTCATGTCTACTCTCACTGGTAGACCTATTCGTATTAGTAACATACGATCAGGGGATACAGAGCCTGGTCTTAAAGGTGAGTGAGCTCAAAGCCAAACCGAGCAGTGTATGAAGCAGCAAAATCGCTAACTGTCAGATTATGAAGTGTCGTTCCTTCGAGTCCTGGAGTCTCTCACTAATGGAAGTGTGATAGAAATCTCATATACAGGTACCACCGTCATTTACCGTCCGGGAATAATTATTGGCGGAAGTTTCAGGCATAAATGTCCACTCACTAGAGGAATCGGCTACTTCATTGAGCCTCTACTTCTTCTGGCTCCATTTGGAAAAAAACCTCTCACAGTCACCTTTGAGGGAATTACAGCTGCATCTACTGATATCGGTGTGGACACAATTCGAACCTCTATCTTCCCTGTTCTCCAGAAGTTTGGCATCGACAGACAAGAGCTTCGGATCGTCAAAAGAGGAGCGCCTCCTCTTGGAGGTGGAGAAGTGGTACTTCATATGCCTCATCTAGTTCTGCAGCCTAAGACTGTTCATGCCATAGAAGTTCCCCAGATCATGAAAATAAGAGGTGTAGCTTTCTCCACCAGAATCAGCCCGGCAAACGTCAATCGAATCATTGACTCTGCTAGGGAAGTGCTTCGACCCACAAAGTCTGAAACATATATTTATTCCGATGCCACTAGAGGTGACGACTCAGGTAAAAGTCCTGGGTTTGGCGTGACGATCGTGGCCGAAGCTAAGAATGGTTGGTGTTACTCAGCTGATGGAGTTGGCTCTGCAGGAAGTACTCCTGAGGATCTAGGAAAGGAGGTGGCTTACAAGTTACTGGAGGAAATATCGGTGGGCGGGGTCGTGGGCAGAAACCAAATTCAAACTGCTCTTGTACTCATGGTTATTGGTAAGGAAGATATCGGTCGCTTATGTATTGGAAAACAAGCAATCGATGCTAAGTTTGTGAGATTGCTAAGACTGGTCAAGGAATTCTGGGGCACGGAAGTTATACTTAATGAAGGAGAAAATGACAACGAAATGGTACTGGTCGTTAAAGGCAGCGGATTTGTCAGTGCATCCAAAAAGATTGCATAAAAAAATTGAGTAGGTTTGTATATTGTATGCAATTTTGCGGCAGCATCGGAACCAAATAGAAACAACACTAAGTTGGCAGCGGTAGTTCACTGACCTCATTATTCAAAGACATCCAGTTATCTGAGTGTAGCTCAGCATATTTTGTACAATCCAAAGACCAGTCTCGCAGGAACTTGGAGATTTGGTACTGGACTCTCCGGCATATAGCCAGCTCCTCTGTTATGCATTGACGAATTAGCCAACTCCTATTTTTCTCGTACTGAATAGCAGCCCTATCTTTTGTGATTAATCCTTTGATTTTGATAACCTCACCTTTTCGAGTTTCGTCGGTTTCGAGTTGCTTCACTCTAGCAGTGTTGCTGGTGACTCTATTTTCCAGTTGGACAATGTTATTTTTGCCAAGTCTCCCGTATCGAATAAATATTTCCTTTGTAGCAATAAGAAGATCTCGGAATTGCTTGAGGTCCTCTAGCAGGCCCGCGTCCAATCCTCTACTTTCGTCTACCAACAATTCGCTAGCAGTGATTGTCTTCTTCGATGCAGTACGCAGGCCCTCGGTGATTGCCGGCAAGTCTTCACCACCTTCAAAAACAGAAGTTCCAGCTGTTTCAAATATCCTGTTATAACAAGCAGACATGCGCCTGAAGTCATCGGACATTGCCTCTTGACGTTTGCATTGCCTGTCGACAGTATGACAAAGCTGCTTGACGCTAGCAAGAAGAATATCGGTAGAATGAAAAATGGATTTCCATCGAGTCATCTGCTCTTCTTCATTCCAAGACTGAATAAATGCTGGAGATACCACTCTGTTGGCCATTTCGTCCGATATCTGCATCAGTGCTTGCTTGCGGAATGACGACATGTCTGCATCGACAGTCAGAAACATCACAACGAAGTTCTCCTTTCGTATGATAGGATGCTTCATAATCTGGTCAAGAAACCTAGAAAGTCCTCTTCTTCGTCTTTCCAGAAAATAATCGTCAGACGATAGGTATTTACCATCCAAAGTCAAACGTTTTGGAGCTGGACAGAATTAGTAAAACGGAGAACAATAGAACAATGTAAAACACTGCACACACTACTCACGTAGATTAGGAATCAGCCTGAACGGATATCGTTTAATGAGACATTCCAAAAGCCTTGAAGTTAGCCTAGATCGATTCAACATGAATATCCAAAAATATAAAACAAACTTACCAAACAAAGTCGCTGTATCTTCTCACAACCTTAAACACCGTGGGTTCAGCAGATCGCGACAACTGATAACTCCCCTCTATAGAATACACAACATGCCGAAACATGAAGATACCTTCCCTTTGAGGTACCAGGCGAACTTGAACTGTGGGGTTGGCTGTGGGGTCATAGCTTTCGATATCAGCATCGCTAGTTTTCCAAACCTCCCCGGATTTCGGCAGATTGGTTGGAGACGAAGAACTTGGTTGATTCCATGATAAATCTGTTTCTGGGAAGTAGGTAGTAGTCAATGGACCAGGATCGGTGGAAACTGGAAGGTTTACCGCCGGGAAAGCTACTAAGTCAGTACTTGCTTGCAGTTTCATCCTTTGTAAATAGCATTCAGGTTTACTCACATCCTTCCAAAACAGCTCCAAGACTCAAGTTCTGCTCGCCCTGTTGGGCCAGGCCAAGTAAAGCTAAAGCGATATTCCAGTTATCCCTGGTCAGTCGGTCGGACATGGCATGAGCCGACACAATTCGCAGTATCTCGTCCTTCTGATAAGGAGAAGAAATGGGGTCATTGAAAATGACATTTTCTAGTGATCCAAATGCAACTGTACCGTCTTCTCCCTTGCAGCTATTGAATAAAGCAGAATAGTTTGATGGCACCTCAGGCGACAGGACAGGCTCTCCAGGAGAAGGAGACCACCATTCGTTGTCCATGTTTGACTATGCAGTTAATTTATAGAAGCAATTGGATGCGCCTAGATGCTATATGAAATATCTGATAGATTTACAAGGCAGTTGTTGAAGTTTGACTGAGTTGCCCCCGCTGGTGGCTTGCGGTTGTTGTGATGTAGGGAGGAAAGGGTCGGTTGATATTACAACGTGAAGTGAAGTGAAGTGAAGGTACAGTGAAGTGAAGATATAGTGGGGGATAACAGAGATGCCTGGTAACTTAGAGAAGAGAAGAGAAGAGAAGGAAAGTAGGAAGTTGAAGGGAACTGGGTGAAATACTTTTTTATATATTATAGATATTTACAAATGTAATCTGTCGATCCTTTTTTCCCCAGGGTTTGCCAAATAATCTCTATTTATCAACCTCAGATGCCAATTGCTGAGCTCTCTTTTCAAATGCTTCTATCATCATCTTGCTCATCTTGGGTCCAAAGTTCGACAAGATCCTATTGTACAAAGTGGAATTGAACGAGAACTTTAGTAAAAGTTCGACGGCGCATTTATCCTGCCGACTTTTGATTTCCCGTATGGTCCATCTAGTATACAATGTATCAAATGTAGCATTGTCGTTTGCCTCTGCCTGAAAGTTAGTTAGCTCACATCACCACCATAGTCACTCTAATATTACACTTATGCACTATGCAACTTACCACCACCACCGAGCCCTGTTCAGTTCCTTGCTCAAAACTTAATTTACTCTCGTACGATTCGGAAATATGCTTCCAGCCGATATTTAACCGGGCAACCTGTGGAATTCCATACTTATCACGACTAGTCACTATACTCTCAGTGCAGTAGGGCAAGAACGCCGAATACGATTCCACATCCGACACTACAGAATACAATAAGGCCGGCGGGAAATTCATTATACGTTTAACAGTAACCGATTGTAAATCTGAAGAATATGATCGGATCCACACATTGCCTTGGACTGCTGTCGTACAGTTTCTTCTCACCGCTAACATAAGCACTACCATATCATGCAGAAGTCAAGATGATCCGGGTAAAGACAATAAGGGATCTTGTCGAGATGGACATTTTGAAGTCATTCACCGGCCGAAAAATCCGGTTTTCGCATAATCATATTACAAACTCAAAATTATATGTACATTACAAGTTCTATTTTCCATCTGTTAAAGAGTTTGTTGTCGTTGAGTCTCTGTCGAAGTTGATCAATCTGTCGAAGTTGAGTTACTGTTGGTCTATCGTTGCAGAAGCTACTTTCTCCTTATCGATCTGAGGTTTCAGCAGCAAGACATCCAAAGTCGATGGTGCCAGCTTTTCAGGTTTCTTATCAATATTCCCCGAAAGTTCATTGTCCTTTATCTCTTGTTCAAGTTTGGTGAGTTTTTCCAGCTCCAGTTCTGCCGATACCACTAATTCGTCAAAAGAACATCCCTTGGCTCTTAGCCGACTTTCTCGTAGTAATTCACTGGCCTCCTCATATTTTCCTGTATGCAGTGCAATAACGCCTAGTCCGTATGTCGATAAGGCCTGGACCTCTGCAATATTAGATTCTCGTCGGGCCTTTCCTGGGAGTTTCTCAATGACATCAAGAATAACATTGAAACAGGCCGACGAGTTTGTAATGCTATCAGTTGCAAGTTTTTTGCCAAGTTGGGCCTTCTCTTCATCTTCTGTTTTGGATTGCTGGAACTCGATTTCTTCCGATTGAAGGTAGAATAATGAACCTACATTATAAACTGAAATGGGTTAGTTAGCATTGACACACCATCTTCTCATCTTTCCTCCTCGATACTTACAACTCATCAAGATACCATCGATATCACTTCCTGCAGCCGTCATCCACTCTGTAGTGGCCAGTTTCGTCTGAAGAGCCAGTCCAATATCGCCAGTAGCCAAACACAGGGCAACAAACATATCTCTGGCACTGAACAACTCATCTCTGAACGGCTGCCATGCAGCTGGGTTCTTTACGTTCATTCCATTCTCATCAATAGGAATTGTCAGAACAATTTCAGTTCTGGTCTTTTCCGATTCTATGAGTTTGGCAACCTCTGGGTCTCGAGATGCTACTTCTTTCTGAGCCATGAGGAAGTGAACCAATAGGCCCATTTTAGCAACATTTAGATTGGTTTTCGATTCATATAGTGCAGTCTTCAAAGCTACTCGGAGGTCTCGTTGGATCAAATGCGGTCGTAATCCTTCATTCACCTGACTCCTGTCTGCCAGTGCCTGGATGTAACTCGTTCCTAGTTCTCGGTACAGTAGTCGAGCTTCTTCATCCATTTCTAATTTCTCGTACATCTCAGCAATCTTGATCTGCAGTCCTGTGTATTCATCGCTCAAATGATGCATTCCTACCTGGTCTGCCACTTCCAATGCTTCCAAGTAATACTGAAGAGCAAGTTTATAGTCGGGTTTCTTGGGTCCTGCACCATCGATTTCGGCCCGAAGACCTTTTCTAAGCTTGGCCGCTACTTCAGGAGGATAGTTATGCCTCGTATACCATTTGAATGCACCTGCACTAACTGCTAGAGCTCCAGTGACTAGCAGTAGCCATTTGTAGGGACTGGTTTGGCGCGCTACCGGTTGAGGAGGAGGAACATACGACCCAATCGAGCGGGATAAAATTCTTCTTGGTATTGATAATTGTTTCCCAGGTCTCAGGTTTGATCTGATTACTCGACGAGTGCAGTCTGTGAGGGGCTTTGTTCGCAGCATGATTTGTAAGTTCAATACTATGCTTTGTTAGCTGGATCAAAGGTGGTGAGGAAGAGGAAAGAAATGCACCACTTTAATCGTTCTTTCTTATCATGCAGCATTGACGGTATGGATGGGAACAAAACGCAGGCATAAAACACCAGATATGGTAGTTTTTTTTTCCAGAAATATGTATGAGAATTAGCTTAGTAGTTGCAAGTAGAGAAGTGGTTCCAGATATTATACGACTTTAGTTGTGCGCTCATATTGTAGCGATATCACTAGAGCATATTCGGGTCACGTGATATCATTGATTTAATTTAGCGGTAGACTCTTGTAATGAAAAATATCAGTAGTAAAACTACCAACAGTGAAACTATCGCTTGTATAAGAGTAGAAATTGAATCTCTTGAAGAATCCATACGTAGTATGTTATTGCGAAACATTAATGACAGACAAATTTACCCCGGACTGTCCCTCGTTATCCCCCACCGTCCCTCCTCAAGTTATCACCGAACCCACCTTGATAAAGTTCCAACTAACTGACTGACTGCATCACTGCAAACACCTTGTAACCGTTGACATGTGCGGACGATACTCCTTAGCATATGTACGTATAACCGAATTTCTCACTCTTTTACAACTAGTCCTCTTCTAACCTCAGCGTCCAGAAGAACTCGGCAGTCGATCCCAGGCCATGGATCTCGTGATCGATGAGATCCGAGCTGGTAAGCAAACCACTATCAATTATAACATGTGTCCTGGACGGTACTCTGCAGTAATCAGGCAAGAAGGAGGAGGAGAATATCATGAACATGAAAGTGAGAATGAAAATAATAGTGAGAATGAGAATGAAAATGAGACTGAAAATGAAAGTGAGAATGAAGCCGATGTCGAGGCCGATGTCCATACCAAAACATCGCAATCTGATCCGACAGTGGATACCACCACAACACAACCACGTAGAGTCGTCGACTACTTCAAGTGGGGTCTAATTCCATCATATTCAAACGATCAGAAAATGACCTACAAAACTTTCAATTGCCGTATTGAAAGTCTCACGTCCACATCAGGCATGTGGGCAAAAGTGAAGCAGCATAAGCGATGCCTTGTACCTGCCGAGGGCTATTATGAATGGCAGATTGGCACCAAAGACCCGTACTTTGTCAAACGCAAAGACGACAAAATGCTGTTTTTTGCTGGATTATGGGAGCTTAATGAGAAAAGCGGTGAAAAGGTGTTCTCCTACACTGTGGTAACCCAGCCAGCGAGCAAGGACATGGCCTGGTTACACGACCGAATGCCGGTAATGGTGGATGTCACGGAGCCGGTTGTTCAGAAATGGCTAGATCCAGACTACGGCTGGGATGAGAAACTGGCAGATATTGCAAAAGCTACGATAGACCACAAGCAAGTCTTGGACATTTTCAAGGTAGGAAGGGACGTGGGGAAAATCGACAATAATTATGCCGAGATTCGTCTGCCGATTAACAAGAGAAAGGGTGAGTTATTACCGTCTCCAAAAAAGAAGATTAAGGCATCCCCTGGGAATCAGAAGATTACATCTTTTTTCACTCCGAAAATCGAACAGAAACGCGAGTCTGCCCAACCAGATAATAAAGCACAAAATGAAAGGGATCATCAGAATATCAAAAAGGAGACTACTTAAATATGGGGCCCTGAGCTCGTGCTCGTGTTTTTATAGCTCCGATCCCTTATAACTTCGAAAGGAGATCCTTATACTTGGGCTTCTGTTTAGATCGTGCAGCATTGGCTCCAACAATCAAATCACTTAGAGCAAATCCATTGTAATGTGCGATCTGGTCCAAACTATCGGGAATGCTGTGGTCAATGGCATAGTTGATAGATTTCTTAGACCCCCAAATGGCTACGGGAGATTTTGCAGCAATATTCTCGGCTGTCTTCAGAGCAGCTGCCAAGGCATCCTGCTTGGTTTCAAACACATCATTAACAACTCCCTGCTGTTGAGCCTCGTTGGCATCAAAATCTCGGGCAGTGTAGGTTGCTTCCTTCAACCAGCCAAGATTATTGACGACCTTTGGAAGACGCTGAAGAGTACCAATGTCGGCAGTCATGCCGATTCCGGCTTCTCGAATGGAAAAAGTAGCATCTTTAGAAGCGTATCGAATATCAACACCAGACAGAATATCAAGGGCAAGGCCAATGCAGTATCCATGAGCAACTCCAATAACGGCTAAAGTTAGTATAATGTTTTGCAAGAGTAACTCAATAAAACGCAACATCCTCATCAGTTGCTTTACATAACACTTACGCTTGTTGATTGTATGAACCTTTCCAATATTATCCTGGAATTCAGCTACTTCCTTTAGAAGATTGATGCCCTGGCGACCAGTATCTGCTTTATGGAACAACAATGGACCCACGCCGCCAATGTCTAAACCAACAGTAAAGTTCTTTCCAGATCCAGAAAGAATAATGACACGAACCTTGGGATCATTCTCAGCCTCGGTGAATATCCTTCCGTACTCAAGATACGCTCTACAATTGTTAACACTCCCTCTGGGCAAGACTCGGGTGGACTACTAACCCTTTATGCATGGCATTCAACACTTTAGGTCGGTGAAGCTGAACGTGCAAAACTCCAGGTGACAAAAATTCAACAAGATGGAACTGGAGATTGGCGTAGTTGCTCATTTTTTTCGATAAAATCTTGTGTAGGGTTGCACTGTTAAAGCTTAGATTGAAGTCGATGTCGATGATGCAGGCTTATATAATTGATTGTGGGGTTCCAGCCTCGGCATCAATGCTATTATTTGACTCAGTAAAGAACTATACCAAGAACAAGTATTCAAGGAAGAATTTGTGCAGTATAGTCAGTCTCGATATGTATGATTTAACAGGTCAATCACAGATATTAGACGTATTGTGGTGTTGACGAGCAAAAGTGCCGACAGATATCAGCATTACCCCACAATTTCGTAGCTATCAGATCAGTATATCATCGGCCAGATTAAAAGCCGAACAGGTAATTCCAGAATATATTGGTTCATTGAATCGCATAAATATCGAATAATAGAGATAAATTCAACGCACTCCGACATGTTTTTCTGCTTTCTGTTCGATTCAATTGCTTGTCATATTGTCATACCCCGATTTGTACTCCCCACCTAGCAGGCATCGATTCATCCTCTGAACCTAACATCCTCTGAACTTTCTCCACACTTCACCTCGCTTATAAAAACCCTGAAAAACTTTTTGCCACCCGGATTGCTTCTACTAGATTATTCTCCAATGCCATCTGTTGATTATTCGTCTCTGTCTACTGAGCTTTATAAGGTGGAAACCCCCGCTAAGGGTGTGATTCTGGTCACCTTGAACCGACCGAAGGCCCTGAATTCTATTCCTCGAAAGCACCACTTTACATTGGACCAAGTATGGAGGACGTTTGAACAGGATGACTCTGCACGTGTAGCAATTATCACAGGAACTGGTAAAGTTTTCTCAGCTGGAGCCGATCTCAAGGAGTGGCTCAGTGCCAACCCAGAAGATGCTGGCGATGAGAATATCCGTATGCTCCGAGCAGGCGGTTTTATGGGCATTAGCAATCGAACTACTAGCAAACCTATAATTGTTGCCTTGAATGGAAGTTCCTTTGGAGGTGGTACTGAAGTTCTTCTCAATGCCGACCTTGCAGTAGCAGTGGCATCTGCCAAGATCAGTCTCCCGGAGACTCGAAGGGGAGTGATTGCTCTTGCAGGAGCGCTTCCTAGAGCAGGAAGAAGTTTGGGTATTAAGAGGGCCAATGAATTGGCGCTTTTAGCTGAACCTATTTCTGCCCAGACTGCACTAGAATGGGGTTTGGTCAATAGGGTAGTCGAGAGAGTCGAAGATGTCATTCCCGAGGCTCTCAAGCTTGCCCGAACCATCAGTCTTTCTTCTCCTGATGCCATCAGTGCATCATTGAAAATCATCCGTCAAGGATATGAAAATACTAAACTGACTCTGGCTGAGGCCACTGAACAAGGTAGTTTGATAGACTTTCCAAAAGTGATGAATGGACCTAATATTGCAGAAGGTCTAATTGCCTTCAACGAGAAGCGAGCCCCCAACTGGCATGAGACTAAGTTGTAATAGATTTTACAGCTAATAACATGGATAAGCGATCTTTCTATATATACTGCTGTTAGTTGTAGGTCTCAGTGCCTTATATCATGTAAGAGGCCATCTAACTAGATGGACTATAATGTTGTGTAGGTCTTACAATTAATAGCATGGATACCTTCCTATTAATAATATGAGTTAATAGCATGGATATCTTCCTATTAATAATACGGGTTAATAGCAGAGATACAATAAAGTTACAATTATGGATACAATACAATCAATCACTCTATAGGTGTTGTTGGTAGGAGTCTAAGTTTGTTTCCCAGACGCCTGGCGTCTAAGTATCTTTTGCGGGCATTTGTACTTGTATTTATTTATATATACTTGTTAACGCAACACAGAAATAGTTCATACTATTCTCTAGCAGCTAAACCATGCTGTCCTTTTCTTTGGTTTTTTCCTGTAGAGCAGCTTCTCCAAGATATGATAAGTAGCCTGCAATTACCAAAAGTCCTCCAATGATAGGTGAAATAACTCCGTTTCCATAAGCCATCCCGAACAGAGACTGAATTACCTGGTATAACAGAACCATACTATAAGGTCCCACAAAGTGGTTGGAAGCAAAAGAGAAAACTAGAAGTGCTAGCCATAGACCTGAATTGAGAACCAAATGCGACGCCATCCACAGGTCGGTCACGATAGACGATATACTGCCCTGTTCACCACTGACAATGGCACCCAACGTAGACAGCACAAATACAGCAGGACATATGCTCAAAGCCAAGTCAAATGAGCAGCTAATTATGTTGGTTTGTTTCGAGAGAAGTTTGTTGACAACCAATATCTTAGAAACAAGAACACCTGCTGCACTCAGCCCAAGATAAAAGTCCAGGGAATCCAACCCGAGGATCCCAAAACTAACAAACCCACCAAGTCCAGTAAGAACCATAGCGGTATATGTACCCCATCCATAGGTGGAAGAAGTTTTGGCAGCCCTGTCATGAATAGCCTCAAACAGCAGAAACAGAACAGGTGCTGTCACTTGCTTAACTTCCAAATATGCCAATGGAGACAACGCCGACACTCCACTGACGGCTATTCCAATCACATGCAACAAGGCCAGCACAAACACTCGAGGATAAGAAAGAGATGCTTGAACCGCCTTGGAATGTGCTCGGCCGCGCTTTACCAGCAATATCAACCCCAGCAGGGATCCAATCAAGCCATGTGCGGACAAGACGATGAACGACGAGTTGGACGCGCTGTCTAAAATGTACCTGGTATGAGCATCCTGTATAAAAAAAAGAACAACAAACACCACTGGATACACCAGCTTCAATTTGCTGTGTATCCTTTCATCAGTCATGGTGTTGTGGGCGGGCAGTTGAGAAAGCAGACCAGTTATTCCTTCAGAGCTACGACGCTGTTTGATTTGACGTTGATGAAGAAGGTTTCAGTGGCTAACGTCAAGGTGGCCGTTAGAACAAAAACGAGAGAAGACACCGCAAAAACCAGCCTTACAAAATAAGTTATTACCTGTTCAATTGTATCACCTAGATATCACAAAGACACACTACAGCCCTGGTGGAACCAGTCTGACACCTGTGTCTTGGTCAAACCTTAAACTGTGCCCGTGATTCTGTCTGAGACTACTGGGCTGCACCGCTCAGACAATGCGGCCAATTACATGACTGTCGCATCGCCCGTTCCTGCACAGACAAAATGATACACGATCGGCGCTTCAAGTGGAACAGATCCATTGGATTTCTAAGAGAAGAGTTTGTTCCGGGTTTTTAAATTATTAAGGACATTCTTTGAGGAAGAGGCCCGTGGTGATCAGTTTTCAAACGGCATAACCTCTTCCCAATGCGCGGTTGAAGTCAAGGGCCCTGCGAAAATGGACAAAACTCCGATAAAAGGAGTTCCAGATCAAGATATATTTTTCAGCTGAATTGTAATATTACGCCTTTAGACCCTGCACTCTTATCTTACCTAATTTGGACCTTGATCGCTTGCGTGCAGATTTGAATGCTCATTGCCGTTGAGTCGCCGCACCATCTGCCGGTTCCCGGATCTACAACGTTCATACCACAGTTATCCTGCTTTTTCTTATAAGAACCATTCTGCCACCTGCTTTTACTCTGTAAAAATCTAGTCTACACTAGTACATTGCAACACTAGTACATTGCTGTTGGTTGATCATAAGAAGAGTTCATCAACCTTAAGTATGTGAATCACCGATGAGCATGTCCACAGTGGAAGAATTTCACCACAGCAAGAAAACTTTAAACGAATAACTTCACCAATGAGGAATTTTACCGATAAATGGTATGATTTACATATAAATAAGTTTACCGGAGTGTGGGTGGTTTTACTGAACTGATTCTTATTACACAATTATACCCCCATATTAATCGTTCCCGTCATTGACTGAACAGTCCTATTCCTTCTTCGCAGATGTAACGTGCTGAGCTCCAGGCATGAAAATTGGCCTGACTGTGATATAACTGTTCTCCTTGGTTGCAAGACCAGCATATGAATTATACCATCCTATGAATGCCGTGATGATTCCCATCCATCCACCAGCCTTGGTGACGCCTACATGTCCGGTGAACTCACCACAAGCGAGCAATAGAAATGTCAAATCAAGGAATGCAAACAGAGAGAAAAACGCAACTGTAGATCGAACTGTACACAACACAAGCAAGAAGGTGAAAATGAACCATCCAATAAGATAGAAACCTAACGCACTGGAAAGGTCTGCAGGATCTTCATATGAACTGACAATTCCGAATGCATCCGTGTTGACAGCAGCCCAGGACAACCAGAACCCGCCATATGAGCATAGTGCAGTAGCACCAAAAGTGTTCTCAACTGCAATTTCCCAGATACCTGCAATTAGCTGGATGACACCGCCGTAAAAAAATGCCAGGCCTACAACGATACTGGCGTCCGTGACATGCCGTGCACGGGCGTTGACCAGAGACAGCACAAACGTCGTCATGGAGAAAGCAGCCAACCCAAGAGGTGTAGGATTAGCGAACTTTCGAGATGGAGGAGCTGATAGACCTGGTCGCAAGTCACCACCGAACGCTGCAATCAGATCATTCCTGTGGACCTTGGTACTGCCAATATGAATGTACTGTCCCGATTCCGAAGTCTGGATTCTGGTGACGTCTGTCTGGGTTTCAATGTCTGACATAGTTATGAGGGGATTACAAAATAATGCTGAATGTCAAGAGTGTGTCAAAACTGAAGGTTCTTAAAAGTCTTATTAACAAAAATGAGGTCTGCAAAGCGGTTGAGCTTTGGAAATGACTAGTGGGCTGGCCGTTGTAAAACGTTTGATCATCAACACCAGTATGAGGAACAAATGGAAAACTTTAAGTCGGACCCGGGCCTGTCGGGAAACCGGGGGTAAAACCCGATTGCGCCCACCGTGGGGTTGCGAGGTATAATGACGTCTGGGCAATTGCGGGGTAGAAACCCCCACCATGAGATTTGCATTGGTCCGAAGGTCTCGGCCCTGGGCGAACGGAACTGCCCAAAATTGCGTTATCCCTTTTTGTAGCACGGAATTTCGACATTTCAGTCCCCCAAGCGATGGAAAATACCCGTGCAATGTGGATCAGTGTTGGAAGCGGTAGATCCATGTATTTAGCGTTCGCCAAACCCCCCAAAATCGGCGGTAGAGCGAAGCTCAATTGTTGAGAGCCTCAATGTATGCGGCACCGGATTAAATGCGGTGAACTGCAATAGAGAGTTTCAATTAGGCAAGTGGGGCAGTCCGGATCTTTTGGGAACAATACAAGGAATAGGCGCAGTTATGCTGCAAATATTTCAGCTTTGATCTGAATCATATACAGCTCTGCGCTCTACCTTAATAAGGTTTGCTCGGTTCTTCGAGAAATATCCCCACATGTCAATCGCGGGGACCTTCGAACTGAACTAGTCTAGGCCAGTGGTGAAATGCACCCCTTGTCTTACAGGTGTTTGTTGTACAATGTTTATTATTGCTCCCGCCTCCTCGGTCCGCAGCGCCCCTCAAGTCGAAGTACTGCAAAAAAGGATTGATTTCTAGGTTGTGCAGTGTAAAGAAGATGAAGAATGTCAGAATTAGACGAAAAAGTATAGGGAAAAAGCCAAGCAACCGGCTGTTGGCATATCTCATTACCATAGTGAAGTGCGGTGCAGTGTGCAAAATATCAAAAATATCAAAATTAGATTATTAAAAGTTAAATAAAAAAACCAAATGGATTCAAAAGACCTGCAGAGCCCTTGATCAATGTTTCTTGGGCTTGAGATCATCGGGCAGCTGAGCACCAGGCATGAAAATTGGCTTGACAGTAATATAACTGTTCTCCTTAGTAGCGATACCAGCAAACGAGTTATACCATCCGATGAAAGCCGTGATGATTCCCACCCATCCACCAGCCTTGGTGACGCCTACATGTCCGGTGAACTCACCACAGGCCAGCAACAAAAAAGTCAGATCAAGGAAAGCAAATAGAGAGAAAAACGCAACGGTAGATCGGACTGTACACAACACGAGCAAGAAGGTGAAAATAAACCATCCAATCAGATAGAATCCCAAAGCACTAGAAAGCTCCGAAGGATCTTCGTAAGAACTGGCAATGCCAAAAGCGTCGGTGCTGATAGCTGCCCAAGACAGCCAGAAACCACCATAAGAGCACAGTGCAGTGGCACCAAAAGTGTTTTCAACCACAATTTCCCAGATACCTGCAATCAACTGAATAGCACCGCCGTAGAAGAATGCAAGTCCTACTACAGTACCAGCATTGGTGACATGTCGAGCGTGGGCATTGACCAAAGACAGGCAGAAGGTGGTCATGGAGAAAGCTGCAAGACCCAGAGGCGACGGATTGGCAAACTTTCGAGATGGAGGAGCCGATAGACCTGGTCGCAAGTCACCACCAAATGCTGCAATCAATTCATGCCTGTAGACCTTTGTGTTTCCAATGTGAACGTACTCATCGTCATTGCCAGATGTAACTATACGAGCCACCTGATGACTGGTATTTTCCTGCGCCAGCTGCGAGCTCTTGGGCTCCACGCCATCTGCAGCTCGAGCCTCGACATCATAATCGGTTCCTGAATGCTCACTCATTGTTTGTCAACTAAAATACGTCTTTTTCAATTATGAGGAATGGATTCGGGACAGTCTGTTCCTTTTTTATATTCCGTCCAACCTTGTTGCTTGCTTTTTCCCCCAAAAGGTGGGGCGCATTTTTGCCTTGCAGTTGCACACACAAAACTTGTTTGTTGGATCGGTCAGTTGGTTTGCCCTAAACAAGGCCTCTTCCCAAATCGCCAGTATCATAAACGGATCGGATTTCCCCACACTAGAGTATCGGGTGAAAGGAGCAATGCAAATCGCCCGAACGAAACCTTAAACCACATCGTTTGTGGGGCTTCCGGCGTGGTCATAACTTATGAAACGATCATCATGCTGATGACGATGACGATGTCATGTTTATGTTGATGATATGGTCACGTAGTTCATTGGTTAGTGGTTTTCTACCTTGTAATAGCTATCGGCTTCTAGAAGCCCCCGTCCGAATTTGCACGTAACTTAACCTTAACACTGTTCATCATGTCATTATAGTACAGCACATTTGTAGCACCGCATACTCGTAACCCCTCCTTCATCCAGCCTTGCCAACCCTTGGCCCTCTTTCGCATCGAATAAAAACCGGGGCCACCAAATCAGTGACCACCTGACATTTGGGGATTTTGCTCCGTTTGGCCGTTAGATCTACAAAACTCCAGCTCATCGGCTTATTTCTTGTCTAACTAAGTGGATCAAAATATTGTTCAGCTCATTTCCCCTCTTCACTGTAAAGTCTTGCATTAATCTTGGCATGTCATACACTGAATGTCTTAAATGGGGTATTCGATCTATTACGAAATCGGATATAACGAGACTAAGAGTAAACTAGATGTATGGAAGTAGTAAAAGATGAACGGCAGTAGTAAAAGATGTACGCAAGTAGAAAGTTATGTTCGTCAGTAGTAAAAGATGAACGGCAGTAGTAACAGATGAATGGCAGTAGTAAAAGATGAACGGCAGTAGTAACAGATAGATGTACGCAAGTAGAATTACAAACAGATTTGAAATAAAGCAGATCTGATGGAAACAGATTGGAAATAAAAGCAGATTTGATGCAAGCAGATATTACATCCCATATTCATGCCCACTATATATATTGCATAAGCATGACATTAAGTTCACTTTTATGAATATCCCCAACTTGAGCATCACTCCATTACGAAAGCAGGTATACTGAAACAAGGTGAAATTTGCATCTCACTGGAGGAACGTCAAACATTCAATCTGCAATTATGCATCTCGCCGCCTAAACCAATACACTCGATTTACAAGTAAAATAGTGGAAAACTGGGCAAATTTTTACAATTAATCGTTTACGACCAAATGCACATGATCTGAGTTGGGCAAAAATAAACCCTTCTCGGGAAAATCTCCGATCGTTAGGCAGTCATCTATAACATCCCCCAAAGGAGAGGGTATGGACATTTCAACTACTACAACCCAAACTCACGGCTAGATCAGTATAGTTCAAACAGTAAAGATAGATATCCATTATGCAACCGCCTTGTGCTGCTTTTATTGACATGACATGTTATTTTAAGAGTTATCTGGTGTGGTGCTTACTTCTCCTCCTCTTCCTTGTCCTCAACTACAGTGGTCTGAAGACCCTTGAAGTCGGTGGTGTTAACAGCCTGGACATATGAGAAAAGCTTTTCCTTGGCACCCTCCTCGTCGTTTCGCTTTCGGGAAATTCGGACTCGAAGTCGGTGAGGAACTCCTCGGACACCCTGTTTCCAGAGCTCCTTGTTCAACTGAGGGTCGATTCGGACATCGGTAGTGCCGAGCTGCTGTCGAGCAAACTCCTTGACGGCCTTGACGGCCTTGGGAGCTCTCTTCTTAAACTGAACACCGTTGACCTGTATGTTAGTATTACATTCGTCTTCTCATAGCAAGTGCAGCATTTCCAGTTTGTTGAATTAACAGTGCAAGGTACTGCAGCTTCTTTATGTTGAAAAATAGACTGTTCTCTTCAAACACAACGTTGCAACCTCCTAGTCATTCCATTTCATAGCTCATCGGATCATCTACTTACTCGTCGGTGCAAGTGAATGGTGTAGTCACGGGTGACGACTTCGTTGATGGCGCTCTTTCCAACCATTGTTGCTCTGATGTATGGTAGTTAGAAAGAAGATTCAAAGTTTGGTGTGTTTGAGTGTGCATGAATAGCTATGAGTAAATTTGAGTCTGTGAGATGTAGTGAAAAAGCAGTCACAGCCATCGCCTCAAAAAAACCGCAACGCCCAAAGCCACTGCAGATCGTATATCACGTGCACACCACCCCCTTCCAAAATAGGAAGTCCGTAAACATCACTATCAACCGTTCGGGGCTAGTCAGGCCTTGCTGTTTATCTCACTAACGCTTCCACTTACTATATCTTCACTTTCTGGACAGATATTTCTATTTCAATCAAGTTCATTTCGGTTTTTCTGGGTTCACTGTTGACATCTAATAGCTCCTCTGGTAGTGTTTTTTGTGAAGCATGACCGATCTAACCTTTGCCAACAACTTCTGGGGTAAAGACGACGCTGGCGTCGACCAGCTACTCCAGCGTATGCACGATGCTAAGCAGACATGCGAGGAAATCCACAACTACTTCAAGGAGCGAATGGCCATTGAAGAAGATTACGCTAAGAGAATGCTTGCTTTAAGCAGAAAAAAACTCGGTTCCGCCGAAACCGGCAACCTCAAGCAGGCTCTTGAGGTCATTCGGTCTTCTACTGAAAGCATGGGCAAATCTCACACTACCTGTTATAAACAGATCAAATCGCAGCTGGGCGATCCTCTGGAAACTTTTGCTGCTTCACTGAGATCTCGAAGAAAAACTACCGAGAGTACCGTTGAAAAACTCACCAAAGCCAAGCAGCTTCAGAACGCTGCGGTTGAAAAAGCCCGTTCCAAGTTTGAAATGGACTGCAATAAGATTAACGGTTACTCTGCTCAGCAGAACCTTCTTATGGGCAAAGAGCTTGAAAAGAATAACCTCAAGCTGGACAAGGTTCATTCTACCGTGGATAACTCCAAACGGGAGTATCAGACATCTCTTCGAGTTCTTGCTGAGACCATTGATCAATGGAACAAGGAGTGGAAGCTGAGTTGTGATAAGTTCCAGGATCTTGAAGAGGAAAGAATCAATTTCCTCAAGTCCAATCTTTGGGCATACACCAATATTGTTTCTACCGTGTGCGTCGGTGACGATGAGGTTTGTGAAACTATTCGAGTAGCTTTGGAGAAGTGCGATGTTCAGCAGGATATTGAAGCTTTTGTCAAGGCACGAGGAACTGGTTCTGAAATCCTGGACCCTCCGGAATTCATCAATTTCCTCGGTGGTTATTCCAGAGACTCTGCCAATGATCAGTACCGAGTTGCAAACTTCTCCCGAGACGTCACCGAGGACATTCCTTCATTAGACGTTCCTGCTGATTCTTATAATCGATCTGCTCAGTCGTCTCCTCTACATGGTTCTGCTACTTCTGCTTCTTCTTCGGTCTACACCAATTCCGTATCGTCTGCAAGCACCGACAACGATTACGATGAAGCACGCCAATCCTTTGATGACAGCTCTGCTCAAGCCAAAAGACGGTCCTGGGCGTCTCCGTTCAGTAGAAAGAAGAAGGAAACTGCTAGCCCTACCAAGTCATCTTCTAGACAGTCTTTTGCTGACGTTGACAGCAGCATTGTTGATGAAGAAGGCAATTACTCGGCTGCCACTCTTACTTCCAAATCTCCCTTTGCCCAGCGATTTGTGAATAGTTCTGTGGGCTCTACCAATAACAGTAGACCTTCTTCTAGACAGACAGCGGACTCTCCATCCAGAAACAGACCTTCCTCAAGACAAGCAATGACTGCCTCTCCTACTAGAAATGCCATTGAGACTACATCTTCCACTAACGGTCGTGCCAATGCTGTGCTCAGTATGGGAGACAATATGTTTGATTTGGACGACAATGTCAGTCGACGATCTCCTCATCCTGTGTCGTCTCCTAGCTCTAGCCCCAAGAAAAACCTTGCCAGAGATGATCCACTAGTAGCAGCTCTTGAACGTCTCAGAATGGCTTCTCCCAATGATTCGCCCAACAGTGGGTCTAGTCGAGCCACTCCGGGAGGCATGGAGCGACCATCCTCTAGGGGTCTTGCAGTTCCTCAGCCGGCCTTTACTTCGGAAGAAATGGAGGCTACTTCTAGCCGTTACTCCAATCAAACCAATGAACTGTTTTCAGGCGATCAGGAGCAGCAGCAGCAGCAGCAGCAGCAGGTCCGACCTAGACAAATGGGTCGACCGAAATCTTCAGTCGAACTAGGTGGTCATCATGATAGATACTACGAGGATAACCTTGGAGATGCTCGACAACCTAGTCAGAGGCCAAATTCTTCTCAGCGACAGCAACAGCAGCAGCAGCAGTTTGATTATTATGATCCCTATCATTCTCGGCCCAAGTCTGCATCTCCACACAAGGATATCTATGGTGCTTTTGAGAGTAATCCCTACGGTCGATCTCCTTCGCCGAATCCTTACGATCGATCTGCCGCTCAAGGTAGAGCTCCTTCTCCTTCTCCTGGAAGAGCTTCACCTTCGGCAGTAGCAAGAGCAGCATCCCCTAGTCCATACGGTGCAAACCAACAGAGACCTTCCCAGAGAGGCCCAGCTCAGCAGATGAGACCTCGAAGCAAATCCAATGTCGATTTGTCTGTTTCAGCTATGGGCGATCGACCCAAGTCCACTCAGGCATCCCGTCCTCAATCGAGAGGCGGAAACAGACTCCCTCCTACATCGTCAGATGGAAGACGAGTCATTCGACACGCTCGAGCCGCCTACGATTACCGGGCTGCTATACCGGAGGAGGTTTCTTTCCGAAAAGGTGATATTCTATTGGTGGTTCACATGCAGGAAGATGGTTGGTGGGAAGTTGAAGTTCTTGGCTACGGTCGATTTGGTCTCGCACCTTCCAATTTCTTGGTCAGTGTGCAATAGAATCGTTTTCTCTACCCCTGACCAACATAACGATATTTTGTTTACACTGTTTGTAATTGTGATTTTTGCTAGTTTTAGTTTTGGTAGATTTGTGTAGCTATGGTGTAGTCCTTATTATAAGCTTATAATATAATGGATGTTAAAATACTCTGATAACGTTCTTTAGTTTTACTGGGTCACTAAGCACTGCGAATATACCCGAATAAACTGATCAACTAATATCTTTTTTTATGTTTTTCACGAGTGGATTTTGCACGAGTCGATTGGCTATTGTTTATGGGGATATAGTCTATCTCGCGTGATTTCCACCTGTGATATTTCCTTTAGAATGATCGATAACCTGTATTTAACTTTTATTATATTTCATCTAAAGAATAGGCATCTGACTCTTCTTTTCTAGGTAAATAATTTTGAAATTTTATTTGGAAGTACAAAGCTGTCAGTATCGACTGGAAAAGCCCTTGAATTGTTCTTCCTCATAAACACTCTAGCTTCTTTAATTCCACACCACGTTGCACAACCGGCATCTTACAATCGAAACTGATCAAAAAATAAAGAATATAAAAATTCAAAAGAGGAGCAAAAAGATAAAAGAAAAGTGGGCCCAACCGGGAATTGAACCCGGGACCTCTCGCAAACAACTTAAGGTGTAGCCCTAAGCGAGAATTATACCACTAAACCATCGGGCCTATTTTCTTAGAAGAGTAGGCAAATGCACCTAGAAATAGTACTATGAAAAAGCCGCGAAAATTTTTTTTCAGAAATAATTGCTTTTTTGAATTTTCCTTCTGTTTGTAGGCAATGATTGTTTGCAATCCATTGTAAGTTTCGGTCGTGTGAGAAATCATGGCAGATCGGAAG